>CM053744.1:23648325-23726979 GCA_028658305.1 Pachyuromys duprasi
TTTATGTGCTCTTGGATTCGGTTTGCAAGTATTTTATTGAGTATTTTCGCATCAATGTTTATAAGAGAGATAGGTCTGAAGTTCTCTTTTTTTGTTGGATCTTTGTGTGGTTTAGGTATCAAGGTGACTGTGGCTTCATAGAATGAGTGTTCTCTCGTGGCACCCATCTTGGATCTCCCTCGTATATAGATCTTTTTAAGTTGGACAAAATAACATTGAAAACCTTATTTTTAAAAAAAGCTTGCCAGGCTGGAGAGATGGCTCACAGGTTAAGAGCACTGGCTGCTCTTCTAGAGGTCCTGAGTTCAATCCCCAGCAACTACATAGTGGCTCACAACCACCTATAATGAGATCTGGTGCCCTCTTCTGGACTGCAGGCTGAACACTGTATACTTAATAAGTAAATACATCTTTTTTAAAAGGGAATTTAAGAAGGAGCTTGCAGATAAGCAGGAGATGTTTCTTATTATGCAATGGTCTAGGTCTAAGTTAAAATGTATCTACACCGCTAGCTTTATGCCCCCTTGACACAAGCTAGAGTTCTCTAAGAAGAGGGACCCACAATTGAGAAAATGTCCCTATCAGATTGGCTAAGGGCAAGCCTATGTACATTTTCTTGATTGGTGATTAATATAGGAGGGCCCCCTACTGGAGGTGGTCCCTCCCCTTCCTGGGCTGGTGGTGATCTTGAGTGCTGTAAGAAAGAGTCTGAGCAAGAGGAAGCCAGTCAGCAGCATTCCTCTGTGGCCTCTGCATCAGCTCCTGCCTCCATGTTTCTGCCTGGACTTCCTGCCTTGACTTCCTCCAATGACAGCTGTAAGATGAAATAAACCCTTTCTTCCCCGAGTTGTTTTTGGTCATGGTTTTGATCACAGCCATAGAAACCTGAACTAAGACGGTGTTTCAGAAGTGTTAGAGACTAGTGTCTACCAATTTAGCACAGCTGTCTGCTATGGACACAGTGAGTTCTCCTGGACTTTTATTGGTATCATAGCTCCTCTAATCCCCACCACACAAAGGAAATTCTACTGAGATATTTGAAAAACATCATTTTAGATACATTACAGCCTCATTTTTAAAACGTCATAGTTAACAGCTTTATATTAAGAACGTCTTTTCAGGGCTAGGCTTGATGGTGCAATCCTTTAATCCCAGCCTGGTCTGAAGAGTGAGCTCCAGGACAGCCAGGGCTGCATAGAGAAACCCTGTCTTGTAAAAATCAAATCAA
The DNA here is from genome assembly GCA_028658305.1 of Pachyuromys duprasi. Lineage (NCBI taxonomy): Eukaryota > Metazoa > Chordata > Mammalia > Rodentia > Muridae > Pachyuromys > Pachyuromys duprasi. Next base: position 23,649,554 of record CM053744.1, read on the forward strand.
AACAAAAAAAACCACATAAACGCAAAACAAAACAAACAAAGACAATGACTATTTTTTTAAAAAATCAATAACCATTAGTTCAAAAAGGGTTTACAGTGTCCAGTACCTAGTGGCATACCATCAGACAAAAAGTGATTTTATATCCTATTTTTATCACCTATGACTATCGCACAAATGAAGTTAACTTAATAATTTCTTTTTTTAAAAAAATAATTGAAATTGCCAGGTAGTGGTGGCACAGGTCAAGGCAGAGGCAGGCAGATCTCTCTGAGTTCGAGGCCAGCCTGGTCTACGGAAGCAAGTGCCAGGAGAGCCAGGGCTACACAGAGAAACCCTGTCTTGAAAAACAAAACAAAACAAAAAACAATGTTTTTGAGGCAGTGTCTCACCAGGTAGCCCCAGCTAGCCTTGAACTCATAGAGATCCATTTGCCTTTTCCTCCCAAGTGCTGGAGTTAAAGGTTGTGTGCCTCCGGTGTCAACGCTCTAATCTAATTACTGATTCCTTGTGAGTTTCACATCAAGTGCTCCATTCCCGCTCATCTCCTGTCTCCTCATATCCACCTTTTGCCCTTGCAACCTGCCCCCCCGAAATAAAAAACAGGAAAACAAACAACAAAACGAAGCAAAGAAAACGCGTCATCATGGAAGCTGTAGTGTGTCTCAGTGTGTCCCACCATGTACACAGAAAACACACACATTATATTTCAGATACTTAAAAATCATAGATAGAACATGATCATCGTTTTATTTATTTGTTATTTACTTATATTTTATGTGCATTAGTGTTTTGTCTGCATGTATGTCTGTGTGAGAGTATCAGAACTTGGATTTACAGACAGTTGTGAGCTGCCATGTCGGTGCTGGGAATCGAATCTTGGTCCTCTGGAAGAGCAGTTGGTGCTCTTAAAGTGTTGAGCCATCTCTCCAGCCCCATGGTAATTACTTTAAATATGATGAAAATGAGAAACTGTACACCCAGTTTTTTAAAATTAAATCACCTATCCAGATGGAGCACGCCATTAATCCCAGTACTCAGGAAGCAGAAACAAGTGGCCCTCTGTGAGTTAAAGGACAGATTGGTCTACATAGTTCCAGGTCAGCCAGGGCTACATAGTGAGGCCTTGTATCAAAAATAAAAAATAAAAATTAAGTCACCTTAAAATGTATATATATACACACATTATATATATATAACATTATACATATATAGCATTATATATACATTATACACACACATTTATATCCCCATCCAAATATATCCACACATCTTAAAATCAGGAGATCATTCTACCGGCTCTTTAAACGTTTATTAACGTGCATATATGTATATGTATCTATGTCGATGTCAGGTGTCCATGGGGACCAGAAGAGGGTGTCAGATGCCCTGTGTCTGGAGTTCAGGTGGCTGTGAACTGCCTGACAGGGACGAGTACTCAGGTTCTATCAAAAAGTGGCTGTGGGCTTTATGACAAATGAAGCCAGTTTACACAGATGTGACATTTCCACGTCTAGCGCCTTGGCAGGCATGGTGAGAAGGCAGGAATCAGGGGAGCTCACTTCTCTCCCTAGGGACTTAGAGCCTCTTCACATGTTCTCTTCACTAAGATGGTAGAAGTTTGGGGGCTAGAAATGGCTCAGAGGTTCAAAGCATTGTCTGTTCTCCCAGAGGTCCTGAGTTCAATTCCTGGCAACCATGTGGTAGCTCACAACCACCTATACTGGGATCTGATGCCCTTTTCTGGGCTGCAGGTGTACATGCAACATAAAAATAAGTAAATGAATGAATGAATGAATAAGTATTTTTTAAAAGATGGTCAAAGTTTTTATGTGGTGTCTCAGAGCTTCAGTAGTGACTATTCCTGGACACTAAGGAGGAATAAGAACCTTTGCCTGAAGTTTGACATGATGTCCCCACCTAGGGAAGGAATAAGTTTAAGAGGGATGTTAGATGAGCTGATTGAGGCTGAACATCAAAGCCAGTAAGGAGACTCGAGAACCACAAAGTCAAATTGGAGGAAGTGCTTGGAGCTGAATAAATCCCTCTCATGCTGTAAGGAATGTAATTCTGTTCCTTATTTCATCTAGGATTACCTGAGGTTCACATACAGAGACTTAGACTACGGGAGCCTTAGAACTCTGTCAGTTCTCAAAGAGGGGGAAGGCCCCTGCTCATTAGGCTTCTCCCAGTTCAGGAAAGTCAGGGGCAAGGATTAGGCCTTGGGTGGAGGTTGGCCCTCCCTGCATGAAGCAGAGGAGAACATGGTTGCTTCCAGTGGGCCCTCACTTTGCAAGTTAGACTTGTTGTTTTGTTTTGTTTGTTTGTTTGTTTGAGACAGGGTTTCTCTGTGTAACCTTGGCTGTCCTGGAATCACCTTGTAGACCAGGCTGTCCTCGAATTCACATAGATCCTCCTGCCTCTGCCTCCCCGAGTGCTGGGATTACAGGCGTGCACCACTGTGCCTGGCTACATGGTTCTTGAGGAGGTTTGCAACTCAGTGTCTTTGTGAAATAAAGATCCTAGCTAACCACATGGTTATAGGATAACTCTTCACACCCAAGGCGAGTTTAAGTCTCTTAGACTATGAACCAGGTAGCCACTAGGTGGAGCTCTAGCATTTGCTGAGATGGGAGGAACCGCTGCTCTAGCTGTGGATAGCTGCGGCCTTCAGTTAGGCTTGTCTTTTTGGCGCTCCTCATTCAGCTGTTCTATTGAAGATCCCTCCCAGCTGTTAAAGACCTTGAAGATTGTGTCTCATAAAATAAGGGAAGGATTCTGGAGTCGCTCGTGTAATTTTTGAAACTCTGACCCAGCTTCTGAAGATAATTGAATTGTAGGATATATCTTCAAGATGGCTGGGTTCTCTGTAGTCTCAGTGGCCAGGATGGTATAAGTGGACATGGTTTCAGCTAGGATAGACTGAAAGAAAACACGTTTGTTTGTTTGTTTGTTTGTTTGTTCGTTCGTTTTGGAAGCTCCCTGTGTTGTCTCCTGAAAGTTTGATAATGGCCTTTTCCATTTCCTCTGATAGTTTCACAGTCCTGGCATGTCCTTCCCTCATCACTTCCTGTGTCCGTGACCAGTGGGGATGGCAATGGAACAAGCCAGACAGTAATTGGATGAAACTCACCAGCCCAGTCCAAGTGTGTGTCGAAGACTAGTTATGGGGTGTTTCCTCATATATGAAGCCAGCAGTCTTGCTAAGTTAGGTCAAAATCCACAATAAGCCCTTGGAATTCTTTGAGGTGGAGGGATCCTTGCTAAACCACCTTAAGTTGATTGTATCTGGAACCAGTCAGACATGGGTACCACAAACCCTGTTAAGCCACTTCATGAGAAAGAAGAAGGAGGAGAAAAGGGAGAAGATGAAGAAGAGGAAGAAGAACAAGGAGGAGGAGGAGGAGAAGAAGAAAACCAGAAGAAGAAGAAGAAAAGGAAGAAGAAGAAAAGAAAGAAGACCCAATCAAAATGAGGCACAAATCCCCTTAAGTTAGGAGTTAAAAGTCTATGAACTTCCCCCCTTTATGTGGTTGCTTACCTGTTTTTTCACAGCAAAACTAAAATAATAATAATAATAGTTTGTTTCTTTGAGACAAGGTCTCACTATGTAGCTCTGGCTGTTCAGGAATTCATTGTGGAAACTAGGCTGGCCACAGACTCATAGAGATCCTTCTGTCTCTGCCTCCCAAGTGTTGGGATTAAATGTGTGAGCTACCATCACAGGCTTAAAAGACACAAAATATTTTGCTTCACTGAAATACATTGGATTCTGTGGTCACTTCTTGGGATATCAGCCTCATTTCTAACAGGACCATGACTGGTAACTCCTTCTGACTGTCACTTCCTTGATCTTTGGTTATTTCTCTTGTGCCTTTTCACAGAGCATGCAGGTCTGTGCACCACAGGTTTATGCCTGATACCCAAGGAGGTCCTAAGAATGCATGAGATCCCCTGGAGTGATGGTTGGCTTTTAGCTACTATGTGTGTGCTGGGAACTGAACTCAGGTCCTCTGGAAGAGCTGCCAGTGCTCTTAACCATTAAATCACTTTTCCAGCCCCAGGATTTACATTTTAAAATGTATTTATAAAGAATGTAGAAATGATTCAGCGGTTAAGTCACACATACTGCTCTGGCAGGGAACCTCGGTCTGGGTCCCAGAATTTATGTCAGATGGCTCACAACTGGCTGTAATTCCAGCTCCAGAGGATCTGATACCCTCTTCCACCCTCCATGGGGACCTGCTGTCAGATGTATACCCTTGTGTGAGTGTGTGTGTGTGTGTGCTCAAACACACTCACACCACTCAGACTCACACACACTCACACACACACACACACACACACACATGCACTCACACACTGTTAATATTTCTGTCCTGTAAGAGGTATAAGCATCTTCCCCTTTTCTAAGGTCCCAACAACAAACCAAGCACAATTCAACCACAGTACACCTGGAGAAGTGGTTAGTTTATTGGGCTTACAGAGTATAGTCAAGCTGCCATCAGAAACAAGTTTGGGGTCAAAAGGAAAGAGATCACCACTCCAATTAGTGTCCCAACGGAGCAAAACTCAGCTTCTGATCAGAAGGGCACACTACTCACAAACGCACAGGGACAGCAAGTACTTTTGGTTTTTATTGTAATGACACTGGTGACTGCCATTTTCCCATTGGATGGAGTCTGACCTCATAGTCTTCTGTGATTGGTTAGTTTTAAAAGACTTGGTCAGAAGCCAGGTGTGGTGGCACATGCCTTTAACCCCAGCACTTGGGAGGCAGAGGCAGGTGGATCTCTGTGAGTTTGAAGCCAGCCTGGTCTACAGAGTGAGTTCCAGGACAGCCAGAGCTACACAGAGAAACCCTGTCTCAAAGCAAAACAAACCAAAAAAAAAAAAAAAAAAAAAGAAAGAAAGAAAGAAAAGAAAAGAAAAAAACAAACAACAACAAAGAACCTATCAGAGCATATGAAGGGAAGGGGGAAGAGGTCAGCCACTTAAGGTCTAAGAATGCTGTAGGACCTTTTTCTAAATAAAAGCTTTATCAGGTAGGGAAGATTTATTTTGAGTTGCATAAATGTTTTACAAAATGGAGGCCAAAGGACTTTGAATCCTTGTCATAAACAAAGTTTTATAGTGTGCTTACCCCTCAAAAGGCCACACTAGAAAGACTGTGCCCAACCCTGCACAGTGGTGCATGCCTGTAACCCCAGCTCTCACGAGGCAGAGGCAGGCAGATCTCTGAGTTCAAGGCCAGCCTGGTCTACAGAGTGAGTTCCAGGATAGCCAGAGCTACACAGAGAAACCCTGTCTTAGGGGGTGAGGAGGGGAAGAAAGGGAAAGAAAGAAAGTCTGTCACCAGCATGAACGACCCACCCACAGCCACAGAAATGTAAGTAGTACTTCCTGGCCTATATACACTATCTCCTCTTTGAGGCTATACCCAATTAGGGCAGAATGCATATAGCTGTTAAAAGTGTCTAGTTGCTCAACTAAGGATCCTATGACCGTCCTCAATCTTCCTTCATGAAGGAAAGTCAACAGCCAATGAACCCAGTGGTGTTGATCTTTTGCAAACAGAAACAACTGATCTGATGAAGATAGTGACAGCTTGGCTTGGAGGATAGTCCTGCACAACATGCACATGCACATGTGAGCAAGTGTGCTCGTGAAAGAGAGAGAGCATAATTAAAAGTAAAAATAAAGAGTGGAGAGATGGATCAGCAGTTAAGAGCACTTGCCGCTCTTCCAGAGGATCCTAGCACCAATATGGCAGTTCACAACCATCTGTAACTCCAGTTCTAGGGGATCTATTGCTCTCTTCCTGCCTCCATGGGCACCAGGCACAGGATACCCAGATGTACATGCAGCAAACCATCTATACTCGCAACATTTTCAATGTTTAAGATAACTTTTTAAATTTGTAAAACCTTATTAACTTGTGCTTGAATGTATATAAGTGCACCACACACATGCAGGTGCCCAAGGAGGCCAGAGGAAGATGTAGAATCTCATGGAGCTGGAGGTACAGAGAGCCACCTGAAGGGGCTGGGAATTGAACCTGTGCCCTCTGCAAGAAGATTAAGTGACTGCTGAGCCATTAGCCCAACCCCCTAAAAATAAATCTAAAACAACAACAAAAACCCCTGCCTAATCAGTCTCTAAAATCCCCATCATCATTCTAGAGGATTAGACACAGTGTAATGTGACAGAGTGACTTTGCAGCTCTCCAGGTGGTCCCCTTGACTCAGAGTCTAATGTATGCTAGCTAAGCTAGCTTGGGAAAGCCCTTGCAGGTGTGATTGTAAAGGTCTTCCTGAGTGTGAAATGTGGAAATGATGATCCAACACTCTCCCCCGTACAATGCCCCTGAGAAGCTCTTCCAGTCTGAAAGAGCCAGATGTGAAAGCCGACATCTGCCACTAGATGACAGCTGTCACCCATCGTGTAGTTCCTCTGAGTTTCCTTAGAGCAACCCATCCAGTCGCCGAGCTCTGCGTGTTCATATTTCAGCCAAAGCCAGCCCTCCATTCTCAAATCCAGGTTTTCACACAGCCTTTCAACGCAGCAGCAGTGAGGGCCTTTTTCAGCCTCTTGTATAGTTCAGCCTTCCCTCGCTTAAAGGACCTAGGAAAGCTCTGGTTCCTACCTCCCCTTACCTACCTGCCTTCAGGATACCCATTGCTAGACACACAACCAAACATGCAGGTCAGAGAGTCTGGGTACCTAGAGAAAAGGCCATGGTCAGCACAACTTTCAGAAGAGAATGTGGCTGCTCATACTTCTGATCCCTGTATTTTGGAAGCTGAGGCAGATTGCTGCAAAGTTTGAGGCCAACCTGGGCTAACTAGTGAGTTTTGGGTCATCCTAAGCTACAGAGTGAGATTCTGTCTAAAGAAAAGAAAACAAAGAAAAAAGAAAAGATACATGGAAGGAAGTGTAACTGCATGGTTTGGTGCTTTGTATTTGATTGTTAATTATTTTGCTCCTGGAGGTCTGCTTGCTGTCTCTTACAAGCAAACTATCATGTACCTCAAATAATGCTGTATAGCCTTGCCTCCCTGTTTGACCAATAAAGAACCTATACCTGAGCAGGGAAGAAGTGAGGTAGGCATGGCTAAGGTTCATGAACATTGGGGACAGAAGAATCACAGGATGAAGGAGACGGGTACCGAAGGGCAAAGAAAGAGCAGAACCACCGTGGGTTAGGGTGGAGAGAAGCATATGGCTGGGGCAGCGTGGATGAAGGAAAGCAGCCCGGATGAGAAGAATAAGCAAGTAGTTACGGAATTATGGGTGGGAAGTAGAAGTTATTAAAACAGATGGCATGGAATGGGGGCTGGGAGGTAATGAGGTAGCTTAGTGGGTAATATCTGCCCTGCCCCAGGTAAAATAAGGCTATTCTAAAATCTATCAAGTATCTTTGTCTTTACTGATTTGATATCAGGTAAGGTGATACTGCTGTAATAATTACAGGCTATTTAATAATAACCATATTAGCTAATTTTATATTTGCCACACCAAGGAAGGAAGGGGAAAGGGAAGAGGCAGGAAGGGAGAGGGGGGACCTGGGAGTATGAACTTTCTGCCACAGGAAATAGTGTTTGGTGTGTCCCTCCTCCTGGCTTAAAGACCCTAGGTTAAGTACTTTAGTTAGCCTCTTTTAACCTTTTTGAATTGAGCAGAGAAATGACATTAGTCAAAACTGTTATGTTAATGACGATACTTAGTTACAAATGACTGAAGCCTTGAGTAAACTAGCTGAAACCTAATAAAAAGATAAGGAAATAATTTTGTCAACACAATAACTTTTGTTGTTATTTTAGACACAGACTGTGTAGCCTAGGCTGTGTCTTCCTGTGTCAGTATCTCAGGCAATGGGATCACAGAATGCGTCACCATACCCAGTCAGTTTAACAGCCTTACAGGCTGTGCGAATTCAAACCCAACTGTTGCCACACACGTTTCAGGCATCCCTTAGCCCGGTGTTACCTCCGTTTATTCCTACCCTTTCTATTAAGTATAATTTCCCAAAGAAGGAATGTCTGTCCTTACAGTTTTGACCAAAATCCCAGACTTGCCTGGGGTCCAAACTCATCACTAATATAACCTTGTGGAAGGAGGGAGGCTTGAGAAACATCACACTTGATTTGTTATACCAAGAGGGGGAGCCACATGACAGTTAAATACGTCAGCAGAAGCCAGATGGCCAGCCAGCTAGCTCCCTTTCCACTTTTTTTATCCAGTATTCCTCAGTATGTCTTCCTGAAAGCTCTTCATCTTGCATTTTCCACAGGTAAAAGGTCCTACTTATTCAATCTCTGGTCCCTACCACATAGTTTTCTAGCCTATGTGTCTTTGAAGCATTCACTAGTTCTAAGATGCATAGTGGCTTGTGTGGTTATTAACCTAATATGTGTCTTTCCATAATAGACTTTCTGAGTATAGCATCCACGGGGACAAGGATTAAACATCCCCGGAAGCTAGTATAACAACTGGCACATAGGAGGTGCTAATTAAATATCTTCAATTCGTTCATTTGATAGTGATCTATTAGAAACCACGGTCATTAATATTGTCAACTTGGCAGGATCTAGAATCACCTATCCAAGAGACAAACCTCCCTGTAAGGGAGTTTTTAGATTGAGTTAATAGAGGTAGTTCGCCCTAAATGTTGGCTGCACCATTCCATGGGCTAGGTGGCACAAGCCTTTAATTCCAGTGGGAGGTAGAGGCAAGTGGATCTCTGTGTTCCAGGTCAGCTAAGGCTATGCAGTGAGGCCCTGCCTAACACAGGCCAAAAAAACCAAAACAAACAAACAAACAAAAAAAAACCCCAACTGATTTGAAAACATAGTAATTAAGTACAGACTTGCAAAGAAAAGAACCAGCAATAACTAGCCTCATTAAACAAAGCAACAACAGAAAGAAGAAGAAGAAGAAGAAGAAGAAGAAGAAGAAGAAGAAGAAGAAGAAGAAGAAGAAGAAGAAGAAGAAGAAGAAACCTATGTAGAAACCCATTAAATTAATTTAGCTTCTACTTCTAAAGGTAACTTTAAAATTTTTAGTTTTGTAGGATCATCTATAGCATTGACAATCAAAACTTTAAATTTATTACAGGTTCAGGAACAGTGTTAGTTATTACAAATAGATCATGTACAATTGTTTATCACATATACAATGAAAAAATACTTATTTTGTCAGAGCAAACATATACACCAGGGTTTCAAATAATAAGGTTGTCCAAATGCTAGATTTTTCTCAGATGTCCTTTTAAGTGTGTAAGCCTTTAAGAGGTCAACATTATACTACACTTCTAATGGTACTTTTTAGGACTCAGCAGTTAAGAGCAATGGCTTCTTTTCCAGAAGACTCAGGTTCAATTGCTAGCACACACATGGAGATATGCAATCATCTGTAACTCCAGTTTCAGGGATGCAAAAAGGGCCCTGCATACATGTGGTACAAAGACATACATGCAGACAAAATACCCATGCACATAAAAATGTTTAAAGTTTAAGGACTGGAGAGATGGTTCAGAAGTTAAGAACACTTTGGTTATTCCAAAGGCCCTGAGTTCAACTCCCAGCAACCACATGGTGGCTCACAACTATCTATCTATATAGTCAGGCAGAATGCTGTATAAAAAAATAAATTAAGAAAAGTTTATGAGTGATGATGATAACGATGATGATGAAGATCTTACAGAGGGGTCACCGAAGGCCCACAATTACCCATTTCAAAAGATGCCAGTTGGTTTCTGAAATCAGTAGCTAAAGTAACTAAAGAAAATACTAGCAATTTCTCCGGTGCAGCCTGAGGAGTTTCCATCGTTTGAATCAGCATTCCCTTACAGGAGCAAGGTTGGGTACAGCTGTGAGGGTGGGCTTTTCCGGCCCTTGGTGATAGCTTGAGAGGGATGTCTCCAGCAGCCTTGCCCATGCAAATACTTGGTGTCCCTCTCAATCCCCACAGTAACGCTGTTTGGGGAGGCTTAGGAGGTGTGGCCTTGGAGAAAATATACCACAAGGGCGGGCTTTGTGAGTTTAAAGACTCAAAAAAATAAAAATAAAAGCAAAGTCATTTCTTCTTTGCTTTCTCCTGTTTCTTGCTTGTGCTTCAAGATGTGAGCCCCTCCTCGTGCACCTGTCACCGGTTTGCCGCCTCTGCTGTGGCGAATTCTTACCCTTCTGGAACTGTAAGCCAAATAAACCCTTCTTTCTTTAAGTTGTCTCATCCATGGTTTTGGTGGTGGTGGCTGGTTGGTTGGTTGGTTGTTTTTTGTTTTTGTTTTGCTTTTCTAGACAAGGCCTCTCTGTGTTTCTCTGGCTGTCCTGAAACTCACTTTGTAAATGAGGCCAGCCTTGAACTCACAGGGATCCTCCTGCCTCTGCCTCCCAAGTGCTGGAATTAAAGATGAGCGCCAGCACACCTGGCTTCAGGCATGGTGTTTTATGACGGCAACAAAAAAGTAATTAATACACCCTCGATAAGTCACATCATGCGGGACTCAGCCTCCCCGTGAGTTGTCCCACCTTCTCCTCCAGTCCAGGGAGCTGCCTCGCATTTCTCCATGCTCAGGGGCTTAACCAAGCTATTCAGCCTGGCCCAGGACCGAAGGAGAGCTGGACTGGGCTCCGAGCTGCTGTGCCCACTGCTCGGGCAGCTCTGGTGCCTAATCACCTTTCTTTTCTTTTTTTTTTTTTCTGAAAATGCAGCCGTTTTTAATACATAGTCCTGCAGGAAGGGATGCCAGCCTAAAGAAAAGGCAAAAATGCTGGTGCATTATTTGATACAAGATTGGTCTTTAAAGTGCCCCGATGGTGAGAAATTCCTGTCCTCCCATTGGCTGGGAACTTACTGATTTAGGATTCAGTAGGTAATGATAATTATTCATTACTTGCCTAATCACATTTCTAGGCACAGATCCATAAGACATAAATGTAAAAATGGTTGTTTGCAAAGTCATTTAAAAGACCTCAGCACAAACTAATACTTACATGAGCCTTGGCTTGGTTAAGACAATTTCTAGGGATGCCAGAAGTCAGAAGCAGAAACACCTTTTTTTAAACAAAACTTAATATCTTGTCTTTTTCATCAATTACAGGATGTGGCAGAGAGGCTAACATTTTTCAGAATGTTTTGTTCCATTAGACACGAAGTGGGCTCTAGTTTTACACTGGCATCTCTACATTAGAACATTTACAATTTTAAAATAGATGATTCTCATTTTATTAGTTTTTTTCCTGTGTTCTTTTCAGCTTTGGTCTAAAGACAGACCAAAGTTTCCTAATAAATACAGAAAAATTCACCAACAGTTTCAATCATTAATATTGAAGTTTCAAAATATCAGAAGATGCCAGATAGTTATTTATGTATTCAGACTGCTTTATATTACCCCAGGCTCCCAGTGAATACACTATACAAAGCACAAACTGTCTTTTAGATAACCACTCATCTCTGCCCACTAATTAATCAGTTACCTTTCTCAGAAACCTCATGATTTTCCACAAATAGTTAATGGATGACTGGGGAAAACAGACCAAAGTTTTTTTTTTTAATATTCAATTGCATTATTTTTTATTTATGTTGGGGTATGAGCATTTGAGTGGAGATGCTCACATAGGCCAGAAGATGGTCTTGGATTCCATGGAGCTGGGGCTTACTGTTGATTGTGAGTTGCCTGGTATGGATGTTAGGAACTGAATTCCAGTCCTCTGCAAGAGCACCAGGCACTCTTTTGACTATTGAACCATCTCTCTAGCTGCTCCTGCCCATTGGTTTGTTTGTCTGTTTGTTTTTTAAGACAGGGTTTCTCTGTGTAACAGTCCTGGCTGTCCTTAACTCGCTTTGTACACCAGGCTGGCCTCAGACTCACAGCAGTCCGCCTGCCTCTGTCTCTCTGAGTGCTGGGATTAAAGGCGTCCAGCTCCTCCTCCCCCGTTTTAATATCATGTACATTTTGAATTTTTGAAAGTTTAAATTGAGGTAGACTAGAAAGACACGGAATTTAGGGAGATATGAGAGAGAAAGAAACCCTCCATCTTGAAGTCTTAGAAAAAAATCAACCTCGCCAGGCATGGTGGAACCCGCCTTTAATCCCAGCACTTGGGAAGCAGAGGCAGGCGGGTCTCTGTGAGGTCAAGGCCAGTCTGGTCTAAAAAGGGAGTCCAGGACAGCCAGAGCTACACAGAAAAATCCTATCTAGAAAAACAAACAAAAAGAAAAGAAAAAAATCAAACTCTTGCCAACGGAGAAGTGGGAATTTCAGTGCAATTAACATTTTTCTGTAAGGGCTGTGAGCACGAATTCCTAGAAAGAAGCAGAATCTGCAAAGGCCGATTGCTTTCAATTGCCGTGATGTGGAAGGTTGGGATGTTGCCTGTGCAGAGCCTGACTGCTCTGAGACATCCATCAGAGAAGGCTACTCAGATCCGGGTTCCAGGCAAGAGGAAGTCTTTACTAGCTGGCCTGCGACTGACTACACTAGGTATTGAGTAAAGGCTGTTGCCTTTCTCCGCGTGAGCTTTTAAAACCACATCCTGAGTTGACACACCTCATTTATTATGAACAGTTAGCCAAAAGCAGAACTACAGAAGCCAAAAAGCAAGTAAGTGTAATATATAGACTTTCCCAGAACTATGGATGGATTAGGCCTTTGTTTTTGTTTTGGTTTCGGCAGGTGGTGCGGTCGGTGTGCTGGGTGTCAGGGCCTGAACAGTACTTCCATCATAAAGGTCAGTTGTGCTGAGGTCTGGAGTCCTTCTGGAGCCTGGGGGACTGTTACGTAATTATAATTTATCTGGAAATACCTTAGTTCCCTAAATAGCCATTCTGGCCAATCTCTGTGTCAGATGTAACAACCTGTGATTAGCAGATAAAACGTTTTTGGAATTTATTAGCTTAGTAGACCACTAGCTTCCACCAACCCCAAAAGCTAAAAATATGATCAGGCGGCATTTGATGAGTTTACCCCCATAACTCATGTGTTTGAATGCTTGGTCACCAGGGACTGGCCCTGTTAGGAGATGTGGCCTTGTTGGAGTAGGTGAGTCACTGGGGGTGAGGAAGCTTTGAGGTCTTCCTCTGCCTGCTGGTCTGATCTGATCCTTCAGCACCATGTCTGCTTGCTCGCTGCCATGTTGAAAACGGACAGAACCTCTGAACTGTAAGCCAGCGCCTATTAAATGTCCCTTATAAATGTTGCCATGCTCATGGTGTCTCCTCACAGCAATAAAACCTGAACTGAGACACTCTGATTTAAACTGGATGTGATGGCATACACCTGAAATCCAGCACTCTACCAGGCAGAGGCAGGTGGATTGCTGTGAGTTAGAGACAGGCAAAGCAGCAAATCCAGGACAGCCAAGGCTACACAGAAAAACCCTGTCTTGCAAACAAACAAAAAAGTTGAAACTCTACTAGTCCTGAAACTCCTTTTAGAAGCAAAGCTACGAATCCTAGTTAGACGTAAGCTGGGCTCTCGACTCTAAAGGAAGGCCTTGGACTTCTTAGCACAGCGGGTTCTGTCTCCTGTGCCTGTATTCTTCCACAAAGACCAAAAGGTGGGTTGGGCAGATGGCTCAGCGGCTAATATCAGCTACTGCTCTTCTGGACGACCCAAGTTTGATTCCCAGTACCCTGTCACTGCGGCTCCAGGGGGATCCAGCACCTCTGGCCCCTGTAGCACCCACACCCACACACATACACTCAAACCCAGATACACATGACTAAAAATAGCAAGAACTAAATTTTAAAAAGAAGACAAAAGCCAAATTTAAAGACTATTTTTTCTATAACAACTATATAGTATTAAGATGTCTCATACTCATGCAAACTATCCTCTCCGGTTTCCAGAAGAAAATTATTTTCAGAAAGACTGGGACAGAAGGAGAAGAGAAACTGAATGTTATTTCTGGGTCTCCCCCTTCCTCCATTTTGAAGTGAACTGATGAATTTAACTTAAACTGAAAAGGCACAGAACAGTGAAAAGATAAACATTCCTTTTAGAAACATTTGTCTTTGTTAGACTCAAATCAAGAGCCTGATACCAGGGGGGCAGTTGAAAGAGAACCTGGAGACGGATCGTTGCAACAGCATCAGATTTATTCCACTACTCGATGGGGTCACTATAAATCAGCAAAGAGCGGCCCCCAGAAACAAAAGCCTTGGGTTTTTATAGGAAAAACTGTGGGGAAGCTCATGGGTTTTAGTGTTGGCAGCTCGGGATTGGATGAAGAAGCTCTAAGGTAATTGACTTCTAAAATAATTGGTTAGTCTTAGGTGCTCAAGTTTGGCCAGTCCTGCCGAGTGTGGATGCGGCTGCAATTAAAGGCGGGGGTGAGGGGTGATTTGCTCATCCTTGAAGATAGGGGCTGCAGGCTTTTGGCTGGAGGTCAGGGGCTACTCAGAAGGATGGAGGCCATCTGGGTTGGTTGCTAAGAAATGCTACCCAAAGACAAAAGTCTGGTCATTCTTTTTTGCTGGGTGAAGGTCGTTGCTTGCTCGCTTTTTAAATCTCTGTCCTCACAGAAGGCCAGGGTCACATTCCTCCATTCTCTGGAAAGTACTAAGAGGCTTTAGCTTAACCCGGGCCTAAAACTCAAAAATATAGGTTTTAGAAAACATATAGGTTACAAAGTTAGTCTGATCCTTTCAGTCTTCAGGCTGGAGAGATGGTTCAGAGGTTAAGAGCCTGGCTACTCTTCTAGAGGTCCTGAGTTAAATTCCCAACAACCACATGGTGGCTCACGACCATCTATAATGAAATCTGATGCCCTCTTCTGGCAGGTGTACATGCACATGAAGCACTTATATATATATATAAATAAGTAAATCTTTAAAAGAAAATTTTTCCCCTTAAAAATAGGTGCCTCCTGGTGAGCGTGTGCGTGCAGTTCATACAGGGAGGATACAGTTTCAAACACACAAAACAGCAGCTCAGGCCACAGACTAAGTTTTCCAACAAACAAGTGTCGATTTGCAGAAGAAATGTAAATACTGAATAGAGGGATAGAGAAGAGGAAACTCACTCCTTGTATTGCAGTAAGAGAACATGGTTGTGGGTCCCACAGAGTCTGGCAGAGGGTCTCAGGCCCCCAGGAGCTGGAGCTACAGGCAGTTAGGGGGCTGCCACCAATGGGTTCCAGGGCACTAAACTCAGGTCCTCTGGGATAGCAAGAGGCACCTTTAAACCCTGAAATATCTCACTCTAGCTCCTCATAGAATATTCTATCTACAAACATAAATATTAATAATATTTAATAACTCAATGAAACAGAAACTCTTACACTGCCCTTTAGTCAACAGTATTGGTTCTGTCTTAATTGTTTTTGCAATGTACATTTAGTCACCTTCGGAAGACCCTGCCCCCACCCCATTTCTCAAGCCACACACACACACACAAAAGGGAAGTCCCACAATTGCTTTCAAAAGATCCAAGATACCAGATGAAAGGAGGGAGGTGAAGGTGTCTGAGCTTGCCAGAGCCCCACTAAGGGAAAGCGTTTTCCCCAGGTCAAAAGAACAGAATGGGAGTTCTCTCCCTGGTCCTGGGTGAAGATGAAGCCCACTAACTGTCCCAGGGACTGTAACATTCATTACACATGTGTCCCCTCCCTTGGTGCAGTGATTTACAGAGCTTTACTGTCAAACTTGCCTGCTTTGCTGAGTTATGGCTGAGAGCAAACAGATGAGAGAAAGCACTTAACTTTTCCTCTTCTGCTTTTCGTCTCTGCTTTAGCTATTGAGCAAAGTCCCATGCTCATCCCAACACTTGGGATTTCTGTTCACTCTCCAAGACTGCCCTACCCCGTTCCCATAACTGTGCCTGGTCCCCCGCAAAACTGCAAACAGAACTCCATTCCTGAGCTTGCCGGCTTTGCCCTCCTCTAAAGGTTCCTTCTGAGTCCTCTTTCCAAATTCCTGTATTATAAAGAAAAAGAACTTGGGAGGCAGATGCAGGTGAATTTCTGTGAGTTTGAGGACAGACAGAGATACACAGAGAAACCCTATCTCCATTAAAAAAAGAAAAAGAAAGATAAGAAGTTAAATGTATTTATATAAGTGGACCAAGGCAAAATACAGGCTAATTATAAAATTCGTATTTTAACTTTAACATTCTAAGTTTGCCTAGCAAAAGCAATTGAGAACATTTCTGAATATCTCATAAAATGTTTTCAGCTATCGGCAGGCTATCATCACTCTAGAGGCTAGCCTTGTAGCCCATTAAGAGACTCTAGGGGACTTGGATTTGGATATTTTAAAACCATCCTCTGTCCTGCCTTTTCCTGGTTTTCTACAAGGACCGGTAATGTTGATAATGCTTTCCTATGCTTTCCTCTACTTGCCTTCCCATGTCTCTTCTTTATATCTGGGTGGCATTTTTCTTATCAAGAAGGAAATCATTAATGAGAAATAGTTGTCTAAACAACATCCCACATGGTGTTAAGTCTAAGGTCTGGGAAGTACTGTTGAGGAAACACCAGTCATCAGTCTCTGTTTGTACTTTTCTGCTCATGTTTAAGACCATGCAGGTGACCAAAGTTAATCATTTTCTTTTGTTACTGTCAAGGTCAGTTGAGGATCTAGACCCCAGGGGTCACTTGGGCATGAGAAGAATCTCTGGCTCCTCCAGCCTTTGCTAATTGTTTCATCTACATGGGCACTAGTCAGAGTCTTGCTTGACTGTGGCTTCCATGGAAGCCACATGGGGAAATCGCTCCTCTGTAGTCTGGACACTGGTTAGAATCACTGGGTGGGTCTCCATGGCCTCCCTGAGCTGAGCAGGTGACTTTCCACAGTACAGGACATTGAGAGGTGGCCCACAGTACCCTGGTATTGTTGACAAAAGGTAAATTATAGACTCTTTTTAATCCTCTGTCCACATCAGTGCAAGCCTCCAAGGATGGTTATTCAACACCCATAAAGTAAGTTACACCAGTCTGTTACTATTAACTACTGTATATTATTTAGAGAAAGACTAAACGCTTCAAAAGCCAAACGCTTCAAAAATTTTCTGTATATGTATGTGTCTTAGTTACTGTTCTATTTGCTGTGAAGAGACACCATAATCAAGGCTTTTTTTTTTAATAAAGAAAAGCGTTTAGTTGGGCGTTTGGTTACAGTTTCATAGAGTTGGTTCATTGTCACCATGGTGGGGAGTGTGGTGGCAGGTGCTGGAGAAGTAGCTGAGAGCTACATCCCAATGTTCAAGCAGCAGGGGGAGAGAGATGTGGCCGGAACACTGGGCCCACTGTGGGCTTTTGAAACCTCAAAGTCCATCCTTATTGACACACCTCCTCCGACAAGGCCACACCTCCTAATTCTTCCCAAACAGTTCCACTAACTGGGGACCAAACATTCAAACCCATGGGCCCATTCTCATTTAAAGCACCACAGGGTGAATGCCTGCACGTGTGTTTATGCACCTGTGTGTGCCTGGTACTAGGAGAGACACTAGATTCCCTGGAGCTAGAATTACAGGCTGTTGTGAGCTTCCTGACGTGGGTGCTGAGAAGCTATCCTGGGTCCTTCACAGGAGCTGTGAGCACTCTTACCCACTGAGCCTTTTCTCTGGTCTCAGATGGAACACTTTTAAATACACTATAATTAGACATACACTTTTGTTCTTTAAGCCTGCCCTTGTTTGGAAGAGATGATCAATAACTACATTGTATTAAGCAGAGGTTTAGCATCAGTGTATTGAAATTTGAATTAACATCATATACACAATGTCTCATCTTTTATACACATTATGGAACCTGATTAAGCTTCCAGCTTCCTTTTCAAATTTGGAAACAACTAGCCTCCCTAATCTTCATATCCAAGCTAATATTTGCTAAAAATATTCTCGCTTTTGTTTCTTTCTAACATTGTCTTCTATTTCTTTTCTTTAAAAAAAAAAACCTTGAGACATAGGAACATTAACAAATAAATTTACCATCTGTTGTGAGGATTTCCTCCTTGGGAAGAGACCAAGATGTCTTTTTCCCCTACCACCACTCTTCTTAGGTTCCAATGACAAACCAACACTTGATTTCACCATAGTTCAGTCTGGAAAGCCAGTGAGTTGATTGGGTTTACTTAGAGCATGGACAAAGGATTACTGACAGGATTGTGGCTATCTCAAAAGCAGCCACATTGGACTGTCTTCACCAAGAATGAATCGTGGCTTTCATATAGCTGTGTAGTGGGTCCTCCAGAGAGTAAAGGCAAGGGAGAGAAGAACTGCAAATAGCTGACTGGAAGGAGGGACTCAGGGCTCAGTGAGGATCCAGTGACCTTCTTTCCTACCCCTTCTATGAAGGAGCTTCAACAGTCAACAAACCCAAAGGTAATATTTTTTCAAAAGCAGACAGAGATTCTGAATTAGAAACTTACCTCTTCTAGATTGCTTGAACTCTGATTTTGAATATTTTATCTGTCTCCAGGAGACTTCCTCATGAATTTGGTGTTAGATGTTTCTTGGCAACAGGTTGCTGAATAGCTATCAAGGAGAACAGGGTGTGGTGATGCACTCCTCTTGCATCTGTGAGGTGGAGGCAGGCAGATCTGTACGAGTTTGTGGCCAGCCTGGTCTACATAATGAGTTCCAGGACAACCAGGGATGGATCCATAGAGAGGCTGTATGTAAATAAAGAAAAAAAATCCTCTGGGGGCACAGAACCACAGACTGGGATGTCGCAGACAGGGATTTTTTACTCACTCCATGTCAGCAACACGTCTCATCCAACATGGTTACTCTCATCCAACTCCAGTATGGCTGGAACACAGAGAAAGACTCTGCTTTTTCCAGTTTCTTACCTGGTCTTGTGCACAGGAGTTGTCTAGTCACTATGGCACTGAGGGACTATGAGTAAAATTCCTTAACAGGCAGACGAATAGGGAGAAGGGGGATCATGACTAGAGAAAAAAGATGGTGGACTTCCAAGATGGCTGGCTTCTTTTTTCATCTTCTTGACAAAAGATTAAAACAAAGGCTTTGTAGGATTTTGCTCATGCTGGTAGGCCCCATGCTTGCTGATGGACTGGCCCAGCCAGTTCAAAGCCTTATCTGGGTATGTTTACACAATAGTTGATGGCCATCAGCCATCCTGTCTTTCTTAAAACTGACCAGCCCTAAAGACTCTTCAAAGACTTAAACAAACAAACAAACAAAATAAAACAGCCCTTAAGGAAAGACTTGGCTTTAGCTTTCTGAGTCCCCACTTTACTTTGCAGATGGTCTCTCTCTCTCTCTCCCTCACTCTCCTTCCAGTTCCTTGTTGTGGATGTGATCAGCTGCCTCATGCTTCTACCACCATGATTCCCTACCCTGATAGACTGTTCTCTCAAGCTATAAGCCAAAATAAACTCTTTTTTCCCCCTTAAGTTGTTTTTGTCATGTATTTTCAAATAACTAATACAGATAGTAAGTCCACCTAGGCTTTGTCCGTTCCTGAACTGCAGCTCTAGTTAGGGAGACAGACATGTAAAGCAATGGCCACAGTCCAATTGCAAAACTTTCTCCAAGAATGGCACACTCAAGGAGCCTGAGGAAGGAATGTCAGAATCAAGAAGATCCAACAAAACTTCTCAGCAGTCAAGGTGTTGCCTACCTTTAGAAAAACAAGACTCAAAATGGGAAGGAAAAAGTGGACCAGGAGGTTCAACAGTACTTGCTTTTGAGCCTGATGATCTGATTTTAATTTTCAGTACCCTATGATGGAAGGCGACAAGATCCAGAGGTTGTCCTCTGACTCAACATCTATACAACAGTACACACAAACACACACATACCACCACCATCACCACCTCCACCAAATAAACATAAGTCAATATAGTGGGCACAGTGGTGAATGCCTATAATCCAGCACTTGGGAAGCACAGGCAGGCAGATTGTTGTGAATTCAAGGCCAGCCTGGTCTACAGAGTGAGTCCAAGACAGCCAGACTACACAGAGAAACCCTGTCTCAAAAAACAAGCAAACAAACAAATGTGTAAAAAACTCTTTTAAAAATGTCCTTCAAAGCATGTTGGAAGACAAGGAAATATTACAAAACCTGGGATGTCAGTGGGGGTGTACTGGATGGCCTCAACCTCAGTCTTCAGAACAGGAAGTAACTACACAGAAACCAAGATGTTTAGGTAAGAAAATGCCTTTAAAGAGAAGAGAATAGAAGAGAGATGAATCAAAAAGAACTCTCTAAAAGGAACATGGAGACCGCCTCTGATTTTATCAGTTATAACAAGTTCGGTAGAAATGAAGATATTCTAAAGACATTTGTGTCTCTCAGTTTGACTGTCAGGCTATTGAAACAATGAACCTTAACAAATTGAGAATTTCCCCAGGAATCTAGCCAGGGAGAAGGAAAATGTGACAGCCAGCAGGTAAAACTCCACAAAAGGGATGCCACATAGTTCTAACAACATGTCAGTCTCCCTGACAAGATGAGACTAAAGCCCAGGCAACCTTGGGTCAAAGAGCAGGACCACACCTTGACCAGGACTGCTTAGATGTGCATACTCTTGCTCTCTATTTAAACTTTAAAATCATGCCAGGACCCCAAAGACAGATTTGAGGGGGTTTGATGGATCTTTTTGTTCCTCATCCAAATCTGGCCACATAGACTGAATCTCCTTTTCGAGCCTCTCACTATCAGTTAGGCTAGTTTAGTTGGGTTGTTGGGGCCAGGTGGCCAAACTTGCCTTGTGACACAGACTATGACCTTCAGATTTGCTAACAGTGCCTGACAGGGTAATCATTATACAGTAAGTCCTCAGTAAATATGTGAATGCCAGACTAGCTCTAGCCAGGGAGACCACGCTGTAGGACTCCAAGCAGATTCCTCAAGGCATGCAAAAGAGGACTAAGGGAAGTAGCTCAGTTGGAAAAGTGTTTTGCCATGTAAGCATGAGGGCCTGAGTTTGATCTCCATCATCCATTAAAAAAAAAAAACCCCAAAAACAGGGGAAAGGAGAAATGTCTCAGTGGTTAAGAACATGGGTTCCTAATCCAGATGACCCAAAGTTCAATCCCCAGCACTCACAGGGCAGTTCACCACAACAGTAACTCCAATTCCAGGAGATCCAGTACCCTCCTCTGGTCTCCACAGGCACCAGGCAGGCACATGGTACACAGACACACATGTGGGCAAAAGACCCAAACACACACAGTAAATATATTTTGAAAAGTCTGGATATGGTATCATGCATTTGTAATCTCATCACTGGGAAGGTGGAGACAGGAGACTCTGGTGCTTGCTGCCCAGCTAGCCTAGCCTGACCACCTAGCACCAGATCCCTGTGGGATGCTGTCTAAAATTAAAACAAGATAGACAAATCTTAAGGGACAACACCCAAGGCTGACTTCTTGCCTACACATACACATGCCACCTCCCACAGTCCACACAAAAGAAAAAAAAAAGGCAAAAGAAGTTTCTTCAAAAAGAAAGATTTGCGTTACCTTTATATCACAAAAATGTACCTAGTAGCACGTGCTAGTACTGAAGAAGAGAGAGGAGGAGGGCTGAGGGAAATAAGACGCCAAGCCAGGACACAGGCACAGAGAATTCAGCATTTGAATTTTGAAATGAAGACCAGAGACACACTCGTCTTTTGTGTCGCGGACCTAATTACCATGTTTGAGGCCTGCGATTTTAAATGTCCTTTTCAGAAAGACAATTTACACTTCATTATAGCAAATGTTCAATTGGAGTCCACAATTTCCATCCAGTTGTGGGTTGTATTGTGAAAGAGCTGTGCAGAGCATCGAGGAGAGCAACAAAGGACAAACTGTTTATTAATTAGTGTATTGTATCATACCCAGATGGGAACAAAACTACGGTTCAGAGTCCTTAGCTCTAGAGCAGCGTTTGTGAATTGAATGCCACATCGGATGGTTCATAAAAGTACTTGTTCATCAGCTGTCCTTGAAACTCTAAATCAAATTCAAACTAAACTCCATCCTGCAATGGGGAGGACTTGGAAGGTGCTGGCTGGGGTTGGGGGAGTGAAAGAGATGATGACAGGACCCTTTTCAGTCAGTCTATCCCAGCCCCTTTAGGAATCTGCTTGGATTCCCACAGTCCTGGGAATCTAAGTCTAACCCCCCGGCTAGCGTTGGTCTCTGTTTTAAGCAGCATTCACATATTTACTGGGGACATGCTGTATAATGATTACCCTATCAGGCACTGTTAGCAAATTTGAGGGTCACAGTAGTGTCAAGGACTTATCTAGACCTTGTCCCATGCCAGTCAGTGTTCTAAGCACATTAAATCAATTTTGTGTCACAAGGCTCTTATGAGGCGGTGGCCGATAGCTCCCATTTACACAGAGAAGTTTGATAGTTTGTCAAGGTCACCCATTCTTAATTGGGAAAGCCCGTGTTAGAAGCAAACGGTCTTTACCACAGTCCACACTCTCAACCGTGCAATCTTTCAAGAAAAGATGCCATCATCCCTTTCCCCTCTAGCTCCCTCTGATAAATGTGCCCGGTTATCCTACCTGCCTCTTCATTCAAGAGTTTCTGAAGAAGCTGCACTCTCTATGGCTACTCACAGCAGTAAGGCCTGGGACTGGACCTGAGCCAGTCAGCATGCTGGCTTTCCCCTGACCCCTGGGATTGTCTCAGGCTGGAATTCTGCCCATTGAGAGCCAGTCAGTTATGAAAGAGCTGTTTCTTAGGCTTCTAAGAAGAAACCCTGCTTTCTTTTCTTCCTATGGGAAGCATCCATTTTAGGCCTTTGCTGCTGTGAAGGCATTCTATCTGGGGGGGGGGGGGGAACAAAACAGAAAAACAGAATGTAGAAGAGCATAGGTTCAGTCCAAGCTCTACAGAACTCAGTTTCAAGAGTACAGGAACCCCAGGGATGCCCAAGGCAATTCCTTCTTTTGATTTGATTTATTATTATTAATTATTTTATTTTATTTTTGGGGTTTTTGAGATGGGTAACAATGGGTAGCCCTAGCTGGCCTGAACCTCACTTTGTAGGCCAAGCTGGCCTTGAACCCAAGGAGATCCACCTGCTGCTGGGTCCTCCTTGCGCTGCCGCTGCCTCCATCCCGCTAAATGCAGCCACTGTTGCTGGGTTCTTGTTTTAATTCATGAGCTGGAATGATGGCTCAGCAGTTAGGAACATGTGCTGCTCTCTCAGATGGTCTAGGGTTTATTCCCAGCACCATGTGGCAGTTCATAACCATCTCCAGTTCCAGAGGATCCAGTGCTTTTAGGAGAACCAGACACATATGTGTGCACGTACATACATGCAGTTAACTCACCTGTACTCATAAGATAAAAATAAATTTATTTATTCATATAACAGTTTAATATCATTGACTTTATTAATTTTTACCCAGAGCCAAGTCCACAGAATCAAGCTTCTATATGAGGAATGTAGCTGTCAAATTACCTCCACATAGTTAACATAGTATTTAACACAATCTGTCAGATGATACACAGGGGGCTTTTATTATTTATCTATCTATTTATGTATGTTGGTTTTTTGAGACAATGTTTCCCTGTGTAGCCCTGACTGTCCTGGAGCTCACTCTGTAGACCAAGCTGGCCTCAAACTCACAGAGATCCTCCTGCTTCTGCCTCATGAGTGCTGGGATTAAATGTGTATGCCACCATGCCTGGCCTACAGTGTGCATTTTTGTTTGGTTCTGAGTTTGTTTTGCTCTCTTGTTATATCAGTGGTTGAACTCAGGGTCTTATTTATATTAGGCATGTGTTCTATCACTGAGCTGACTGGCCCAGCTCTGTTTCCTTTTATCTTCAGACAGGATCTCCCCAGGATGCTCAGACTGACCTGAAACCTGTCAGCTTCCCCAGTACCTGGGATTATAGGCATGTGCCACCACACTTGACCAATACCTATTAATTGTGTGTGCGTGCTGGGGACAGGATTCTAACCGTTATTGAGTATTACATGTTTATCCAAACAGAGGAACAGAGGACAGCAGAAGGATAGATAATCCTTCAAAACTGTTTTCATCATCATAGTTATCTCCTGTCAATGCTGACTCAGCAGGGCAATGGTTGGGGACCTATTAAACACAGGTCAAAATCAGCTCAGGCATCAAAAAATAGTCAAGTTAAGGATGAGATGACTCTATAGCAGGTAAGAGCACATGCTTTTCTGGCAGAGGACCCAAGCTGGTTCCCAGTACCTATACTGAGCAGTTCACAATCGCCTGTAACCACAGTTCCAGAGGAATCTGTGGTGGTTTGAATTAGTTGTCCTCGATATTCTCAGGCATTTGAGCACTTGATATAGCAGGACTTCCTTGAACCTGCCAGCAGTTAAATAAAGCCATGGAGACTTATTAATATTTATAAAAGCTTAGTCCTATAGCTGGGCAGACCTGACTAATTCTGGCATATATCGCAGGGTATATGTGGCCAGTTCTTTATCCCCTTCTCTCAGTCCTAGTATGCCTGTTCCTTCCTCTGTCACACGGTCAAATCCCCTGAGCTGTTCTTCTCCCATTGCCCCTTTCTGTGCTCTCCACTTCTTGCCTAGATATTGGCCATCAGATCTTTATTTAACCAATAAGCAAGTGAGGATGGGGAATGTTTACAGACTATGAAGCCAGTGATGGTCCCTAAGAATAATAACACAAAGTCAGGCCAGTACTCAGCTCTCTGCCAGAACAGCAACCGGCAACTGAATATACAGAACATTGACTATACCAAGGTTACCTTTTGGTGCTGGGGGAGTCTAGGAAGTGTGGCATTGTTGGGGGAAAGTGTGTTGCTGGAGGTTGGCTTTCAGTTCACTGTCTCTGCTCTTCAGATGTAAGCTCTCAGTTTGCAGTTCCAGCTGCCTTGCCTGCTGCTTCCTCCTGGAGTGGTGAATAATGACACTCTGGAACTGTAAGCCCAAATAAACCCTTCCTTTTATAAGTTGCCTTGGTCATGGTGATTTACCACAGCAATAGGTAAGCAACTGCTTTGAGCCAGGCATGGTGGCATAGGCCTTTGATCCCAGCACTCAGGAGGCAGAAGCAGGTGAATATCTGAGTTCAAGGCCAGCCTGGCCTACAGAGTGAGTTCCAGAACAGTAAAATTCTGTCTCGAAAAGCTAAAAGAGAAAAGAAAAGAGAAGAAAAAGTAATTACTTCGAGATCCAGTGTTTATTCCGAACTTTGAGAGTGCCTGTACACATAATGCACACACAAATACAAAAGTAAGTCTTTTTACATTGTGAAGTGATTACCACAGCCAAATAATTAATTAATTTGTTTGTTTGTTTATATCCTGACCAAAGTTTCCCCTCCTCTTTTCTCAGTCCCTCCCCTCACAGTCAAATATTTTATATAGCACCTATCACAGTTATTTTGTGTGTGTCTGGGTGATGACGTTTGGCTTTTAGCTTTTGCCTTTTGCCGTTTGGCTATGTGGCCATGAACACTCTCAGACTCACAGCAGTCTTCCTGCCTTCGTGCTGGAATTAGAGTGCTGCCATGACCTGCCTTCAGCATCCATGTGCGGCAGGGGCTGCTGTCACCCTTGGCAGCCTCTGAAGACACAGGCTCACTGTAGTGGGACTCAGTCTGGTTGCAGTGGCCGTCCTGCTTCTGGCTTTCTCAGAACACCAAGTAGCTCAGAAATCAAGATGGGCATTTAAGAATTTCTTCCCAGCAGATATCTAGGCTAAAGCTGGATACAATAGTGTCATGAGGGCTGGAGAGATAGCTCAGAGGCTAAGAGCACTGTCTGCTCTTCCAAAGGTCCTGAGTTCAATTGCCAGCAACCACATGGTGGCTCACAACCATCTATAATGAGATCTGGTGCCCTCTTCTGCTGTGCAGTCTACATACAGACAAAATATTGTATACATAATAAAAAATAAAAAAATTAAAAAAATAGTGTCATGAGGTTACGTAACTGCATTGATGATAAATTTGAAACCAGAATTCAGACCTCTTTGATGTATGTTTTCCCACTGAGGCTCATCCAATGTGGCACTCTACTATTAAGGTCAAAGTCTCACATTTCCGGATAGCCTCTGAGCTTGGCACATGGTGACAGACTCTTTTTCTCAGATGTTTTCCTTCTTCACTTCATCTGGGGAGCCCCAGATCTTCTAAGGAGCATCACATAGCCCTCAGGGAGATTACAAGCCCAATCCTTTCTTCATAAGAAACCAGTTCAGCAGTCACCTGTGGATTTCTGGGAACACCAACCCTATGCTACATGAGATGTCGTGATGTCTTGGCTTTCAACCAATGACCTTTAATCATACCTGGAGTTCTCCCCCACCCACTCATAGGATAATTAAGTACTACTTTCCCCCTCTTCTGATAGGACTGTATTACTGTATGTAAACAAATATCCTTAGCACCTCTAGCCCCAGCAAATCAATTACATACCCTCCCACTGCCCAACCTTTATAAGCCCCTGATTTCACAGGAAATAAACATGCGGACTGCCACCATCAGCTTTTCACCACAACTGTTTGAGATTTGTCATTTATTCTGAGGAAGTAAAGGCTCCTTTCTTCCCTGAAATTTTGCTGCTCAAATCCCAGGGCTTGGCTGACAGCCTGTGGTCATAGCTGCCTTGGTCACCTCTGGAGCCTGCTCAGCAATGGCTGAGACCTTGGTGTTCACTGCCAGCGAAGCACCTGTCAGACCTGAACCTGCCAGTCCTGCACTTTACAGGACCTGCCTTCTGGCCAGCAGAGCCATTAACACAGCAGCTTCACCAAAGAGCTGGAGACCGCAGCAGCATCACAGGCTCTTGGGACTCCTGTGTTCCACCACCATCTGATGCCAGCAACCTCATTCAAAAGAGCCAACTGTAACACCCAGTGGAAACTCATCTCCACCTCCCCCTGGCAAGACCAGGAGCCTTGCTTAGTCACCGGGCCTTGCCCTGAGGTTTTAGCGGTTCCTGAGAGAAACGGAACCTTTAATCTCCAGGTTCCTCTGTTCCTGCCTGAAAGCCAACAGTGCCTACACCATCCCACAAGACAAACACGCTTCTGGCGTGGTGCTCAGCCTGGCAGCATCAGCAGGGGACAATCCAATCTGGCTCTGAGTCTATTGTCTTGAGTTTTAGTGCACAGAGAATTCCGGTTCAAGAGAATCTGGGTGGTGGAAGCTAGTGGTCTGCTAAGTATAATAGATTCGAAAGTAATTTTGTCTGCTAGTCAGAGGATGCTAGGTGTGACACAGAGGTGAGCAAGGAATAGCTGTTTAGGGGGTAAAGTTTAGCCCAAGACAAATTATAATCAGGCTTTGGGCGTGTGGCACCCCAGTCTCTCCACATCACTGCAGTTCAAATCCATCAGCTTTGCAGATTCTGCTTCTTTCCAGAAATTCCTGTTCAGTGCCCGTAGTAGCTGCACTAACTTACACTCCCAGGAACAGTGAGTGTGTAGGAGAGCCCCTCTCCTCACATTTTCTCATGTGTATATGGTATGTGCATGCATGTGTGCATTTGCTGGGTAAACGTGCATGCACACGTTTGGAGAGCCAAAGTCGAAGACAGGAGTCTTTTTTTTTTTTTGGTCACGCTTGGCCTTTTTCATTTACAAAGGGTCTCTCAGTTGACCCCAAAAGCTTGGTGATACGGCTAGTCTGACCAAGTAGTTTGCCCCCTTTTCAAATCAGAATTTTTTTTGTCCCCCAGTTTCTTGGCTATCTGGGTATTAATTCCTTATCATATTTGAATTCTGTATGTTGCTTTTTGTGAGGAGGGGGGATTTACTTATTTTTAAATTACTGCTGTATGTATGAGTGCTCATGATGTATGTAGAGGGCATATGTGTCTCAGCGCATGTATGGAGGTCAGTGGAAAACTTTATGGAGTCAGTTCTCTCCTTCCATCTTTGCATGGGCAACCAGGCTTGCATGGCAGGCGCCTTTGCCTCTTGAGC
Source organism: Pachyuromys duprasi (assembly GCA_028658305.1). NCBI lineage: Eukaryota > Metazoa > Chordata > Mammalia > Rodentia > Muridae > Pachyuromys > Pachyuromys duprasi. The sequence continues at coordinate 23,677,417 of CM053744.1, forward strand.
TACCTTATTGCCCTTGGCTTGTTTTTGCTTTTGAGACAGGATTTCAAGTAGCCCAGGCTGGCCTCAAACTTAATAGGTTGCCGACCCTCCTTTTTTGAGACAGGATCTCATTAAGTGGTTCTGGCTGGCTTGAGGCTCACTATGTCATTCTGTAAGTCAAGGCTGGCCTCAGCCTCACAGAGATCTACAGTCCCTGACTCTGGACCACTGGGATTAAAGACACGAGTCATTTTGCCAGCAAACCTGAACTTTTTTGTTGTTTTGCTTTCCTTATGTTTTGGGGTGGGGGTGAGAGGTTCAAAAATGTTCCTTGCTTCAAAAAACTTCCCCCAAAGACCACACTCTCAGTACTGCTGTCCTTTATCATTCCCCAAAGCTCAGGCCACGCAATCCTGGTTAACTCACTCAGGCTTCTCTGCTCCCACAAAACGCCATCCCTTCCTCTCCAGCAGTCACTTCAGTGTGTAATCATGTTTGGGTGTGTGATGAGTTGGACGGCGTCTGCTTTTGTTTGAAAACTGTTCTCTGCAGGGACAGTCCGTGTGACTTACTGATGTCACAGTACCCAGCATGTGACGGGTCTCCAATAAGACCTTGCTCAATTACGGAATGAAGAAAGCACCAGGTCTTGTAAATAACGTGAGCAGCCGTGCGAGCGGGCTGCACCTGCTGTCTTTTTGGAGTATTCATCTTGTCTCCAGGAAGGGTATTCGTGATCTTCGCTGTCAAGCTTTACCCTCAGTATTTAGGATCTTGTCCCTGCTGGCCTCCAGCCAGTGTGGAGAGCAAAATAAAAGCAAAGTTCACAGAATCACCACCCCCTATTGCAAGGGCCGTGAAGAAACTTTTCAGAGCTTAGTGCATCTCCATCAACAGTTCAAATTTCCAAATTCAGAGAGTTGCACAAGACTGATCCCAGAGTCCCAGCAAATCAGAGGGACAGGAATGCAGGGGAATGTGGGGAAGGACAGAACTACATACCTGGTTTCTGAAGCACAGCTGCATCTCTGTGCTCCCTTGGCTGGCTAACAAGTTGCTTAACCTGAGGCTCTGCAAAAGGGGAAATAATCCTGCTTGCCCTTTTGTGCTTTGTACCCAGTTAAGGGTGGTTTACAGGAGGTGTTTTGCTTGTTTGATTTGGTCAGTGCCCTCCCCTTCCTGGTCAAGACTGAACTCTTGACCTCAAGAACGTCAGAAAGGCCGCCTACCACCAAGTCACATCCCCCAGCCTGGGAGCTTTCTGACACAATTTTGGGGACACAGTGGCACTGGACATGGCAGGGACTTGAGCTACTTGTGTTTTGCAATGTCGATGTGGGAGCCAGCGTAACTGCGCAGCATGCTGGATGTTGCGTTTTGTTTGTCTGTCTGTTTTTTTTTTTTCCTCAGTTGTACAAATGGCCTTGAGTTTACTTCTGAAAGACCTCTTCCTAGATCCCTTATTTCTTACTGATTATGGTAGAGATAGCTGGCATGACAGTGCAATGACTCAAGGACAGTGAGGGAAAGAATTTGTATCATGCGTCACTCAAATCTAAGTGTGTTTTAGAGGTGGAGGGATGTGTTTGTGTGGCTCGCTGGGTGCGGTGAGTGATGACAGAACACTGAGAAGCAATGACGTACTATGCCACTGGCAGAATCTTCAGCCTGGAACTAAATGCTGGGCACAGAGACAAAAGCTGGGAAGGAGACCTTGTTGATAGAGGTGCTGTTCAATCAAAAGCCCAGGCATGGGGCTGGAGAGATGCTCAGTGGTTAGGACCACTGATTGTTCTTCTAGAGGACATGGTCACTCACTAGTGTCTGTAACTCCAATTTCTGGCCTCTGTGGGCACTGCACCACACAGAGCACAGACAAAACACCTAAGATAAAAACAAAAGCCCAGACAGCCTCTTCTGTTTTCTTGCCTTCCCTGTGGCCTGCCTCGACTCTGTGCTGTCTGCTTCTCCCCTTAACAAATGATCTCTTTTCTGCTAAGAGAAGAAAGATGATGGTGAAGGAGGAGGAGGAAAAGCAGCAGCAGCAGCCTCCTATAGCATCCAAACAACTTCTTTGCAGGGCCTTGGGGAGTCAGGCCAGTTTACTAAGGTAGGAACGCTCAGAGCTGTCTTTGCTTTCTGTTCTCCCTGACACATTCCTCTTTCACCCGTAATCAATTGGTTTGATCAAAGCATACTGTATTGCCTTAAGAAGAGATCAACAAGAGTGATGGGCAACTTCAGGATTCAAGTTCTTCCAAGTTTTTCCCACAACTTTCTCCTCAGTTGCACATGGTAGGTACTGTTAGGCCCTTTTCACACAGGAGGACAGTGATATGAGATGACCCGGAAGTGGTTGTGTGCAGCTGTTCTCAGACCCTGATCTCCTGCTACTGTCTCCCCTACACTGCGGTAGTTAATTAGTGTCACCTCTTCCCAACTTTCACAAGCCTAATATGCTTGTTGGGGCCGTGCAAGCCCTGGGCTGTTCTGCCTGAAAATTCCCAGAATTACAAATTTTCCAAGACAGCAAGGGGAAAGAGAGGCCATTTAACCCAATTTATTTTTGCAGAAAAGGAGTCTGAGACGGAGAGAAGGAAAGAGACTTCGCCATGTCTTCTCTGTAGATGTTTGTGGCTCAGCCTGGGTGGTTTACATTCTTATGTTAGGCCCGGCCTGAGCCTGTCAGGCCCGGCAGGTGCCTAGCTACCTGAGAGGTGACTGAAGAAAACTCCTGGAGACCACCATATATCGATGCAAATGCAATAACCATTGCACAATGGGGTCAACCCTGCTGGTCAGCAAAGAGTGGCAACAGGAGACAAAGGCCTTGGATTTTTAAAGGACAAAGCACAGGAATTTCCAGGGGTTGCAGTCTCGGCAACTCAGGATTGGATGAGGTATTTAACTTTTAAAATAATTGGTTAGTCTTAGGTGCTCAAGTTTGGCCAGTCCTGCCGAGTGTGGATGCGGCTGCAATTAAAGGTCGGGATGACGGGTGATTTGCTCATCCTTAAAGATAGGGGCTGCAGGCTCTTGGCTGGAGGTCAGGGGCTACTCAGAAGAAGGATGGAGGCCATCTGGGTTGGTTGCTAAGAAATGCTACCTCGCAGACAAAAGTCTGGTCATTCTTTTTGCTAGGTGAAGGTTGCTGCTTGCTCGCTTTTTAAATCTCTGTCCTCACAGACGGCCAGGGTCACATTCCTCCATTCTCTGGAAAGTACTAAGAGGCTTTAGCTTAACCTGGGCCTAAAACTCAAAAATATAGGTTTTAGAAGACATATAGGTTACAAAGTTAGTCCGATCCTTTCACTTACTTTTGCACCAATTGCACACCCAACCTAGTCCTGTCCTAAGCTTGCTCGGCACGTGCAAAACGCATGTGTGGAGAAGCCTACTGCCTGGATACTTTTGCCCACAGTAATTGCCACCATGTCCTGTACATTCATTGTTCAACAAATATTTACTAAAGTGCCTATGTGTTAGAAACGTTGTGAAAACATCAGGAAAAAAAAAAAAAGCTTTGTTCCTGTCCTTCTGAGCCTTCAAGAAGTATCTAAACAAGGTACTTTTAGATGCTGGGAAGGCTAGAAAGAAATAAAATGGGAATAATAGAGGTGAGGTGGGACTTCAGATAGAGTGGTATTGCGAACCCTTACCACTTGGTGTGTGGTCCGTTCCGACAAACCCCCCACAGCCTTTTGCTGACAAGAACACTGAAACTGAGAAAGGGGACAGGGTGGTGTATAAAGTCTCGGCGGCCCTACTCTCTAACCAGCTGTTCCTGAGCGGCCAGTAGAAACATATGGCCCGGATGATGAAACTCAAGGCAAAGAGTGCATCACCACGCACGCGGTCCACGTCCCTGTAGGTGTCGCGAGGTGAGAGAGAAGGGAGGCGGGGGTCTGCGACTAGGGAGAAGCAGCCAAACAGCGAAAAACTAAATTCCAAAAGCCTCAGGGGAAGGACAGCCGCTGCCATAAAGTCGGGGTTCTCTGTTCCACGAGAGTCCGCCCAGACGACCGCTCCACACCCCCAGCCCATCCCAGTCCGGTCTGCGCCAGGCCCTAGAGGACTTGTAGTTTATCCGGCTGTCACAGCAACGTTGGTACGGCCAAGACAACTACAAGACCCAGAAGCCAGCGCGCAGGTCCGAGGCGGAGCCGGCGGCGGTGGGTGTGCGAATGCAGGGAGCCAGGAGGTGCGGGAGCCAGGCGCCAGGATGCGGTGGCTGGCCACCGGGCTTGGGAGCTGCCGGGGCACACCTTAACCCGGGCGGTGCGGGCGGCCTGGCGGCGACAGGCACGTTGCATACGCACCTTAGGCGCAGCCCAGCAACCCAGCGGTGCAGCGTCTCCGTGCTGCAGCGGCGCGGTGCGGGGTCCCGGTAACCAGGGGGTGGGAATCTAGACCCGGAGCTAGGCTGGCGCTGCTGGCCGAGAGCCTTGGGCTCTTGGGGGACTGGTGCCCACCCAAGGCTGTACGCGATGTTATGCTCTCGTTCTTTCTGGGCCAGGGCTAGCCTCGGCAGGTTCGCGATGCAGCGGGCGGCGGTGCTGGTGCGGCGGGGCCCCTGGGGCCGTAGTCACAGCAGCGCTGCAGCTGAAGCCTCGGCGGCGCTCAAGGTGCGTCCGGAGCGCAGCCCTCGAGACCGCATCCTCACCTTGGAGTCCATGAACCCGCAGGTGAAGGCGGTGGAGTACGCTGTGCGCGGACCCATCGTGCTCAAGGCCGGCGAGATCGAGATGGAGCTGCAGCGGGTGAGCGCGGGGCCTGCGGGGCACGAGGCCAGGGGGCGCTCATGGCGGGAAGAACCGTGGCAAGCCACTCCCGGGTCCTCCAGCAGGACCTCCACCCCCGGCTTCCAGCTTCTTCATTGTGCCATTTTTGGCTAGAAAGAGAGAACGCCCCCTCTGTTGCCCGTCGCCCGCCAGTGCTCCGCATCTGGCACAAAGTGAGGCCTTCGACGGTTCACTTGTTGAATTGTACCCAATTATTGAGCTGCCTCTGCCTCTGCCAGGCACTGCATGTTCCGTAAGTGTTCTACCCTCACGGATCCCTTGGAAGGAGGAAAACAAGCGGACATAGAAGTGAGCGTTTCAGTGAATGAGTGCTTTGAGGAAAGTAAGACTAAGGGGCTGGGGGTGGTGAGAGGGAAACCCTGTTAGGAGCAGAGGGGAAAAGGTTGTGTGGCTGGTTTGTTCCCGGACCCTTTTTTCTGGCCGAGGCCTGTTGGGTCTTTGCCAGCCACAGTTGCTTGCAAGACTGGAATTCTGGAAAAGGGATGGGCGAAATTCCTTCTTTTGCACCTCGAGAACCTTTGACTGCTCTAGTCAAAGCTGGGTCCTTATTGCCTTACTGAGGTGACCCTGAGACTTTCTCTTGGTGATGCTAGGGATGTTGGCTTGAATTCACAGTTGTTGTATAAAAGGTAGGGGGTGATTTCTCCCTGCCCCAACCAGGGTGGCTTGGCTGTATGTAAGACATGCCCTTGGATGAAACCGAGTTCTTTGTTCCGGGGACAAGGTCTGGCAATGTAGCCTAGGTTGGCTTTGGACTCCACATCCTCCTACCTCCACTTCCTGGGTTTTGGGGTTTACAGGCACACACCACAATGTTCTGTTTGGGTTCTGAGTTTTAACCTGGGAGGGATCTGGAAGAGACAAGAGGGATCTTCGAAAGGAAACAGTCCTGAGCTTAATGAGAAAATGTTAGTCAGGTGGTGGTGGAACACGGCTTTAACCCTAGCACCACGGAGACAGGCGGACCTCCGTTGAGGCCAGCCTGGGCTACAGAGTGAGTTCCTGGCTAGGGCTACACAGTGAAACTCTGTCTCAGGAAAACGTTTAAAAAAAAAGAAAAGAAAACGTTGCTAAATTGTTCTGACTCAGAATGTGGACGGATGGGAGGGTTTCTTGATTTTGGTCCCAGTCACCAGGTAGCGGTCTCTCCATGGGAGTGTGGTATCTCAGTACACTTGAATATGTGAGAGGAACTCTTCAGGGTCTCTCTCTTCTTCTCATGGGTAGTTTGAAGAGTCCTACCTACATCAGACACCCAGTGAGTTAGATAAGTGAGAATTCAGTGTCTGTTGACTCTTTGTGGGGCTAAGTTAATTTTTTTTTTACTATTATTATTATTTATTACTATTTGGTTTTTTGAGACAGGGTTTCTCTGTCTAGCCCTGGCTGTCCTGAAACTCAGTATGTAGACCAGGCTGGCCTTGAACTCAGAGATCCACCTGCCTCTGGCCTCCCAAGTGCTGGGATAAAAGGCATACACCACCGCTGCCTGGATATTTTTATTATTTTTAAGTATGTGAATGTTTGTAGTTACGTACACATGAAGGAGTGCAGGTACCCATGGAGGCCAGAAAAGTTGGCTTTTCACAGGGCATTGGTGGTGCACACCTTTAATCTTGACACTCAGGAGGCAGAGGCTGGAGGATCTCTGAGATTGAGATCAGCCTAATCTACAAAGTGAGTCCATGACAGCCAGGGCTACACAGAGAAACCCTGTCTCTAAAAACAAAACAAAGCAAATCAGGAGTTGGATCTTCTTGGAGCTGAAGGAACGTGTGCTTGTGAGCCACCTGATGTGGGAACTGAGCTGGAGGCCCCTGCTCCTCACGCCTGTCCCTCTCCTGCCCTCGGGGCTCTTTAAAGGTCGGCCCAGAGAAGGATGGCTTCTGTGCCTGCCTGACACACTGGTGGGCTAGAGACATAGAGCGATGTGTTTTTCTTTTCTGAACTTTGGTGTCTGGGAGGCTGCAGCTGTCCCTCCTCGAGGCAACAGTCTCTGGTAAACCAAGGATTAAAGTGTTCCCTCCTTTGTCACGCCACAGCTGAGCTCTCTGGTTCCAGAGCTGGGAGAGGTTCCAGGAATTATCTCCTCCTTTTGCGAAACAGCAGCTTCCGTGTTGGCTCCGTAAAGTAGAGGGTGATGCGGACCAAGAGAACACCGACCTTGGTTTCAGGCTGCCACGTTGCCAGCTTGCTCTCCCCTAGTTCATTAAAGTTTGCTGAGATTTTTTTTTTTTAGCAGACAGAGAATATGTGAGAATGTTTCAAGAGTAGGTAGTTGGGAAGTTCTGGGTTTAAGGGGACGGGCTGATGTACTTTGTAAAAGTCTGTGTGGCAGGAGGTGGGGTGAATGTGATGGAGAAGATGGACAAAAGTCATTTGGATGACTCAGGACTTTACTGTGCATCTTGGCTCGTCATGGGGCGCTAGGGAGCATTTCCAGGAGTGGTGTAGCTCAGGTAGATACATATCTTACTTATTGGGCCAGAAGCATCCTGACTTCCAAAACAGATGTTCCACACTCCCAAGTTTGAGTTCCCCAAAGTTAGCTGAGAAGTCCTCTCTGTCCACATACATTCACTGATGTTTGTTTTTTGTTTTAAGACAGGCTCTCACTATGTAGTTTTCTTTTTCGAGACAGGGTTTCTCTGTGTAGCCCTGGCTGTCCTGGACACACTTTGTAGACCAGGCTGGCCTCGAACTCACAGAGATGCTCCTGTCTCTGCCTCCCTGAGTGCTGGGATTACAGGAGTGTGCCAATGTCCCCTGCTAACTATGTACTCTTAATAGACATGGAACTTTCTACGTAAACCAGGCTGGCCTGGAACTCATGGAGATCCATCTACTTGTCTCTGCTTTCCGAGTACTGAATTAAAGACGTGCACCACCACACTCTCTCTGGTTCTTTCATTCAACTTTTTCAGCCATATTTGTTGTGTCTCTTCTTTTTGAATGGTGGGGCTTGGTGCTAAGGACTTAAGTTTTAGGACTTTAGTATTTCCTAATACTAAGCAAGCGCTTTATTGTTGACCTAGACCTGTGTTCCGAGCCTTCTTTAGTTTTTATTTATTTATTTTTTGTTCATGTTGGCTTGGCAGAGGTTTGATTTTTTTTCCTATCTGTATTTTGAATTAAAGCAATCCAAATTGGACCAATATTCTAAGGGATTTGATCTGGTCAAGAAGTTTGTAGGGGGTATTCTCTGAGCACTCGTTTGCCTTGTCTAGAAAGAAGGCAGTTAGCGTAGCTGGCCCACATTTGCTCCATTATCTAAGTCTTGTCCTGGGGGACCTGAGGTGACTGCTGTGTTGGGTTCCAGCACCTTGTGTTGCTTACGGCATTGTTTCAGTAGGTGCTTTGCCAATATTCTAGGTCAGATACGTGGCTCTGGTGTTTGTCTTCAGGGTGGCTGCCTGGGCTTAGGCCCCGTGCTCTCTGCTTCTCTGATAAGATAGCCTGAAGAAAGAGGGGAAAGAGGCTAAGGTGTGAGTAGCCTGGGAGGCCGTTTCTCCCCACAGCAGCTCCAGACTGTTTTGGGGTTTCAGATCCCATCATTCATTGGGAACAGCACTTTTTAATAAGCTGCAATTAAAGGGTTTTTGAAAAGATCTGACAGTTTCTCAGCCTACTTCTCCCTCCCCCCCCCTCGCTTTTTAAAGGGCAAGGATCAGGGCTTGGCACAGTAGAGCGGAGGAATGGCTTTACTTTTCCAATTGTAAAAGTAAACACCAGCCGGGTGTGGTGACGGGGACCTATAATTCTACCTACTTGGGAGTCTGAGACAGGGGGATTACTTGAGTCTAGGATTTTAGGGCCAGCCTGGGCAATATAGGAAAACCCTGTCTCAAAAATAAAACAAAAATATAAAGTGTGTACTGCATAAGCATGAAGGCCTATGTGTGAGTCCCAGAACTCACACGAAAAAGCCAGGGATGGTGGCGTCCACTGGTAATTCAGTGCCAGGGACCACACAGACAGGAGGATGCCTGGAGCTCCCTGACCAGCTATTAGCCTACCCAAAGCAACAAGAGACTTACATCCCAGCCTCCGGGGGCTGTGGCCCTCTGTAAGTCATTTAGAGTGTGTCGGCTTCCCTACATTCTTCTTCAAAAACTAGTTTGCAGTGTTAGTGACAGTCCTTTAAACAGTTGGAAGCTAATTAAAGTTGATAAAGAGTCTTTGTTCTCAGGCCAGTGTGGTAAGGTCTATAGTCCCAACTACTCGGGAGCTGAGGCCGGAAGACCCTTGAGCCCCAACAAGACAACCCAGGAAGACCCCTCTTTGTTCTCAAACTATTAAAAATTGCTCGAGGATAGGCAGTGCCAAAGACTGCTTCTCTGCCCCCAAGTGTGGGTCTTCCTGGGTCAGCAGCAGCTTTGCTGTAATAAATGACCCTGAATGGAAAGAATTCAGCTTTCCTTACAAGTCTTATTTTTTATTATTTTGTGTATATATGTGTTTTATGTGTGTGTATTATTTTATGTGTCGGTCTGTCTGTATACCACAGGTGTGCCTGGTGTCTGTGAAGCCAGAAGGGGGTGTCAGATCTCTCAGAACTACAGTTGCAGACAGTTGTGAGCCACTATGTGGGTGCTGGGAACCGAACCCGGGTCTTTGGTGAGAACAGCCAGTACTCTTTGCCGATGCATCATCTTCCCAACCCTGTTTCTTCTAAATCTTGACTTTTCTCTTTGTCTGCATGAATGGAAAATAAAAAAGAAGGAAAAAAAAAAAAGATGGATGGGACTGCCCCTAGGTGTGGTAGAGGAGAGTTTGTTGTAGGTCTGAGGGAGAGCATAGCCAGAGGCAGGGATATCTGGGAGAGTCCAGAGTGGACATGACCCCAGCCAGGTCTGCTTTGGTGTGTTAAATGGGCACCTCGGTTAGCCAGTTGTCTCGGGTTTGAGACCTAAGACAGTTTAGGGGCTTACCTTGTGCTGCCTCAGCTTCTTTTCCTGTGAAATGCACCTGTCTTCAGGACCTGTGGTCTCTCACTGCGTTTCGTCTCCAGAGCCTCTTTCAGGACTTCTTGCCTCTCTAGTCTGATCAATTTGAATCTGGGATCAAGGAGCCTTTCATAAACAATTTCTGAGGTCTGGGAAGGCTTTTTTCCCATCCTGTGTGCCCAACACCTTTCCTGTACCCACTTTTGGTAAAGATTTGTTAGTGTGTGTGTGTGCGTGTGTGTGTCTGTGTGTCTCTGTGTGTGTGTATTCATGTATATGTGAATAGAGGTGCCCACAGAGGCCAGAGGCGTAGAGCTGGAGTTACAGGCAGTTGTGAGCTGCTAGGCATGAGTGCTGGGACCTGAGGTTGGTCTCTCTTGCCAGAGCAACGTGACACCCTCTTAACTGGCTGAGCCATCTCTGCAGCACTTTCTAGTCTTCATTTCTATTTGTTTTGGTTTTTCTCCTTATTTGCTGTGTTGGGGGTATTTGTTGAACAAAAGGAAGACTGTGGCCTTCTTGAGCATAGGTCTCATGGAATGCCCGGGCCGTCCCTTGAACGGGGAAACTAACTTGTTCTTGTCCCTGCCTCCTCTCTAGCTTTATTGGGCTGTGTGTAACTGACAGGTACAAAGTGTGTGTATTAAAGATGTACAGCCTGGGAACTGAACTGGAGAGACAGCTTGGAGGCTAAGAGCACTTGCTGTTCTTACAGAGGATCCAGATTTGATTCCAAGAACTCAAACAGGGAAGCTCACAGCCACCTGTAACTTGAGCTCCAGGGGATCTGATGCCCTGTTTTACAGGCCTATGAGAAAGCCTGAACTCACCTCTGCCTCCCAAGCCCTGGGACTAAAGGCATGTGCCTGCGCCCTGTGTGTATGTGTGTGTGCGCGCGCGCACCCTCTTGCATGTACAGGTGCACACCTGTAGGCTGCATGTAGAAGCTTTCATTCTATGGATGTATCCCATTGGTCTGGACCTCATTGCTTCAACTAGACTAGTGAACCCCAGGAATTCACTTGTCTTCAGCTCCCCAGCACTGATTTTACAAACATACTCCATTGCATTGGAGTTGGTTTTATTTTTATTTTTTATGTGATTCTGGGGATTGAACTCAGGTCATTGCACCTGTGTTGCAGGCACTTCATGAGCTGAGCCTCTCCCTCTGAAGACATGTTTCACCACTGTCGATCCCTGTGTAAGTCACAGTGGTGAGAAGAGAGCGCCCCTCTCCCGGGCCCTCTCTCAGAGCATGGGATGCAGTGGTGAGCTGGACACGCTGCAGGTGCATTGCACAGATGAACTCTGGAATGCTGTGAGAGGCGACCAGCAGGATACACGTTTGTTAGGCCCACTGTCCGCACTGGGGGCAGCGCACCACTGAGTGTGCAAACCACGCCTGGATAAGCACTTTGGGTCAGAGTCTTTCTGAGGTACCTTGGTATTTCCCATGTAGACCCTGTCTGCCCAGAACACCCTTCCCAGCGCTTGCTGTTGGCTGTGTAGAGTGGCCTGTTTGTCAATTCAAGGGAGTCACTTTCCTGTCCCAAGCACATCCATCATGCAAAGTGTCCATGATCGATAGACAAAAAGACCGAAGGAGGTGCTCAGTGTTCCCAGGCTTTGTGTCAGCAAGCCCTGAGTTGGCTGAATGGTGCCAGAGGGAGGCCACAGTGAAGGGACATCCAGGCATTATCTCCTCCTGTATTGGACTGGCCCAGGGCCCAGGCCTGCAACTGTGTTGCGTCTTGGCCTTCATAGCTGTGACAGATTTATTTCTTATTGAAGAATAGGCTCTGGCTATACCACAGAAGTCACCAGTGCTCATACGGTGATTTAAAGGCTGGTGTAGGGTTCCTCAGCAGGAACTGGAGCAGCTCTAGGGGGTGCTTGCCTGCAGTTGTACACGGTGACTTAGGTAGGTGGGTACCTCATATCCCCCATTGGCCTTCTTGGTTCGTGCCTTTGGGGTGAGTCTTGCAGCCACATGCCCTTCTCTCCTGCTCTCACCCCAACGCAGCCTGGTACAGTAAGAGGTCTGGGGGTGTTTGACTGCCAGGAATAATGTTCCATATTGACCATCTCTGAATAGCTCAAACGATGGGACCCACAGCACTTGCAGGGTCCCCTGTCCCCCAGGCACATCTTTCAGAGACTTGGGCTTTGTTTGTGAAGCCCTTTCTAGGCTTCTTTTCTTGGCCTGCTTTGCCTTGTAATTTTGGGGTATAAATGGGGCTCAGAAAAAACAATTTAGGTGGCAGCTGTTTTTGTGTCTGGAGCTCACTGTCTTTCTTCTGTTTTTTGTTTTGTTTTTGTTTTTTTTGTTTTTGGTGAGAGGTGTATTAATGATTGTAAAAAAGCATGGTGGGGAAGGGCCGAAGAGGTGACTCAGTAAGAGTGCTTGTTATGGGGCTAGAGAGATGGCTCTGAGGTTAAGAGCACTGGCTGCTCTTCTAGAGGTCCTGAGTTCAATTCCCAGCAACCACATGGTAGCTCATGACCATCTATAATGAGATCTGGTGTCCTCGTCTGGCATGCAGGTTTACACGTAGACAGAACATTGTATACATAATAAATTGATAAAACTTTAAAAATAAAATAAAGAAGGCAGGAGCTTCTTTAAAAAAAAAAAAAGAAAGAAAAAGAAAGAATGCTTGTTATGTACGCATGAACCTGAGTTCAAATCCCCAGCTAAACGGTGGGTATGGTCTCACCTGAAACCCCAGTGCTCGTGGAGCGGAGATTGCCATGGCTGGCTGTCAGACAGCGAGCTCCCGGAGCGGTGAGACCTCCTGTCTCAGAGAAGTAAGGTAGAGAGTTACGGAGGATAACGCATCCTCCTCTGGCCTCTACATGTTTGCCCATGCTTAAGCACACACTTAGCATGGTGCATGCAGGCAGCATACGCACACACTCAGAACAAATGTCACCAGTATCAGACCCATGGAATTGTATTTTTAAATTTTGTATTTGGGGAAGCACGGCTGGAAATGGGGAGGTGGCCAGGCCTTCCCACCGTTATCCCTTCTTCCTGCCCAGTGACACTCAGGGCCTCCTTCCTAAACTGGCTGGGTGAGGTGATGTTTATTCCTGTCTTTTCAGTCACCGGAAAGGTCCTTGAGCCTGTCTAGCCTACGCCTCCAGTAGCTGATTCTGGATTTATCAGGGGGCTGTGTAGAATCCCATGTTTCGCATCTCCATGACCCTTTTTAACCTTTGTAGCATCTGAAGTGTCTTTCCTTCACCTCCCTAGTGACACCCAAATGTCTCTGCTAGCTCCTCTGTGATCCTCATTTTAGTGCTTAGCTCATTGTCTTGTCTGTCCTTGCTGCTAAAAAAAGAAGAAGAAAAGAAAACTAGCCATTTTGCAAAGCCAGGGTTGAAAGAGAGCAAGGCCAGGAGCTAATTCCCAGGAATGAATGTCTTCTGGAAAGGGACATGAACTCAGTATCTCTAGCCCCTTGCTTATGGTTTCAGAGTGAAACTGTACCTGGGCAGAGGGTACAGGGCATCTAGGCTCCCTCTCCCTGACATCCAGCATATTTTGCTGCTGGCCTCTGTTATTTCTCTTATACTGCTTTGGCCCCCGTGTCTTCTTTTAGACAACCCTGTGGAATGACAGGCCATGAAGCTTTCTCGGCGTGCCCCAGCCACCTAACAGTTCTTCCAGTTTGTCCGAAAAGTGGGAGGTGATAGAGCAGAGTGATTGTCACTCACACGAGGGCCTGGTTTCAAGTTCAAATCCTAATACTTGTGTTCATCAGTTTGTGACACCGAGGAAGTCTGTTAGTCTTTTGGAACCTCAGTTTTCTCATTTATGAAGTGGGGTTGCTACTAGTTCTTCCTCACGGAAATGGTTGTGAAGATTAAATGGGACTAGGCATGTCCCAGGCTTAGTTAGCACTGTGCTTGACATTTGGTGAGGCTCAAAATAGGGTTGTTTATTAATACCCTGTGGCAATACTACAGCTTGGAATGCAGGGTCTGAGAGTCATGAAATAACCACCTGCCGCCTTCTCTCTGCAGGGTATCAAAAAGCCATTCACCGAAGTAATCCGAGCCAACATTGGGGATGCCCATGCTATGGGCCAGCAGCCAATCACCTTCCTCCGTCAGGTGAGCCAGCCCACGGCCCTCTGGGGGCCCTGAAGTGGAACCTGGGAGGGATCAGTACAGTGAGCTCCAGCATCCCTCAGAGACAGACCACAGAAGTAGCTATTTCAGGTGCTTGTGTCCCCTGACTCTCTCTCTCAGCAATTCCCCTTCCAAATGTTATAGCAAAAATACTTTAACCCATTTTGGGTTTGGTCTGGGATAGGATGCTTCCAGGAAGGCTCTCTCCTTTAGTGTTAGATCTGGGGTCCTGACAGAAGAGCGAGGGTGTTCATGTTTGTATGTGAGACAGAGGTGCAAGCCCAGTGGGGCAAGAGGAGGTACACCAGGGTGATAATACAGCCCAAAGGGAGCCCCTGAGCAGCTAGCTGGCCTTATGCAAGTGGAAATCATCAGGGTGCCTTGGAGGGCAGGTGGAGGTCTTCCTCCAGCCCAGCAAAAGGCGCAGGTTATAGCAGCCGCTGCCACCTGCCCTCAGTTACCTCCAGTATAACCCAGCTCTCTCAGAAGGGCTCTGGTTGATGGCGGGATTCCGGGTTTATGTCTGAACATCAATGGCAAAATGTTGCGTGGACTAACAGTGCATAGCCAGGGAGAGGGAAAACATGGTCAGAAAATGCCACTGTTAAGCCTGAACAGTAGGAGACTGAGCTATGGAAAGCTTTTTTCCTGGAGAAGGATTGGGCCTGTTTTGGACCGAAATACCAGTCGTATTTGTGTACCCTAGCCTGTGGCTGGGGAAACACTTTGAAAGTGGGCAGCATGTTCCCTTTTCACCACCTGTGTCAGGAGTGACACAGAAGGAGCTTCCCTCACCTTGTCCTTTGGGGCAGAGAGCTGTAGGGGGCTAGAAGGCCCGAACCACAGCCTTTGTCTAACAGAGGAGAGTGTGCAGCAGGTCCTGGTCTGAGGAATGCCCTGCAAGCACTATTGCTGAGTTTCAGAAGATGGAGATGAGTGGATTAGGGTAGCAAACAGTAAGACAAGTAGAGGCAGGAGGAAGGCCCGGGTCCTTGATTATCAGTAGAGGTTCCAGGTGTGGATCTGGACCTGGGCTGTGAGTAGACTCCCAACAATATCTACTTTATAGGCTTCAAACTCCTCCCGAAAGCCAACCCAGGCCTGTGCCACAGTCGTCCTAACTTGTCATGCAGTGTGTCAGCTCCTTATAGCCATCACCTGTCTCTTCTGATCTTCATGGTGCCCCTGGGGAAGGGGGTTGCTAGGTTCTTGCTCATTACACAGAGGAAGGAAAGCCAAGAAGCTGGTTAGTCACCTGACCGGTATCAGAGCTCTGACCTGTTCTTCCCTTTGGTGAGCCTGGCATGGTTTCTCAGCTGCCAGCTTTAGACAGGTGTGCATCTGGTCACACAAAGCCCTAGTTAATCCTCTTGGTTTGTTTAGGGTGATTTTAAGTTACAAGGAGGAAAAGCTGGGCCAGCTTTCAGATCTGAAGATTAGGCCAGAAGAACAGGATGAGAAAGGCTTCAGGCTATGTGTCCTCAGGGGGCTTGAAGCCTTGTTCCTGTCAGTGAGATTTTGCTGCCCACCAAGGCTTGGCCCCTTGCCCAAGAGACCCTCTAGTTCCTGTGCTCCTTGATGTTTGGGTCCAGTGTTCTTCATGGATGAGTGGAGGCTAGGGCTGTGTAGGGTTCTCACGCTCTGCTCTGGCTCCTCTTTGCAGCGCAGCTTTGGAGTTGTCTTCCCGCTGTACCTTGCCCAGTGTCCTCTGTGCTAGGAGTGCCATACTGTAAGCTCAACTGTACGCTCTTTCTTTAGGTGATGGCGCTTTGCACCTACCCAAACCTGCTAAACAGCCCCAGCTTCCCAGAAGATGCTAAGAAACGAGCCCAGCGGATCCTGCAGGCTTGTGGTGGAAACAGCTTGGGTGAGGCCCAACTTGTAAGGTCTTGAAGGATGTGAGATGAATGTGGGTTCCAGGACGGGTCTGGGCCCTTCCCCAAGCTAAGGGCTGTGAGGTGACTGTTGTGTGGAAGGTGGCAGAAGCTCACCTCATCCTCTGATTTTCTAAGACAGTGGCATTCATGCCGTCCTCTGGTGGCTCGGGTGCTTAAGTACAAGTACCTCATTCTTCCGGATTTGGGTTTGTTTAGGCCGGCGGAAGTTTAGCTCAGTGACCAGCATTAGCATCAGGAGGCTAAATAGAAGGTTAGTTCCTAGCTTTGCTCAGGTTTCTTGTCTGAGAAATGGGTACTACTTGCTGAGGTCAGGTTCCCTCTGGTCTGCTTTGTTTAGCTTTCTTTAATTAAATTGTTCCCATTACCCCTTCAACCTTGCCTCTGTTCCTTTTTGTGGAGGGCCCAGGCCCAGACCCAGCAGTCTGCTTCCTGAT
Source organism: Pachyuromys duprasi (assembly GCA_028658305.1). Taxonomy (NCBI): domain Eukaryota; kingdom Metazoa; phylum Chordata; class Mammalia; order Rodentia; family Muridae; genus Pachyuromys; species Pachyuromys duprasi. The sequence goes on from CM053744.1 coordinate 23,693,613, forward strand.
AGAGTACCAAGTACCTCTGGTTATGTGGAGGGAGGTCCTTGGATTTGACCCCTGTGGATGTGAAAATGATATTCTTCCTCCCTACCCTGCTTAGACTCTAACTCTTGGCCTCTAGTGATCTGTTCTCATCTCATTTTCTTTTCTGTTTATCTCCCCCCGTCCTTCCCCCGAGTGCCTGTACAGCAGATCTCAATCAAAAAACCAGTTGTTCTCAAAGCTTTCTTAGGATGTGTGCCCTAATATTCTGAGACCTAGAGCCAAGAGTGAGACGTAGTTTTCTGAACTGCTCAGTCAAGGAGCAGCTCTTTGGTCTCTGCCTCCCTCTGTGCTCCCCTCCCTCCTCTTCTGCTCTGTCCCTTGTTGTGGGCTCTGTATTTGCCTGCTGGCCATAGCAATTCTATCAGCACTCTTGATCTGGGCACTGTAGTGTCTCTTCGGTAGGGGCCAGTACCCGCTGCTTCCCTGCCTGGCAGCGTGAGCTCTGAGCCAGAGGCATTTCTTCTCCCATACCCTCTGCCCAGCACAGAGGGCGAATGTCTTTCTCAAAGACCCAGTGGCCTGAGATCTCCAGAAGGTCCACTGGAAAGGCAGGCAGGGGAGGGGAGTTTGTTTTACGTGTGTCTGTGTGTCTAATGTGAGGGGGAGGGAATGGACTTTTGTCCCCCACCCCCAGAACCTTGTCTATTGCTTTTTGTCCCTCTTTGTCAGCTAGAGCTAGGGGGTGGGGTAGGAGGCTGTGTCTATGGAAGGGCTCTCTTGGGGTGCTATAGCAGGAGATCAGCATAAGGGTTTCGTGGCCTACCCTAGGCTCTGTCCCAGGGACTCATGAATAGAGACTAGGGAAATGTATTTTGAGCCTTCTTTCTCATCTTTAAACTAGTATTTTGTTCACACATCCTGCACTTGCAAGAAAGGCTGATGTGATTCTAGAACCACACATTAGATGTAGAGGTAACCAGGCCCTGCCTACTGCAAGGGACAGTTAGTGTGGTCCCTCTTATAACAGGGATGTTGAGGTCACTGTCAGCTGAGCCTTAGGCAGCCCAAACTGTTTCCTGCCATAGGAGTAAAGGAAGTGGGATGGATCAATGTTCTCTAGGAGTATGCTAACCAAGTACAAATTATTGAATATGTACATGAAGGTTGTTTTTAAAATTTTAAAGTTTTATTTTATTTTATATATATGGGCATTTTGTCTGCGTGTATGCCAGCGTACCACTTGCGTGCCTTGTGTCTGTGGAGGCAGGAAAAGAGCATTGGATCCCCTAGAACTGGAGGTACAGACAGTTATGAGCCATCATGTGGGTGCTGGGAGTTGACCCCAGGTCCTCTGGAAGAGCAGTCAGTGTTTTTAACCTCTGAGCCATCTCTACAGTCCACTTTTAAATTAAAAAAAAATTAAGTATATGTGTTTGTGCCTACTTTGTCTGTCTGTGCCCCAGGTGTGTTCAGTGCCCATGGGGCCAGAAGAGGGAGTTGAATCTCCCTAGTACTGAAGTCACAGGTGGTAGTGAGCCACCATATGCTGAGGATTGGATCCGGGTCCTCTGCAAGGACCGGAGGCCCTCTTAACTGCTAAACTGTCTTTCTAGGCCCTGTGCATGAAATCTTAACGTTCACCTATGTTTTTCTCATGGCAGAATTTGAGGCCATCCAGAGCTACATAGAGACCCTGTCTCAAAAAAAAAAAAGTTTCTTACTGGTACTTTTTTTTTTTTAATTGTCCATTTGACAAGCCATTCAGTCCTTAAGTCCTTAATTTCCTAAGTTTCCAGGAGGAGGTGGGAACTGTGTCACCCGACTCCAGGCGCACGGCGCGTACCAGGTGCTGTTCCCCACACTGAGGGGAAGTGAATGAGGTGAATGCGCTTTCTGTCCTCAGAGAATGTGCTCCTACTTTGGAGAGAAACAAACACAAACAATAATCATGAGCTGGAGAGATGGCTCAGCCTTGAAGAACATGTCCTGCTTTTGTAGAAGACTGGAATTCAGTTCCCAGCATCCATGTTAGGCTGCTCACAACTGCCTGTAACTGTTGCTCCTAGAGGGTCCAATACTTTTGGCTTCACTCACGTGCATACACACACACATAGATACTTACCCACACATGTAATTCTTAAAAAAAGAATCCCTGCGAATTTTACATGTCTGTGTCATTCCCAGTTTTTGTGACTTACTGGACAAGAGGCAGAAAGCTACAGGATTTCATCAGAGAGAGTGTAATTGACAGTGTATACCTTTAATCTCAACACTGACATATTTCTGTGAGTTTGAGGCCAGCCTGGTTTACATAGTGAGTTCCAGGATGTCCGGGACTATCTATAGAGACCCTGTCACAAACAAACAAACAAAAACCAAAAGCCAAACAACAACAACAAAACACAGAAGGAAAAAAGAGAGGACAGGTTAGCATTCAAGTTCAAGAGGGGGATGGGCAGCTGGGCATGGTGGTGCACACTTGTAATCCCAGCACTCAGGAGGCAGAGGCAGGCGGATCGATGTGAGTTCAAGGCCAGCCTGGTCTACAGAGTGAGTCCAGGACAGATAGGTCTACACAGAGAAACCCTGTCTCAAAAAAACAAAAACAAAAAAAAAAAGAAAAAGAAAAAAAATAGGGGGGTGGGTTTAAAAGAACTCAGAGATGCACAACAGCTAACGGGGCAGGAGGGGCAGAAACCTTGAGGTTTAGGACTGGATGTGATCCAGCAAAAGGGGAGGGCTAGGTTATTAAGGGTGGCTAGGGAATTTGGCAACGGTGGTGTGCCAGTTTGTAAACTGGAAATTAGATGTGTGCTCACGCAGGGAGCTGGCTTCGAAGCAGAGGTGTAAGGGGAAGGGGCCAGTGGTGACAGAGGCTTCTAGGGTCGGCCTCCAGGATCTGTGTTGGTGCTTAGAGCTCTGAGCTATGTTGGAGAATTAGTGTCAACCCACTCTCTCCAGTTCTGTAGAACCATGTGCAGGCAACTGACTGAGGCACAGAAACCCCAGAACTAATGGGTACTGTTGTTGTAAGACATGTCTGTATCCCGGGTATGGGCACTGTTTGACATGTTAGAAGTCAGGGTAACATGTAGCAGAGGCTTAGTAAACCCTGAGTGGAAGGATGAGCCCAAATAAGTAGCTAAGCAGCTTGCCACGGCTCCAGAGCCCAGAGCGGTGGGAAAGAGCCATTCCCTTACTGTCCATCTACCCCCAGTTAATTACATGGGTGGAATCACACTCACTTTTTTGAACCAGACATCTTGCCTTCAATCATTATCTTGCTTGTTACAGGATCTTACAGCGCTAGCCAGGGCGTTAACTGTATCCGGGAAGACGTGGCAGCCTTTATCACAAGGAGAGATGGTGTGCCTGCAGACCCGGACAACATTTACCTGACCACTGGAGCTAGCGACGGTATTTCTGTATGTGCAAAGGCTCCTTTATTTATTTGTTTGTCTGTTTATCTATCTATATATTTATTTGGTTTTTCAAGACAGAGTATCTCCGTGTAGCCTTGGCTGTCCTGGAACTCTTTTTGTTTGTTTGTCTTGTTTTTGGTTTTTGAGACAGGGTTTCTTTGTGTAGCCCTGATTGTCCTGGACTCACTTTGTAGACCAGGCTAGTCTTGGAACTCAGAGATTCCAGATCTGCTTGCCTCTGCCTCCCAAGTGCTGGGGTTACAGGCATGCACTACCACATCCGGCTCTGGAGCTCTCTTTGTAGACCAAGCTGGCCTTGAACTCACAGATTCATCTGCCTCTGCTTCCCAAGTGCTGAGATTAAAGGCATTTACCACCACAACCATTGGTTGTCCATTCTTACCTCAGTGTTCACTAGAGTGAAGAAGGGCCTTGCAAGTTAGGGCCAAGTGTTTGAACTAGCTAGCCATGCAGGAGAGAGGCTCAGTGGGCAGCATGGGCTACCCTCGGATACCCCTGACCCAGTAGCTTCTAGTTCCTGATGGTGTCCATGACCCTGGCTGCATACAGCTGCAGCTTCAGTGTCCCTCCAGAGGATCTACCTGCAGGTCCAGCTCCCCTACAGGGAGGGGAGTCCACATGATTCAATCAATATTCACTTTGTAGGATTCTTGAGGGCACCGCTCTTTGTTGCTCAGCACATACTGGTGCCCCTTCTCAGGCAGGCATTGTGCAGGTGCTGGGCGACCTTAGGAAACCAGGTTCACCACCTGGTCTCTGTCTACATGCCAGTGTTATGACAGAGCAGCACTAATAGCACATATATAAAACTCAACTCGTGAGTTTTCAGTTTCTGTTCTATAGTGAAAAGCAAGAAAAAAAAAGAAGCGCTGTCATAGCGGCAGGGGCTGTAGAAGACTCCTGAAAAAGACTAAAAGGTGCAGGGATGAATTGGGGAAGGTGGGAAGGAAGTGGGGTCTGAGCTGGAGATAGGTGTGTGCAAAAATCTTGGCCTGGAAAGAGGCCTAGTGTTTGGAAATGAAGTCGAGGGGAGTGAGCTCACACAGTGAGGGATAGTTACCGAATATGGGGCCAGTGAAGCAAGTAATGGCTAAATTCTATAGGGCCCTAGAAGCCATGCTGAAGATTTAGGTCATCCTAAGAATAGAGAACACTGGCACTTCAGTACAGGGAGGGGATCCCACGTGATCCAATCAATATTCACTTTGTCTTTGGCCAGAAAGAGCCAGGTAACACTTAAGTGAAGGAGCACTTGGGCCATGCGGAAGAGCTGGCTCATGCTGGGGTCAGTCAGCAGTGGCACAGGGCACGGATACTAGAACACGTGGTTACGTGGCTGAAGAGCGTGCCTGATGACATGAGGGTAGGTGGACTAGAATCAGTGGCTGCGTGGCTGAAGCCTGAAGTTCTAGGCTTTGGGGCCTCTTGGGATTTTATTTATTGGCTTTTTTTTTTTTTTCTTCAGTTCTGAGGATCAAATCTGGCCCTCAGTATGCTAGGCAAGTCTGTACGGCTTACTTAGCTGCACACACCCTGACCCGCTATTTACTTTTGACATGTTTCTCTCAGTCTCTAGTCCTGTGCTAAGTACCATTAACTCCTATGGGTTTTTGTTTGTTTGTTTTTGCTACTTGAGTAATGGTTGTTATTATCCTATCCTATGGGCTCTTTGTCTGCTGACCTCGCAGGCTCTTGTTTTGAAGTTGAGTGTTTGTTTCCCAAAGCCTTTCAAATAGACAGTGCATTAATCTCCTACTGGAGTTCATGAGGAAATAGGCCCAGAGACAGGAAGTGGTCACTGTGCTTTCCAGGCTGCTGGGATTCTTGAAGCAAGGAATTGAACCTGAGATAGACTCTATGTGCACATGTGAAAAGGAATGGTCTCCCTGCAGAAGATGTTGGTTTAGTAAGTCAGTGAACTGTAGCCACTTCACCAATACCTCCCTGGATTCCCATGACTTGTTTTCTTAAGAAATCTATAAAAGCTGGGCGTGATGGTACATACTTTTAGTCCCAGCACTGGGGAGGCAGAGGCAGGCAGGTCCTGTGAGTTTGAGGTCAGTCTGGTCTACAAAGCAAACTCAGAACATCCAAGGCTACACATAGAGAAACCCTGTTTAGAAAAACAAAAACAAACAAAAGGAAGAAAGAGAAAAAAAGAGAAATCTGTAAGTATGTACCCGCTTAGCTTGTAGGTAGGTGAAAGTACCAGCTGGCAGCTGCTGGAACCATTTCAGCAGTCTCCTGTTTAGGAGTCTGTCCAGTCCTGTGTGGGCAACTGATGAATACTGATAAAGTATTAAATGAGAGTTTAAATGAGAACATTTAAATGAGTTTAAATGAGAACATCAGGGTGAGGTCCAAATAATTCTACACCAGTACCAGCTTGGATACTGTTTTATAAAGAGTTTGCTTGGTTGGTTGGTTGGTTGTATGTTTTGAAACAGGACCTCACAATGTAGCCCAGGCTGGCCTTAAACCCATGGTGGTCTTTCTGCCCAGACCACCCAAGTGCTGGGAGTATGCATGTGTTGCACCATAGCTGCCAGGTGTGCAGTCTTTGACTACATGCCATGCGTCATGTCAAGAACTTTAAGACAGTCTGTTTCTTACTGCCTATAGCATCCCTCACGTTCCAGCTAAGGAAACAGAATCAAGGAAGCAAAGCATCCTTGACAGGGTTGTACCAGAAGCAGACAGCGGGGCCGTTGGCAGAAAGCTGGAGCCCTCCAGCTGGGGGGCTGGAGCTCATCGGGCCTGTCTGCTCATCACCTTGAAGGATGAGAAGCATCAGGAACCCTGAAGAGCAGTGGTTCTCCTCCTGTGGTTCTTGACCTGTGGTTCTCAACCCTTTTGGGGGTGTGTGGAATGACTCTTTCATAGGGGTCTCCTAAAGCTATTGGAAAACACAGAGATTTACATTCATAACAGTAGCAAAGTTACAGTTATGAAGTGGCAACAAAAACAATTGTATGGTTGGTGGTCACCACCACAGGGGGAAGTATATTAAAGGGTCACGGAGTGGGGAGGTTGAGAACACTGTTGTAGATGTTGCTTTTTGTTGCAGACGATCCTGAAGCTCCTGGTCTCCGGGGGTGGCAGGTCGCGGACAGGGGTGATGATCCCCATCCCACAGTATCCCCTGTACTCTGCCGTCATCTCCGAGCTCGACGCTGTTCAGGTGAACTACTATCTAGATGAGGAGAATTGCTGGGCTTTGAATGTGGATGAGCTCCGGCGGGCAGTGCGACAAGCCAAAGACCACTGTGACCCCAAAGTTCTCTGCATTATCAACCCTGGAAACCCCACAGGTCTGCACTTGACTCTCTTACCACTTTCTCACGGGCTTGGTGTGGCTGGTATGCCGGACACTTTACTAAAAAATTAAGTAACGAAAGGTCCTCTCTGTCCCAGTTTCCCAATTTACTCCAGACTTGCTAAGAGCTATGAAACTTGCCTCAGGCCATCTCAGGAGCTGAGAAGCAGGCATTTTTTTAATTTTTTTTTTTTTTGAATAGGGTTGTATTACTAACAGGACCTGTTCTTTTTCATATTTAACCTTGATTTGTAAAGACTCATCTCTTTGAGGTTATTCATTCAAAGTATCATCATTTAGCCCGAGGCTCATTTTACATTTCACTCCATCTTATTTCTCTCAACTGGTTTCAGAATACTGGTATGTGGAGTGTGACTGTTCCTTTGTGAAGAAAATGCCATGTTAAAAAAAAAAAAGCAAACAAAAAAGAAGTTGAAAAGCGCCCAAATCTTGTATATTTTTCTTAAAAAAGAAAAAAAAGGATACAGTCCTGCCTGTTCTGACCCCTGAGCTGCTGGTTCATGTGTCTCCAGGGCTCTTTGAATCAGAGAACAAGAACTCTTCTCTCCTCTGTCGAGCTAAGTTGAATTGAGGCCAAAATACATTAGACTTGTTTGTGGAATCTGCTTCTCTGAAATGTGAAATGATGCTTCAGTCAGCTGAAAACAACCCCATTCAGTTCCCGAAAGCGGCTGGTGCAGACACCGGGCCGTGTGCTCCAGTGCCTTGGTAGGGGTGGCATGAAGATCCTGCCCATGATGCAGTTCAGGGAAATGACTCGGAACTGTGTAGATCAGGCTGTAGATCAGTACCACAGAGCGAGCTCTGAAAACCTCTCAGGCCAGGCCAGATAGCAGTGTTTCTAACAGCCGGTGAGAACTACTGCGTTAGGATACTGGCTCCTAAACTTTTAGCTTGTTAAAGTACAGAATGTGGGCGCCACTTACCAATACTTTAATGACTAGGGCTAGGGAATTGGCAGGTCTGTTCAGTCCGAGGTGGCGCTTCTGCTGGTCCCAGGGCCACGCTTGGAACAGCAAGTCCCTTGGCATTTGTGTGCTGAGTCGGCTGCCGAGTCAGTGCTTTTTTGTTGGTGTCTTTGGAAACTATGTTCCTGTCTGGTCTAGTACTTGCTGTGTCATCCAGGCAGGCCTCAGACTCACAGCAGTCCTCCCTCTGAGTGCTGGGGTTGCAGGCATATGCCACCGGCCTGTTGAGTGAGGAATTTCTACTCAGGAATTTATGTCAATCATTTTGCCTAGCAGTCTGGGAGAATGTACCTCCACCAAAGACTGTCCTATTCTAAGTAAAGAGACACTCTGAATGTATATTATTATAAATAATATTCTCCCTCCCCCTTCCTCTCTCTGTTTGAGATAGGATCTCACTATATATCTCTGGTTGTCCTGGAGTTCCCTATAGAGACCAGGCTGGCCTCGAACTCACAGAGATCTGCCTGCCTCTGCCTCCCGAGTTCCCTATAGAGACCAGGCTGGCCTCGAACTCACAGAGATCTGCCTGCTTCTGCCTCCCGAGTGCTGAAAGTAAAGGCATGTGCCACCACGCCTGGCCTTATAATCAATTCTTATGAAGGGTAACTTATGAGTGGGCACCATCTGCCCTTGCTTTTTGGGGTCTTAATGGATGGAACTCAGTCAGCTGCTAGAAGACGGGTGGTAGGAAATGGAAACTTTCCAACCGCACACTGTAACCAGCTTGGTTAAAAACTGTCAAAGTGGCTTGAGATGTTAAGCCAGGGTGGTTTGGGTTTCAAGACAGAAACCCAGCTCAGAACTGAAAGGTCATATGGCAGAACTGTGAAACCTGGGCATAAAGCAGTAACCTGAATCAGTGTTATTGTGGGAAGGACCTCAGTTCACTGCTCACCTCTGCTGGCCCCTGAGTTGGAGTCCTTCTCAGAATCTGTTCTTGGAGAGCCTTCAGCAACTCCAGCCATTGCTTCTCAGATGAAACCTGAGAATCCATCGTCTGTGATTTTACCGATAGTCCTAGGTTACTTACTGGCCCATCTCAGAAACAGTCAAATCACTAGGTCTCTGATAAGATAGATCTTTTGTTTATTCACATAGAAGTCCCGTTTAGGCTGGCCTTGAACTTGCAACCCTCCCACTTCAGTATACCAAGTGCTTGGATTAGAGGTGTGTGTCACTCTACCTGGCGGATATGCCAGGCCATTTCTCTTTATCTTCTGCTGGGGTGTCCTCATAGGACAGCTGTGGTGTGTTACAGGAGAGGAAGTGTAATCACAGATATTCCTGTCAGTTTGTGGGGAATTGCTTAGGCCCATCTTCTGGTGTGGTATACCTAGAGACCTCCCTCTAGCTTTTTGGGTCTGTATCAAAGCTGTGACTTATGTCTCCCTAAACTGGTCATAGTCCAGCCCCTATTAAACCATATATGATTTCTCTTACTCTTTACAATGGGTCATGTTTGTCTCTTTGGTCTCTCCATGGCTGTGCTATATGTGATTGCTGAGTCCCAGGCCCTGGGTAAACATAAGCTTGTCTTTATATTCAAGTGTGCATTGTGTATATCAGTGGAATTTTTGTATCCATTTGATCTCATTTCCTCCACCAGGCTGAAGCCCTTTCAAGGCTCTGGTCATTCATTTCTCTATATGTTCATGTTAGCATTTTGTGAACATGTTTTTGTATATTCTAGTGCTCATGTCTCTGTTTATAGTCCAGTAGGAGGTAGTTAGATTACAAGTCCCCACAAAGGATTTGCAGGCAGGGTGTACCCACAAACAGGCTCTGTCTATGAGAGCAGTGCTGATTCTGTGTAGAAACCAAGGCCTGCCACTCTGCTGGGGTTGAAGAGCCCTGAGCTTGCTTCTTATGAAGCCTGGCTGGCACGTGATAGCCCAAGAAATTTCAGCCCCTTACTTAAGAAATTGGCTCGTTGCTTAAGTAGTGGAAGGTGAAAATACTGGCTGACTCCTTTTAAGATACATTTCTATATTTTTATAAACATTTTTCATACTGTTCTATAGATAAATATATAGACATTTTTCCTTTTAGCCAAAAGGTAACATTCTACACACTTTTTTTTGCATTATGATGTCTATACATGCAGAAATAATACATGTGTGTATGTTTATATTTGTGCATATATGCATAACAGGCACAGATCCTGTACACACAATAAAGAAATTAGCAAGCCCAACTGAGGACACCAGAAATCCCTGGTGTCACACTCTGGTGTGTGTGTGTGTGTGTGTGTGTGTGTGTGGAGGGGGATTCAGGGGAAAGTTCTACTCCCACCTTCCTCCTCTTTGCTGTCTGCTCAGTAGTGTGCCTGTAGGCTGCTGACTTCCCATCTTGCCATTTGCACCCGTTCTCTGACATGGTTGGTGGGTGTCTTCCCTTCTGGTGTTGAGGCAAGTCCTGAAGGACGCCCAGGAGAACCACCAGTGTGCCTCTCAGGGTCCCTAGCGGTGCCAATTCTCTCTGCAGTAGCAACTGAGCAGCCTGCTCATTCATTTGGTATTCTGCAAGAACTGATGTGAGCACTTGCCGGCTTTCAGGGTAAGCTGGGATGAGCCTGTCGCTCGCTTGTGGGTGTGTGCATCTGCCTTTCTGGGAAGACACCCACAAATTTTCTTCAGTAACTCCAACTCAGTTACCATATCAACCAGCGCAATTTTCTTCATTGTTTGCTGCTGGGGAGCTGATGAGATCAGTCCCAGTTCTCTTCCTGCTTACTATGACACTTCCGTGCCTTTCCGTCCTTCAGAAGAGACAAACATCTTGCACACATGTGCACAGCCCAGTCGCACAAATAATGGAAAAGTTAGATGTGAAATGCTGTTCCTTCCCCCTCCCTACCTCACTGAATTAGACAGAGTGGAGCCTGTAGGTATGGCTGGAGCTTTGTCTCGAGACAAGCAGAGCAAGTAGGAGGGTGTTCATTCTGGGGTCTTCAGGGAACATAGGACACCCAAGTGATTTGGGTGGGACTATTACTCGGGGACAACTTACGTAGCACTACAACCTACATTTTGGTTTTTTTGGGGATTTTATAGGCCAGGTACAAAGCAGAAAGTGCATAGAAGATGTGATTCACTTTGCCTGGGAAGAGAAGCTTTTTCTCCTGGCTGATGAGGTAAGAGCAGTCCCAGAGATGGGTGGGGTAAGTTCAGAGAGGGAGGTGGTAAGCCCTCCCTTAGAAGGGAGGATCCAGCTCAGCTGTTCTGTAGCCAAAGAGAATTATCTAGCAGAGTGATTCTGGGCAAGCAAAGGTGAGGGTATTCATTCTTAATGTATGAATTTGGGACATAAATGATCTCTCTGTTGGTTTGGATTTTAGTTGTATTGTAAACACACACACACGCATTCTCCATATATATGGAGAGAGAGGCTGAGACTTCACTGTGTAACCCAGGCTACTCTAGAACTCACTGTATAGCCCAGGCTAGCTTTAAACTCATAGCCAGCCACGTGCTTGAGTCTCCTAGAGTTGAGAATGCAGCTGTCAGCCACCACACCCAGCTAAATTTCAGAATCTTAACAGAGATTGCTTTAAACTCGGAGAATGGTGATGGTGATGATGTCACAGGAATATATGGCTGAAGCCTGGACTCAATCTGTATCTTCCAGATCCTTCTCCTTTCATCTCTGTATGTTGGCCTCGTACGTAGACTATCACCCCAACCTGGAAAGCAGCTTTTCATCCTTGTAGTTCCAGCAAGTTTACACCCAGTTGCTTCAACTTGAGCCACGATTAATTGAACCAGTCGCAGTAGCCTGGGGTTGCAGCGATACGCAAACTGAGCAGGCCCAGGCCAGGTGCAAGATCTGTGCTCCGCCCTTTCCAAACTTCCTCCTGGAAAGCCAGAGAGGGCTGTGCCCAAGGGAGATCCATGGCTCCTTTCTAAGATGGGGGTGTAGCTACCCTGTGTGGAAATGGCTGAGGCCACTCCTCAGGTGCAGTTTCCATCTTGGTAGTTCTTATCTCCCCTCACATTCACTGTCCAATCATCCCTGAGCTCATAGGGATCTCAGGTCTATAACTGTAACTTCTTGAACCCCAGTCATGAGGCTAGGCTTGCCCACAGCTCTTTGCCTGCTTTGGAAGAAGGAAACTGAAGCTCCATCATATTCCATTGTCACTTTCCCTTCATTTCCGCATGTTGTCTGATTAGTCGTAGTTTCTAGAATACTACCTTCTTTTCTCCTTAAGCACCCCACTCCATTACCACATTTAAATTGCCATAATTTTTCATGGATCTAAAAACCTTAATTTCTAAAACAAAAAAGGTGCAGCAGAGAGACCTGGGGATTCCCTTTGACAGCGTACTGACTGCCCCACTGGTCTGGAGGAGGGCAGGGCCTCTGCTGTTGGAGGTCTGGCTTTCCCACTGATCTGGACAGCCCACCTCCCTGATTGTGGAGCAGGCAGGGTGGGCTTCCAGACTGCTAGTGCTAAATTGGAGACAGGGAAGGGCAAAGTACGCATGGGTTCTGCTCCGAGAAAAAGAGCAGAGACAAACAGTCCCAGACCTGGTGAGTGGCCAAAAGCAGAGAGAGCAGAGATCAGGAAGCCGCTGCCACTAGGGGAGTGAGTAATGCTTTAAGAGAAAATTTTGCTTGAGAGGGTGGGAGCTGCTGGTGTTACCACTGGCCTGCTGTGTTAGGCAGGCAGGCTAGAAACTGGTGAATGTCAGAGAAGTCAGAGAGGCTCTTTAAGTTGTTTTAAGATAAGCATCCAGTCTGGGACATTCCCTTGCTTGTTCGGGAAGGTTCCTTCAGGCACATTCTGGCTTATCTGTGGAAATAGCGTTGGAAGCGGGGCTGCCTAGTTTGTTCCAGGTTGGACTTGTGACCTGCACCTGACTCCAGGTTAACTGTGTACCTACGCACCCCTCATGAGTGTAGAGCCTTGACTACTCTTCAGCCAAAGCCTTAATTTGTTCGAGCCTTCCAGAGGGACTCAGTGCAGCTGTCGTGTTTCACCTGCAGGTGTACCAGGACAACGTGTACTCTCCGGACTGCAGATTTCACTCCTTTAAGAAAGTGCTTTACCAGATGGGGCAGGAGTACTCTAACAACGTAGAGCTCGCCTCCTTCCACTCCACCTCCAAGGGCTACATGGGCGAGTATGTCGGCCTCTACTCCTCTTCTGCCATTGGTGGGTCTGCTTGGTCCCAGCTCTGCTTCTCTGCTCGGCCCTGGTCCACCCACATGGTTAGAAAGCAGCCCTCATCCTTTACTGTAAGAATAGGAGGAGCCAGGCTGCCTCTCCCTGGCGAATCTAGGGTTATAAGAACTACCTTGGGCAGAAGCTCAAGTGAAATGTGGCCATGTTCAAAAGGACCCATACTGTGGGTGAGTGACAGCAATGGAAACAGCTCTAAGTCTGGGTCTTCTGCTCTAATCTTGACTGAAGTCTCAGGGTTCTCTGAATTGGGTGGACAGGTACCAAGCTCTGCACTGGGGGGTTTTATGACCAAAGGGCCAGTTTGGGGCCCCATATCTGTGACTAGTATTTTCTGAGCACTTACCCTGAGTTCAGAGGACTGAGGATCCTGGCATCACATAGCTACTATGTTACTGAGGAATAGAGAACTAGGTAAAGGGGAAAGGCACATAGCAGCTGGAGAACTGAGGTCAGAGAAGAAGTAGAAATGCCAGGAGGTAGGACTGGAGTGGGAGGAAGAGCGACATTGGGGAGATCAGCACTCTAAGCAGTGGGAATGCCATCTGAAGTCCGAAGAGAGATTTCGCCTAGGTCAAGGGAGCTGTCTCCTTAGATGGTTCTTGGCTTAATTTGATGTAGATTAGTATATGAGTTAGGTTTCAAAATAAGCAGCTATAACAAAGTGGCCCTAAAAATAGAGGCTCAAAAAGGGTGAAAATGTATCTGTTTTTGACAGAATGGTTCTTCCTGACATCTTTGAACCATTATGTGCTCCTGGAGGTCATTCAAGGACTGCGCCCTGTGAATGCGCTTCCTCAACATGTAGCATCTGTCTCTAGGATGGGAACCATCTCCACCTCCCAGCAGACAGGAAGGGGAAAGAAAGCACTTGGTTTTCCTTGTAGGGAAGTGACTCTGTAGTATCAGCTGTTTACCGCCACTGCTAAGAACTCAGCCCTAGCTGCCTGCTTGGTGCTGAGGCTGTTACAGAATCTGGTGTCCGAACTGCATTTGTGAGGTCTTCCCATAACTGGCGGGTGTGTTCCCTCTCCTCAACTCTCTAGGTGTGGCTACAGAGGGGGCTACATGGAGGTGATCAATTTGCACCCTGAGATCAAAGGCCAGCTGGTGAAGCTACTCTCAGTTCGTCTGTGCCCACCAGTGTCTGGACAGGCCGCGATGGACATTGTTGTGAATCCCCCAGTACCAGGAGAGGAGTCCTTTGAGCAGTTCAGCAGGGTGAGTCTGCTTGACCTGTCTGCTATTGTCAGGGTCATAGTGTGCCTGTGTGTGACCATCCCTGTCCATCTGTCAGAGGGCACCCATGGTGTCTCTTGGTGGCTGAGCCAGCCTGGTGGGTTAACTCCAGAGATGCAGCAGAGTGTGTTTGGAAGTGGGAAGACTTTCTGTGTGGATGAATGGACTCCCTCTTTCTCAGCTGTGAGCATCAGGAGGAACGGGGATTCCAGAAGGAGAGCCCCACGTCTTGCAGAGATTTTTGTTAGAAACCTGAAAAGAAGGGCAGATAGCTAGGTGCCGCAGCATTGATTTAAAGAACAACAAAACCTTTTTAGATTGTAGAATCTAAAGGGCAGTTCCCAGATGGGATAGGTTCATCTCTTTCTCTTTCAGGGTGGGGGGCTATGTAGGGAGGAGATTTGCTTGTTTGTTTTTGGGGGCCACAGGGTTTCAATTCATAGCCCAAACTGTTTTTGAACTCAAGATCCTCCTGCTTCAACCTCCTAATGGCTAGGATTACAGGTCCCCCACCACACTCTTCTCCTCTCTTCCCCTTCTCCTTTGCCCTTCCTCCTCTCTTTCTGTAGCAAAATATGAACAACTAAACTTTTTCTCTTTTTAAATATACAGTTCTATCCTGCTGTACTTAGTACTCAGGAGGCAGAGGCAGGAGGATCTCTGTGAGTTTGAGGCCAGCCTGGTCTATATAGTGAGTTTCATGCCAGCAGAGCTATATAGAAAGACCCTGTATTAACAGACAGACAATTTTGTTTCATTAAGGAAGGACATTCAGATTGTTATGTAACCATCTCCCATCTGTCTCAAGAACTTTTCCATCATCCCTAACTGAAACTTCAGACCTAATAATAAATATGTAGTTCTCTGCTTCCTCCATTTCCTCAGTTCCTGGCAGCCAGCATTCTCCACTGTCTCCATGAGTTCCCCTAAGGTATATACGCATAGGTGGAATTATACAAAGTTTCTTCTTCTGTGACTGGCTTATTCCACTTGGCACAGGGTCTGTCAGGTTACCCCTGTGGAGGCCTGCCCGGAACAGCAGAGGTCTGTGTGGGACTGAAGATGGGTTGTATGCCATTGCCTGGATATACCATGTTCTGTTTACTTGCCATCTTCGGGCCTCACCTTGTTATCCCTCTCTCACAATAGTACTTGCAGAAGTCCAGCTTTGAATGCTGGCCCAGCTCTGGGACTGTTGCTGACTCTGCCTGGGTCTGAGTCCATGTACCCCACACTGGCAGAGAATGCAAAGGGATGGTCCATATGGACATGATGGAGCTGGTCACCAGGGGACCCGTGACTCTCCTGGTGTTTCTAGGCTGTTCCAGGAAGGGCCATTCAGAACGATGGATGAAAAAATCCCACAGAAAGACCTACCCATCCATCCGTGTCCACACCCTTCCCCTGTTCCATTTACAGTGCTTGTCACACGCAGCCCGTCTTCCGTCAGTCTGTTCTGTGTGTAGAAGAACAGCGTTTCCTAGCCTTGTCTAGAATCAATACCTCTGCTTTCTGTCATCATCAGGAAAAAGAATTCGTCCTTGGTAATCTGGCCAAAAAAGCGAAGCTGACAGAAGATCTGTTTAACCAAGTCCCAGGGATTAAGTGCAACCCCTTGCAAGGAGCTATGTATGCTTTTCCTCGGATTCTCATTCCTGCCAAGGCCGTGGAGGCAGCTCAGGTCAGAGTGGAGGGCTGGCTGTCTTCCTGGATTCACTTGAGCTGTCTGGGTCATGCCTTTTTGCTTTGGCGAGCCCTGGTGCTGACCTTAGGGGTTCTGATCTCTGTGTGCCTTCTGGGCAGACGCTGTTTACTTTGTGACAGCTTCTTAGAGTCCCAGCTGCAGCAGAGTGTGGTGGTGATGGAGCAAGTAAGAGGCCAACCCCAAGTGAGAGTCCAGAGTGGACCACCGAGCTGCTCTTGAGTGGAGACATAGAGCTTGCAGAAGATCTGGGTCTGGTTTCCATCACCTACATGCTGGCTGACAGCCATCCATAACTCCAGTTCTAGGATAGCCAATACCCTCGTCTGATTTCTGAGGACCGCAGGCATTCATGTAGCACACAGGCATATGTGCAGGTGAAACACCCATACACGTAAAAGAATTAAACCTAAAATATATTAAAACAGCAAGACCTGCTGGCTCTGAAGGGCAGGACCCAAATGGAGTGTAATACTGGTGCTGGAGAGTCCTCACCTGGGAGTCCTTACCTCCCCCCGCCACTGTGTCCTGCAGCAGTGACTGCTAAGCCTGACTATTCACAGCAGAAGCTTTGGGTTTTGGGAAAGAACTGCTTCTGGCTTACTGAGTCTTTGAGGAGCTAAGACCCTACGCTTTACGCTTCAATGTTCCCAGAGGCTGGTGTAAAGCAGTATGTCTGACGTTAGCGTCCTCATCCTACCCTGGAGTACCTGAACACCTTGTTAGACACTGGGGACCTAGGCTCCCCTAGATTCATGGAATTAGACACCCAAAGCCAGAGCCCGAGAATCCCTGAGGACTTACTTGTAAAACTTCTGTATCTGTTGCCGTTTTCACCACTGTGCCCAAACACGTGACATGGTACAATGTAGGGGAAAAGGGATTTATTTCGACTCCCTGGTTTGGGGGGGTATGATGGCCCCTGGTGGGGAAGGTATGAGTTTTCTGAGGCTGAGGCCTAAGCACAAGGTTGCTTGCTCACACCTGGGTGGGGATCAGGGAGCAGAGGAAGGAGAAGCCAGTGTGGGTTATCTTCCTATCTCCGCCTATGTGCAAGTTCTCCACATTCAGGCCAAGTCCTTGCGTTATCTGCTCTGGAAACGCCTTCAGCCACATGCTTAAAAGTGCGCCTCCCTAATGCGCTTGGCCCTCGCCAGTCCGATCAGGGTGACTGCCTTAGTCACCATTAGCACTGTCAGTGGTGGTACCAGCTCCGGGCTGATTCCCCCAAAACCCCAACTGGACGCGGATCCCAGGGCCTTGTTTTCAGATCTTTCATTTGATGTGGCCTCTGCAGCCAGTGCCTGTGGATCAGTTACTGGGATGGGGACGGGACATGCTGGAACCCTTGAATGAAGATCAGGAGTGCCTCGGCCTCTGCCTGTCCGACAGTAGCCTCAGATGTCTGGGTCCCTGAACCAGCTTCCTGGCTATGACCAGGAAAGGGAGAAGGAAGGGCTCTGCCACAGAAAAGAGGGCCAGACATTCTGCATTCTGGTTCTGTCTAGCTTTAATGCCTCCTGCCCTCAGTGGGGTCTTATTTTATAGCCCAGGTGGACCCTCGCTATGTGCCTCAGGCTCTGAATTCAAGGCACTCTTCTTGTTTAAGTTTCTTAAGTGCCAGGATTATAAGTTTGAGCCAAAACCAGCTCTGGCTTTGGTTTTGGCTTTTGATGTGTGTCAGTCTAGTGTGAAGCCAGACATGAATCTCAGTTCTGTCCTCCTCCCACAGTCCCATAAAATGGCTCCAGACATGTTTTACTGCATGAAGCTCCTGGAGGAGACAGGTATCTGTGTCGTGCCTGGCAGTGGCTTTGGGCAGCGAGAAGGCACTTACCACTTCAGGTATGATATTTTCTGTGGTTGTGGGTGGTGCTGGTCCCTGGCTTGTCCTGGGAAACTTAGATTCCTGCTTTAGAGACTGAGGGTATGAGACTGTTCTCCTTGAGTGGATACCATCAAGGTAAGCTCAGACTCTTAGAAATGAGGAAAACTGGGGCACTTTGCTGTCTCTTTGTGTATTCCTGGACTGGCCTGCCTCTCAGCTGCCTTCTGTCCCTTTTATACTCCATGCTTCTGGATTCACAGGACAAAGCCAGTGCCTTAGTTAGATTTCTGTTACTATCATAAGCACCATGACAAAAAGCAGCTTGGGGAGGAAAGTCTGTATTTGGCTCACAGGTTACAGTCCATCATCCAAGAAAGCCAAGGCAGGAACCTGAAGGCAGGACCTGAGAGGCTACAGAGGAACACTGCTCACTGGCTTCTGTCCATAGTGGCTTGCTCAGCCTGCTTTCTTATATATCCAAGACGTCAGGCTAGGGATGTCTTTTCACAGCAGTCATTAATCCAGAAAAAGCCCCCACAGACTTGCCAATCGAATGGATGGAGTTATTTTCTCGAGTGAAGTTCTTCCCAGCTGACTCTAGCGTGTGTCAAGTTGACAGAAAACCCAACCAGGACAGCCTGGCACAGAAGGGGTGTTCACAGAATGGGTGTTCTGTAGATCCTGAGCTACAGGCCATGACCCTGGGCCCCGAAGCCTGTTAAGGTACTGCACTGACACAGATTAGGTCCACATACCAAGAGGCTGCTAGCTCTGTACGGGTGGGCACATGGATTTTCATAGTTGATCCTCACTGAGGCCGCTCTGTTCAGAATACAATCATCTCTTCTCATCTCCTGTGGCAGTGTCTCTCGTAGCAGATGCTAAAGAAAGAAATGTCATGAGTTTCTGGCACCTAGAGCCAGGTCTTTGCTCAAAGATATAGGTGGTACTGTAAAAGAGACTATCTCTTACCTGACCTTTTTATCCTTGGCCAGGTCTTCTGCTCTGATTCATGATCCATCCAAAATGGAGAAATGGGATGGCAGTGTAGCTTAGTGGTAGATCATAGGATGAGTGTGAAGTCTTGGGTTCCTTGCCCAGCACACCACCAAAAGTTGTTGAGTTGGGAAACTATTGTCAGGACTGGAGGGAGAGAGGTTAGTTTTATGGTGACTGGAAATATCTTTGAAGTGAAAGTTGTGATTTGTGACTGGCTCACTTTCAGAGACTGAATACCAGGACACACATATGTATCTGAGTGTGCACACATGCATACACACAGAGAGTGAAATCTCTAGCACCACAAAATAGGGGGTGTGGGCAAGAGTCATGTTCTAGAAAGTTCTCCATACTAGTCACAACATACTGCTGGAGCCACATTCTGAAGTGCATGCCTGTAGTTTAAGCACTTTAAGAAGCTGAGGCAGACGAATTACTGTGGCCTCAAGGCCAAATTAAGCAGCAGGGTGAGTTCCAGAACAGCCAGTGCCACATGGAACCCTGCTTTATAAAAGAAGGAAAGAGGAGGTGGGGGGTTGGAATAAGGCAGCGGCAGGCAGATCTCTGGGAGTTCATAGTCAGTCTGGTCTACACAGCAAGTTCTAAGACAGCTAGGGCTACACAGAGAGAACCTGTCTTAAGCATACAAACATAAAAAAACCATGGTGCTGGCCTTCTGCAGTAGAGAAAAATTAATTTTAGTGACTCAAAATCCAGTTTATTGCTTTAGTAGACAAGTCTTACTGTAGTAAAAATGCCTGTGTATAAACCACTATGGTGATATGTGTCTGCACTCTCAGCTTCCTGGAGGCTGGGACAAGAGTATTGCTCAACCTCAGGGCTTCACGACTTGTCTGGGCAACACTGAGAATGGAAGGAAGGGCTGTGGAGACAGCAGCTTCACATGTGTTAGGTTCTCTCCAGGGCCTTGAGCTGCCAAAGCAGATGAGGTAGAGCCATCTCTCCTCAAAGGGCTCACCCTCCCCGCCTCATCTCCACTCAGCAGTGCAAGGAGTGTCGTTGGATTCATCCTGTGAGCAGTCAGGCTGATGCTGTTCTCTTCCCTGACAGAATGACAATTCTCCCTCCAGTGGAGAAACTGAAGACAGTGCTCCACAAGGTGAAAGATTTTCACCTCAAGTTCCTGGAGAAGTATGCGTGAGGATGCCTCAGGCGCCCGAGGGAGACCTCTTCTTGGCTCTTGGTCCCAATACTACCCGGGTCTTCCTCATGGACTCTGCCTCAGACTGCACAACAGGTCACCAACCCTGTTCATCATCATTTTTTCCCAGGAGACTTCTTTCTTTGTGCCTTGATGTTGAGAGTTCTCTTCCGAGCAAGCGGGGCTTTTGCAATGTCATGCAGGCCCTGTGTTCTTTAATACAACCAGAGCTGAGTCAACTTGTTCAGCAAACATAGCTGGAATTCTCTGGATCACCTATCACTGTTGTGTTTGGAGAGTTCCTTTAGGTTTTAAGTAGCCAGGGTACATTGAGATGAGATATTTCAGATCTGGAGAAACCAGCAGGTGTTAGGAAATACGTGACTTAACATGGTAAGGACTGGAAATCCAAAAACTGACAGTGGGATCCATGAACTAAGGCCCTTAGTGTGAAAATGTAGAGTTTTATGAACAGCGAACCTGCAAGTTCAGCAAGGACTCGGAGAAAGCTTGTCATTGTGGTCTGGAGCTAGGCAGCTCTTCACGGACGACAATGTTGGAACCAGTAGTAGGACAGGGGTTACATCAGATACCAGGTTAGACCATACTGAACACAGAGTTAGCAGGGGCCGTGCTTAGGTCAGAGGTCCTGAGTGGAACTGGGTGTAAAGCAGGCTGCGGGTTCAACTTGTGTCTTCTGGGCAGCATAGCAGTGTAATGGCTCAGCACGCTGAGCTTTGCACATACTTTTGCTGAGACCTTGGTATAAGAGGTCTCCTTAGACTTCAGGGACGTTGTGAAAAGCCCTGAAATGTCTTGGTTATGTGACGATTCTCTTTGCCTGTGGATGGATCCATCCCACTGGTTACGTAGAAGCAGTTTCCTCCAGAAGGTTTGGCTGAGCCTTTCTTTCTACTCATTGCCCTCTGCTGGTGGCAGCAAAGAGAAGCAAATGCCCTGAATTAGGAGGTGATCCTTTTAAAGACCTGACAGGTTAGCCCCTGCCGGTGTTTTTTTAATTGTTTGAAATGAAATTTGGTTCATTTTGTAACTTTAATTGATCACAGTGCCTGGTACGCTGGCTGCCATGAAGGAGCACATGCCATCCGAGTCAGGGTGTTTTCACATCAGTTTCCTGCCTCCTTCCTGACCTGTGGACAGTGCCCTGTGTCATCAGCTGTCCCTCCATTGCCAGAATAGCAGCCACCAACGAAGTTTATTCCTTGAATTAGCACGCCTGGGTGGGGCCATGAGCACACCAAGTGGACAGGTGCTGCGGGGAGCTCCAGGCC
This sequence comes from Pachyuromys duprasi, assembly GCA_028658305.1. Taxonomy (NCBI): domain Eukaryota; kingdom Metazoa; phylum Chordata; class Mammalia; order Rodentia; family Muridae; genus Pachyuromys; species Pachyuromys duprasi. The sequence continues at coordinate 23,714,750 of CM053744.1, forward strand.
AGGTTTCCTTCCCAGCACCCCTTTACCGCCTCCTTTCTTCAGCGACAAGTGAGGGAAGCTATGACTAGCTCAGGAGCCTGGTCCCCAGTGAGTCAGGGGGAGCTTAAGGAGCTAGAGAGAGAAATGTGAGGGCTGTGGAGAAAGGCTGGAAACCAGCCTCCTACACTATGATTCCGCCCTGCAGGGGTATGCAATTTCTAAAAAGAACTTCAATCTGTTAGCACTCAAGAGCATTACATTACTGTGAAGGGGGTGAGTAGCCACATTTGTAACAAGATGGAACGTTCTGGAACTAAAAGTTGAAAAGGTAGGGTGTGTGGCTTGCTAGGCATGTAAGCCAGATGTGCTCCAGAGTTCTGAGATTCCCTGATGAAAGGTTAACAAGAAGCTAGTATATTTTTTATATTTTTGTAACAATTGCTTTTTTCATGGTGGGTAGGAGGGTTAGTATTTATAGTCCTAATAAGTCCAATAATTTTTATAAGTGTCTTCAGATTATAAATAATCCTCCAAATTTTGCAATGTTTACATGTTTTTTTAAAGATGACAATTATGCTTGATTTGCTTTTTAAATAAAAGTTTAGCTGTTCTAAGAGATTAACTTCAAATAGGAATGCTGGCTATGATAGTTTGGATTTTCTACAGATTCTGTTCCCGTGCCCTTTTCCGTGCCAGTATCACTCAAGAAAGTTGTCATTTGGGGATTCACTTAGGAGGCTACACTGAGGTTTTTCTTCCTCCCAGAGCGTCGAGCGGCATGTGGGTGGCGCTGGGGAAGCCTGGGCCGGGCTGGACCTGGGCAGTCACACCTCAGAGACAGCGTTTCCATTTGGATTAGGAGCAGGCACAGGTCTGCCTGCTCTTTGCTGTTTTTCATCTTCAGTTCTTCAGGCCTCTTCAACAGAGTCCTTGATAATAGCTGTGCTGGGAAGTTCTGAACAATAAAATATGTGCCCAGAATGGTGATTGCTCAGTTCTGTCAGTTAAATCTAAAATTTGAATGGGGCTGAGTGTGGTGGCATGTACCTTAATCCCAGCACTGGGGAGGCAGAGGCAGACAGTGTCTGTGAGTTTGAGTCCTGTCTGATCCACATAGTAAGCGCCCGCCTCAACACAAAATTAAAAACAGCAAAATAGTAAGCAGTTGAGTGGATGTCACTAATTCTATCTCTGTGTGTGTATGTGTGTGTGTGTTCCTGAACAGTAAATCTGCCTAAATATTACAAACTCGAACCAATAGCTTCTGCCATGGGCTACTTTAGCGTAGGGTGGAGGAGTGTGTGCTGAAGAAGTGTGTGTGTGTGTGTGTGTGTGTGTGTGTGTGTGTGTGCATGCGCATGCATGCACAGCAGCCCACAGAGGCTTGCTCTCCCTGGCTTGCTCAGCCTGCTTTCTTCTAGAACCCAGGTCCCCCAGCCCATGGATGGCACCACCTAGTATGGGCTGGGCCCTCCCCCACTGATGATTTGGTTCTTAAATATCCCCCAATGTCGTATTCACACCTTGGTCACGAGCCCGTGGCACTATTAAGAGATAGTTATCACCGTCGTCATTATTATTTTGGGTTTTCCAGACAGGGTTTCTCTGTGTAGCCTTGGCTGTCCTGGACTTGCGTAGTAGTGGAGGCTGGCCGTGAACTCACAGACATCCGCCTGCCTCTTCCTCCCTGAGTGCTGGGATCACAGGCGTGCGCCACGACACCCGGCTCTCCTTTTCATTCTTTGTGGGATCCCAGACCATGGAATGGTATTTCCCACATCTAGGGGTGGGTCTTTCCCCCTCCGTTAACCTAATAGAGATAAGCGTTCACAGATATAACCAAATACTTATTTACACAGTGACTCTAAATCCTACCAACTGCCAGTCAAGATTGAGCACAGCACTGAGTATGGGGAGCTTGCACTCCTGGTTCTCCTGTCCCTCCCTCCCTGATGCTGGGGTTACAGGGTGTGGCCCGTACCCAGCTCCAAGCCCTTGGATGTTCAATGATTCAGGTAACATGCATTTATTACATGGTCCTCAGATGGTTTCCACACTGTTGTTATGTATGGTGTGGTTTTAGTCCCTGGGCTTGTAAAATATCCTAGAGTACGTGTGTACAGGCTCATGCTAACGAGATATTAATCACCCATGCGTGATAGAGTAATGCTCTAGAATGTCTTGCTCAGATAAACATATGTAACAGTGGGAGCTGCCAGGGAAGGTGATTGCCGTTAAACCTGACGGTTTAGGTTTGGTTCCTGGGGAGAGAACCAAAGCCTGCAGGTTGTCTTCTGAGTTTCACACGCACACCACGGTGTGTGTGCGCAAACGTAGGGCCGTGTGGTGGTACACACCTTTAATCTCAGCACTCAGGAGGCAGGGGCAGCCAGATCTCTGAATTTGAAGCCAGCCTGGTCTACACTGTGAGTTCCAGGACACACAAGGCTACACAGAAACCCTGTCTCAAAAAAAAAAAAAACAAAAAAACAAGACAGACAAACAAAGAAAAGAAACACATAACCATAATAGGGAGCTGGAAAATGGCTCAGCTGTTAAGAGGATTTGCTACTCTTGCAGAGGACCCACACCAGGGGACCCAGAATCTGAAGTTTCAGCTATAAGACATTTATCTTTCCGGACTAGTAGCTAAGAGAAGAGTGGGAAGGGAACATTACAATATTGTCTTATCGTGCCCCTCTCACTGAGTCGTTATCAAAAGATTTGGGGGGCCTATCTTCAGAAGAAATAGCTCAGTTTTCCTGATTAAACTCTGTAGAATCGATCTTTAGATGTCCATGGAAAGGCAAACTTTATCGATTTCAGTTCAGTCACCAGTGACCCACAGAAGAGCTCAGCTCCTGGTGATATTAGGATCGGCAGATAAAGTTGCTTCCTGGCTTGTAGGTGGCTATCTCACTAATAAATCCCTGTATTTTCTCAGCTGTCTACACAGCATTGTCCTTGACTGAATGAATCCCCAGCTCACAATTTATTGTACAAATTGAGCATCCTAGTAGATTGACATCAGCCTCTTCAGGTGTGGGACTTAGCAGATAGAGCCTGATAGTTTACTGTCTGTTTATGTTGCTTTCACAGCTGGAGGGTTTTGTTTGTTTGTCTGTTTAGGTCTTAGTTTGAAGCATAAGACCAATAATGCAGTTATTTGGTCACTACACAATTCACTCTTTGTGAGAGGGTATGTATGAGTTGAAATGTTTTTTAATAACAGTGATATGGAATTGGCCATTAGTTTCTGGACCTTCCATGACTTCAGTCTTTGTCCAAGTTAACAAACTCTGCAGCCAGTATCTTCATGTATCTTGTTAAGTGGATTAAATACAGATCCCCATTTTATAGGTTTTGTTCTATTACAAGTTATATCACAGCTTTCTGTATTTAAAATTGTACTTAAGTACACATGTAAATAATCGTTACTTGTTTGAGAAGCCAAATATGTCAGCATAAGAGCTTTGATGGTTTACAAGAAAAAGGTTACAAAAGAATTGCTGGTGTCTAGCCCTGCAGGGTTACTTCATTTTAAACGTATTTGAGAACAAGGCATGATGACACGAGATGGGTCCCAGGGCGACGTGGGTGAATCACTGGGGCTCAGGTGTTGAAGATCAACCTGGGCAACACAGCAAAAACCTATTTGTGCCTCGCCTATAATCTATAATCCTAGCACTAGGAAAGCAAAGCCAGGATGATCTTCAAAAGTTCAAAGCCAGGATGGGATACCTCTAGAGTTCCAAGGCAACCACAGAAAAGAAAAAGAAGAAACATGGATTTTTTCCCCCCTGTCCTCCAATCCTTTATTAAACGATATTGTTCTTCTAGAATTTGTTTTCACGTCAGTATTTCATATCCTCCATATCTAAGATTTATTTCAAAAAGAGCATGAAGCACTTCTGTCGGTTATTTAAATTCTACTTTATGCCAGTGGTGCACTAGGAATTTTTGTGTGTTTGGGTCTGCAGATCAAATCCAGTGCCCTACTCATGCAAGGCAAGTGCTTGCCACTGAGTTCCATGCCCAGTCCTAGAAAGTTTGCAGTCTGGTTCATAAGCCTCTATAACTCCAGTTCCAGGGAAACCAACCCTCTCTTCTGGCATCAGGCATAGACATAGAACACAGATAAGCAGAAAAAAAAATCAAAAACAAAACACCCACACACATAAAACAATTTGAAAACACAAGGAAGTGCTAGTCCTCTTCCTGTTTTGGAAGGTGGCATGTGAGAAAGCCAGGGTGGTATACACTGGGGATGAAGCCACAGCTGGAATGCAGAGTTGCTAAAAAGAGTAATTCTGGGGGCTGGAGGCATAGCTCAGTGGTTAAGAGCACTGGCTGCTCTGCCAGGAGTCCTAAATTCCGTTCCTGGCAACCACACGGTGCCTCACAACCATCTATAATGTGATATGGTGCCCTCTTCTGGCATGAAGGTGTACATGCAGGTAGAGCACTCATAACATAAAATACATAAATAAATCTCAAAAAAAAAAATTAATTCCACAGCTAAGATGCCCGAGAACAGTGTATCCATCAGGGTTCTCTACAAGAGAGGAAGCGATAGTGTGAGCTTCATTGCTAGGCTGGCTTATATGATAGGAGATGAACAGGCCAATAGTGGCCAGCTGCATGCTGAGGAGAGCCGAGAACACAGTAGCTCCTCAGTCCATCAGGCTGGATACTGCAGCAGCCCCAGTCTGGGGCTGAAAGCCTGCAAATGTCACTTAAGGATGGTAGCAAGCAGGTCAGCAATGGGATAGACACACCCACTTAGTAGGAGGCAAAGGCAGGCAGACAAGCAACACAGGTTTTCTTCTGGCCTCTTTAAATCTGGGCCAGCTGCCACAGGGTGCTGCCTGCCCCCCTTCCTTTCCAGAACTGCCCATGCAGACAGGCTTGCCTTGGAACATGCTTCTTTCTTATTAGGAACACATTATGTAGACAATTGAGATTCACCACAATGGGGAGATTCACTGTTTTGGTTAGATGGAACAGGCAGATAGACAGTCCTCACCTGCCATGCACTTCAGAGAGGCCCTGCACTAGAGGAGGTACTCAGCAGCTAACTTCAAAGCTGAAAACAAACTTCTTGCTACTGTCACTAAAGGTGATGACAATGGATGATGGTGGCTACGGTTAAGTCTTGCAAAATATTATCCCACCTAAAGATGTGCCAAGAAAGGAAGCTGCTGAGCTGTGGCAAAAATCCCTTCAGTAAGTGTGAGAAAGCTCCACCCTAGCATTATTGAACTTGGTGGTCACAATTGTGCAAGTCAGGTCTGGCCACCTGTCCTCAATAAGCCAATAAAGAGCCAAATTAATAGTGGAAAGCAGAGTTATTTAATGTGGTCACACTGAGAAACGGGACTCAGCAAGCCCCTCAAGTCCATCTTCAGGGTCAAGTAAAACCGAAGTTTAAATAGAGGACCAAGGACATCCACATCTAAGCAGTTCCAGTGAAGGTGTGGTCCTGCCCACCACTGACCCATTGTTGTCTCATCCTGTCAGGAAAGGACAAGGTTGTAGAAGTGTGTGAAATCTCTTTCCTGGAAACAAGCTCCACCTGGTACAAATTCCTTCCCCCCAGCATGAAATTCCTGGGGAAATTCCTGTTTCTTTGGGGATCCATTGTTTCATCAGATTGACTAAGACACTATCATTTCTAGATAGAGTTATCTCTCTACTATTGGCTGTATTGTTTCTACCAGATGGGTTGCAGCAGCATCCTGAGACCACCATGGAACTGAGAGTAGTTTTTCTGAAGCAGCTGAGAAGTGGCTTGCTACCAGTGCATGGACCTCATTCCTCTAATCAAGTTCCTTTTTGTAGAATGCATCACAATTTTATCACCACCTTCACAAATCCCAAAGTATACTGATTCCTTCCTCCCAAAGGCACCTTAGAAACCAAACTTTCACATACAGCACAAAGGTGCAACAGGACAAGGTTAATCAGAAAGACAGACTCCAGGTTTTACCCAATTCCAATCTGTTACTCAGTTCTAGGGCTACCTATGATCCATTTTTGTGCTAATAAAGGTACTTACTTACCTTTGCAAATTGGTCTACATCTTTCACCAAGAATCTAAGTAACCAATATCTTATGGTGTATAAGATTTGCTCTTTTTCCAGATAGGGTTTGTCTGTGTAGCCCTGGCTGTTCTGGACTCTGTAGACCAGGCTGCCTTGAATTCATAGATCCGCCTGCCTCTGCTTCCCTGAGTGCTGGAATTAGAGTGTGTCCGTATCTGGCTTGCATTAGATTTTCTTTGTCGAATTTTGGTTGTTTTCAACAAAATTCTTACCCGTTGAGACATGAGCTGCCCAACCTACAGAACTAGAGTGGAGAGCTAAGAAGCAGCTATGTACAAGGTCCACCCTCCTGAGCCAGAGCAATCTATGGAACTAACTATAGTACAAACACATAGGAAAATCTAACCAAAAAGAGTAGGGGAACGTGCTGGCCCAAGTAAGCACTTCAAAAGTCATTGCTGAATAAAGGGTGAAAAATTGGAGCCAGGGCCAGGAGTCATCTTTAATCTCAGCACATGAAAGGCCAAGGAGGACTGCCCTGAGTGAAAGGGCAGCCTAGGATACAACAGCAAAACCCTGTCTCAAAACAAATATTCCACAAAAATGGCTAAAACTATACAAAACAAGGTAAGTCACAAAGGTGACTTAGGGCCAACAGGTGCCCATGCAGATAACTGTAAGGTACTCTGAAACATGAAAAGGGGCAGTGGGTAAAATACTTCAGATACATAAATAGCCAAATAAGCACATGAGAGGATTCATGAACTTTTATTAGTCATCAGGGTAGCACAAATTAAAACTGCTTTATATCCACTGAGATGGCTGTAATCAAAAATTTATGTGTTGCCAAGGATGTGGGCCAAATGAAAACCATTCTGTGCTGCTGGTTGGGTAAGACGGTACAGTCATTTTGTTTGGCAAGTCCTCAGATGGTTAGTTACCATGAACCAATTCCACTCCTGGGTAAGCATCTAAATGAATTTAATGCATGCAAAACTGGCCTGTGCTCACAGCTGCAGTTAGAATAGCATATTCTAAATGTCCACTAGCGAGTGAGAAAGACCTGTGGTACTGGCACATACTGAATACTTGGTTAAAAAAGGTAATTCAGTATGATGGATAAGACTAAAACCCAAAAATATATTTCACTGTAATATCTAAACAGAATTAGGGACTGCAATTAAAGGTCGGAGAGAGAATGAAATGAGACCAATTAGGGGTTTTGTTTTTCTAGACAGGTTCTCTGTAGCTGTGGCTGTACTGGAACTCAGTGTGTAGCCCAGCTTCTGCCTCCCATGCTGGGATTACAGGCGCGCCCCACCTCTGCGCTGCCGAGTTTTTTTGTTGTTGTTTTTGGAATGATGAAAAATTCTAGAATTAACAGACTAGTGAGTGCTACACAAAAATATATGGGAAAACACTGAAATGGGCATTTTCTTAAAGATAAACTTTATGGTATGAATACTATAAAGTGATTCAGTTAGAAGCACTTACAGGTCAGAGGTTTCCTGTTTACATTTTTTTTTCTCTAGTCAAAAAAACCCCCTGTACAGCTGGGGATTACTCAGCTGGGAAAGCAGCTGCTTGGCAAATCCAAGGGCCTGAGTTCAGTCCCCAGCACCACGCACACACCCACGCAAGCTCACACAAACACATTCTAGGCAGAAGAACTGAAGACTGCTGAGCAACTGTTTTATAAACCTTTATTGGAAAGGTTACAAAGGTAATATCACTGCATTGCTTAGGCTTAAAGTGTTCTGGGGAAATAGCCTCAAATACAAAACTATTATGCTGTTGAATCTCAGCCAGGCTTGTTGCAAAATATTTTTGTACAATGGAGGTAGAGTAGATAGGGCAGTAATTTAACCCTCACAGGTCTTGATTAGTTTTGGGACTTTTTTTCCATCCAGGTTCTAATAGCTCTAGAAATGAACTCAAGCGCTATTAGACTCAGAGATGGTACACTACATTGAAAAATCTGCATTTTCATTTTTGTCCTGTTGTTCCTCTGACAAATGTAAAATGTGTGTACCTGGTATCGCGTGGGCCTCAACTGGACATGTTTTAAAAATATTCCAGGAATGAAAGAGTAATCATCAGAAAATGCAAACGTATCTTTCATCCCATCAGGACAGTTGTAATCTAAGTGAAATGCTCATCAGGTCATGGATCAACCTGAACCCTCCTGCACAGCTGGTTCAGCCACTTTGCAAACCTTTGCTAGCCTAAGAGACATAGAATATCAGCCGATGCTTCCCCAAATTCAGATATTCAACTTAATTAGACAGAGCAGCTTTTCATAACATTTCATTAAAACAGCATTTTAACAGGTCTGTGTAAACACAGTTTTACTATTGATCTATTACTTTATTTTCAACAAGTGGGGTGTGAGAAGCTAACAGAGGTCTGGGCTTGTCCTAATGTTCAGGGTAACTTAGGAGTTAGACAACTTGGATGTTCTTGATGCTACAGAGCATCAACTAAAGAAAAGACAGCCCATTTCAACCAACCTTAGTGTTTTGAAACTATGAAATGGGCGGATACTTAAGGCAAAAGCCTCAGGCCAATGGATTTTTAAAGGCTGTTTAAAAACCAGAACCAAAGACTCATTGTAAAGGATACTTTTTTACAGTTCAAAATATGTTCTTCTTTCTAAAAATGTGACACAGAATAATTTACACCAACTGCTTTTTATTATCAAGTTTCAGAAACCTTTCACAAAATGGTTTTAAAAAAAAGCCAAAAAACTTTACAACCATGGCTAATGTAATTTTTCCATTGTTCCCAGTCAGCTTCAAACCCATTGTGTGCAAAGCCCATTTTTCCATGCATCTAAATGATAGATACAGGCTATGAATTCTTTATTCTATTTGTAGCAGCTTATGCAGGTGCAGCCAAACACAAAGCTTCAGGACAAATTGTACAAACTTTACAATGCTGGATTTGAGTTTAAAATATGAAACATAAAGTCTACACAAAACTGATAAAAATCAAGCAGATACCAGGACTGAAACTTATAACCCACATGTGAAAGGGAGTCTTATTTCAAGTGCTTTACTCGGCTACAGAACAGTCGAAATGAAGATGTAAAGCTTCGTGGTTAGTTTAAATTACACACTCTGTGGATACTATACCAATTTTAGAAGTTACACATAGATCAACAGATGTCCGTCAGTTCATCTGGACTCATCAGGTACTCCAGCAGCTGGCAAATCTGGCAAATGTGGAAAGAAAATCCACCTGTGCAGTTGCCTGCAGTTTACTGATGGGCACACTGCACTCCAGGTCCATGATGGCTGCTACTTTCTTCATCAGAACTATCGTTATAGGCTTCACGCCTTTGACCACCTCCAGAGCCTCGAGTGCTATCAAATTCCTGAAGTTCCACTTCTTCTGTCTCTCCAATTACATTAGGAACTTCTGGTCTAGATGGCAGGAGATCTTCTAATTCCTTCATGAAACAAAAACAGGAGATGTGTATACAAACACAGATACACACACACAGTTCAGACAGGGTCTTCTCACTATGCAGCTGACACTCGTACAAAATAAATATCCATATTTAAACACTAGAACACTTCACTGCAGAAATGTTCCACTGTACTTCTAAACTGAATGCTAGCTGAGAGATATGCTCTCCAGAGAGTTCAAAGACTGTACCCATCCTTCAGCCACTTAAAATCAATCCTTGCTTCACCCCATAAACATTTGTATCAGCCATCATTTTCAGAACTGAAAAAAAAAAATCAACCACACAAACATTAAAAATTAAAAGCCAGCATGGAGACTGTCTCAGAGTTCAGAGTGGTTGGTCACACCTATAACCCAGGTAATCAAAAGGCTGAGATGAGGGAATTAATTGCCCGGAGTTCTAGGCCAGCCTGAAGCATATGCAGAGACCCTATAATAAAACAAAACAAAGAGGAAGAGAAAAGAAACACAAAAGGAAGCAAGAGAAAATGAGCAGAAGCCAAAGGGAGAGCCACAAAGCTAGCTGCTTAAGGAATGTTAAAAAAACATCTTACAGAAAGCTTGTCTGGGTTGATCCAGTTGTTTTCAGGAAACTGCACATCAAATTTTATGTAAAGATCACCCTTTTCAAAAGGATTACGATACTGTGGCATTCCTTCACCTCGAACAACACGAACACATCCTATTATTTAAAGGGGGAAAAAAAAAGAAAATCAGATAAGAATTTTAGCCAAGAAAGGTATTCAATAATATTCCTTTGTTACTCCCTATAAATACAAATTTTAACAATAGATAGACAACCTGGATCAGACAAAATCACTTACCTGGTTCAATTACTTTGCCAGGGGGGTATTTCACCACAATCTGACGAGCATCAAGATGCTTAAATGTGAACTGAAATCCACATAAAGCTTCAACAAGTCCTATCTTATATGTCATATGCAAATCATTCCCATCTCTCTGGAACACCTATGGACAAAGCACACACAAAACATTTTTTTTTAAGTTATGAACCCATACTATCCTACTGAACATTGCTTAATTTTGTAATGTTAATTCTACCATTCACTGTAAGAGCCAAAGTGCCGCTGTCCCTAATTTTCAAGCTTTGTATCAGCAAAGCTAGTTACTCTTACTCTCATGGAGTATGTCAGAAACTTCTATTATATGATCCCAATGAAGCAAAAAGAGTCCACGAAGTATTAAAAAACAAAAACAAAAACAAACAAGCTTGACCAATAAGGTGCAGCCAGGAAAGTGAAGGGCTCTATTTTGTACTACACACATGTACAAACAAGTTTTATTTTGCTTAAAATTCAAACTTGGGGCTAGAAATAATCAGCTATTAAGAGTACTTGCTACTCTTGCAGAGTTTGGTTCCCGGCCTCCACATGCTGGCTCATTGCTATCCATAATTCCAGTTACAGAATATCCAAGGTCCTCTTCTGACCTTCAGTGGGCACCAGGCATGCATGTGGTATACATACAAGCAGAGAAAACACACATAAGCATAAATCCAAAACAAAACAGGGCCAGACAGCATGGTGGTATATGCCTATAATCCCAGCACTCAAGAGACAGGGGCCAGCCTGGTTTACCGAGTGAGCTCCAGAACAGCCAGGCTGTTATGGAGAGAAACCTGCCTCAAAACAAACAAAAATCCAAGAAAACTTAAAACATTCAAATTTGATTAATGTAAATTACAAAGCAAATGCTAAAAAGTTGGCTTATTCAATCTTACAATGTAAGCGTATACACTACATATTAGTGTGAATCAAAGTTTCCAGAAAGAAATGACAAGCCTCAAACTGAAGCCTTCTGTGAGGGTGATAAAACCAGAACACTGCAGGTCCAGAGCCTGATGGTAGTAATTTATCTTGGGCTATCATTAGTCCCCCCAATTAGCCACTTTGCCCACCACTGTGTCAGTGGTCTAACATCCTGTGACTTAACAGGATGAAATGTATCAACAAAACTAGTTTCTACCAACCCAAGGCTAAGAGTCATCAGATAAACATTTGAGGACTACAGCTGAGATTTTTGTATTTTTTCATTATTTTGTATTTTTATTAATTAGTTTATTCACTTTGTATCCCCCCTGTAGCTCCCTCCCTCCTCCCCTCCCAATCCCACCGCTCCTTCCCCTTCTCCACCCATGTTCCTCCCCAAGTCCACTGATGTGGGAGGACCTCCTCCCCCCTTCCTTCTGATCCTAGTCTATCAGGTCTCATCAGGAGTGGCTGCATTTTCTTTCTCTGTGGCCTGGTAAGGCTGACTGCCCCTCCGCCCCTCAGGGGGAGGTGATCAAAAAGCAGGCCTCTTCTTTTCTTAAAATAATGTATTTTTTTTATGTACATTTGGTGTTTGGCCTACATTATGTCAGTATGAGGTAGCTGGATCCACTGGAACTTAAAAACAGTTATGAGCTGTCATGTGGGTGCTGGAAATTGAACCTAGGTCCTCTAGAAAAAGTCAGTGCTCTTAAGAGCTGAGCCATCTCTGTAGCCCCAATTTCCAGACTTTTTTTTTTTTTAGGATTTATTATTATACAGTATTCTGTCTGCATGTACACCTGCACACCAGAAGAGCGCACCATCTCTCATTACAGATAACTGTGAGCTACCATGTGGTTGCTGGGAATTGAACTCAGGACCTCTGGAAGAGCAGCCGGTGCTCTTTGGTCGTGCTCTTTGGTCAAGCCATCTCGCCAGGCCCTTCTGTACTTTCTATAACCGC
>CM053744.1:23727079-23774138 GCA_028658305.1 Pachyuromys duprasi
AATCAATTTCAAAATACTCAACTTGTATTTTTTACTTAGAACTTGACAAATCTATACTTAACTTGATATTTAAGTTGAAATAAAACTAACTGTAATGAAAAGGTCACTTAAATTTGTTCAACGGAAAGTGTGCTGGAGCCAGGAATGGTGGGTGGCACACACCTTTTTTCACAATATTTGGGGAACAGAGGTAAGAGGATCTCTGAGCTCGGCCAGACTGATTTACACAGTGAGTTCCAGGACAGCTGGGGCAACATAGAGAAACCCTGTCTCAAAAAACCAAACCAAACCAACAACAAAAAACAAACAAAAGTGTCTTGGTTATCCTGCGTAGTGAGTCAGCTTAGGTTTTGTTTTGTTTATTTTATCCCAAGCTAATTTTGATGTCTATAGGCCACAATAGGCTAACGGAAACGGGCCAGACCAAAGACAGTCACCAAAGTGACTACCAGATCTTCTTTAATTTCATTTTAATCCCATTTGTATGCTAACTGACCCTACAATGCCAAAAGAAGAAACACAACCACCATTAGAAAGAACCACAAGAAGAATTAACACTGGGCTGGGAAATGGCTCAGCGGTTAGAGCACTGGCTGCTCTTCTACAGGACCCTGGTTCAATTCCCAGCACCCAAGATGGCAGTTCACAACTGTCTAGGCTCTAACTCAAATTTCAGTGGCTGCAACTCTCTCACGCAGACATATATGTATGCCAAACACCAAATGCACAAATTTAAAAAACAAAGACTTAACACCTAAATTTCTTGGAAATCTCTGCCCATCTCTAGGAAACACATGAATATTCCTTCCATTTATCAGCTTCCCGTTTCTTCAGATGGGTTCTCTTCTGTGAGTTTGGTATATGCAGATGTGTGTGCACAGAGAGGCATGGAGAAGGCAGAGGAAGACTTTGGATGTCCTGATCTATCATTCTCACTGAACCTAGAACAAGGATGGTGGCCATTAAGACCCACAATCCTATCTCTGTCATCCACATGTTAGAGAGACACATGTGGCCATGCCAACATTTTATGTGGGTGCTAGGATCTGAACTCAGGTCCTCATGTTAGTTCATGCAGTGTGCTTATCCACTGAGCCAGCCCTCGAGCATTGTCTCCCATTTCTTGTATTAATACCTCGTCCTCCAAGGGGCTAAGAAGTCAACTTGCAAGTTCACGCCACACTTCTCTTGGCAAAGAGTAGAAATGTTCTTCCCCCTTTACTCAGTTAGTGCTATCTCTTACTGATTCCACAAATCTGAGATCCAAAACCCAGTAACATCTCTGAAGAAGATTTTGGCTGGTTCATAAGACATCTGAAAATTTTGTTCTTTTTCTAAATGATACTCCTAAGTTTACTCATGAAATAAATTCTCCTAAGCATGGCTTTAGAACATCTTCAACAGTACTAGGGAGATTGTCAGAAATATACATTTTTGGCCCGGCAACCCAGTAGATTTAGTAAGCCCTCTGAGGGACTCTAATGTGATACTCAAGCATGAAAACCAGAACATGCGTATTAGTTACACACATTTATTAAGGGTCCCTTGTAACAGGATCAGACTTTTAAAAAGCAGCATGCTTGAATGCTGTTGAAAAATGTACTACAAAATGCCAATGTTTCAGGACATGAATATTCCAAGAACAATTTTTACCAAACACTTTTGTTAATGCTACAGAAGGAGCTAGAAGTAACACCATGTTCTTGTACTGAAGTGTTCAATACAAGAGTAACTACAATTAAAAAATAACATCATTTGGGGGAGGGAACGACTTGAAAATTCAATGCTAACATTTAAAAACAGATAAATCCCTACCTTTTCCTCTCTCTTTCTATTGTCAGAGAACTTGTGACAAGACTAATGAAGCACCACATAGTAAAACTTTCTTACGTTTCAATAACTTCTGAAGCAGTTACTGAGAAGGAACAACCAAAATCCTGTGCCGTACAGACAACAGGCTTCAAAAAAAAGAGTAATAAATACTTTATCCTTTAAGACCATAAAGCACTTTAATCCCAGCACTCGGGAGGCAGAGGCAGGCAGATTTTTGAGTCAAGTTTTTCAGGACAGCCAAGGCTATATAGAAAAATCCTGTCTTGAAAAGCCAAAAAGAAAAAAGACCTTAAAGCAGAATTCTAGAAACTATTCTCATTTTCCAGCCATCTCAAATATGCAGTACTGAAGAAAAGTCAAAATACCCACTAATACATCCTTCTTCATGAGATCTGACTAATACATCAGAAGGAACAGTCCAGAGTGTCCTTTTGTGAAAATAAGTCAAATTCTTAAAATGTGCTTTTCAATGTGACCTTGTTCTCTATTGTCATTTTGAAGTGATTAAAAAAAAAAAGACATTCTTCTTTGGGAAAATACCAAATGGTGAATGAATGGACCAAGGCTTGGGAGGCCACAGTGATTACCAGAGATTCAGCCCTGCCCTGGAACCCAGCATGAGGTTGTAAGAGCACACAGAGGCAAAGCCTAAGACGTGGTATGGCTCTCTGTAATCAAGCTGGACTGTCTATCAAGGCCATGAAGAACAAGCCCTGAAGATCTATTTGTTCTTTCTACCCATCAAATAATCTGAGATTATTGAATTTTACCTAGCAATTATCTTTTATGTTAATTGTGATGATTATTCTTGGTTGTCAACTTGACTCCCTCCAGAATTAACTAAAACCCAAATGGCTGGGCATACCAGTGAGAGGTTGTTTTTTTGTTTTTTGTTTTTTTTTTACTAACTGAATCATTTGAAATATAGAATTCTGAGAAATATAGAATTCTATATTCTAAAGATATAACTTTAGTTCAGATCTTTTGAGATAGGGAGAGCCATCTTTAATCTGGACTATACCTTCTGCTAAACACCTATTAAAGGACATGGAAGAAGAAAGCTTGCTCTCTCTCTTTGCTCTCACCCTCACTATCAAGTCAATTCCTTCTCTGGCATTTCAGCCTATTTCTTCATCCAGCCTCATGGACTAAACAACTAACTACTAGACTCTCTTTCTGTTGGTAGACCATAATTGTTGGACTAGCTGGACCACAGCCTGTAAGCCATTCTAATAAACATCCTTTATAATATAATACATACATATACATACATACATATATTTTTTTTTTCTGTAAGTTCTGCTCCTCTAAAAAACCCTAATAACATTAATTTATCGTATGTGCCTATATGTATGCATAGGCAACTCATGTATGCAGGTGCCCACAAAGATCAGAAAAGAGCATTTGATCCTCTGGAAATAGGAGTTACAAGAGGTTCTGAGTCACCCTGTGGGTGCTGGGAACTAAACCAGGGTTCTTTACAAGGGAAGTAAGTGCTCTTAACCACTGAGCCATCTCTCCAGCTCCTGGAAAGCATCTCTTAAGAATGAAGTTTTAAAGCAGATTTGACGTGGCCAGTAGTCTAGAATCAAGGCTGTGTAAAAATATTTAAATAAAGAATAAATGCAACCTTTTAAAGCTCTCTTGAATAAGCCTCAGCAAGCACAAAACACAACTCTGTGTCAAATTTTTTTTTTCACATGTGCCTCCTGAACGATTCTTTATCTTATAAACAGTCCCAGATATACTCTTTAAGGAGAGAAGTTGACAAGATCCTATACAGAGGCCATTACTTTTGTTTGAGGAAGAGTCTTCCTATTTAGCTCTGGATGACCTCAAAATTGTTTTCCAGTCTCAGCCTCCTAAGTGCTGGGATTATAGGCATGTGCCACTAAGACATTAAAAATTATAGGTGAGTCAAGCATGGTGGTATAGGGCAGAGAAAGAAGGATGACAAGTTTGAGGTCAGCCTAGGGTATAAGACAGAAAAAAAAGGGGAGTAAAGGAGCGAATTAAAAACATGTTCAGTGGTATGATCAAAACAGCACACACAATGCATCTCACGGCTAGGTAAGTTCATTTTGCCTTGAACATAAGAGATATAATGCTGAAATACATTTTAAATCTCTGAAACTTGGGCCAGTGATACAGCTCACAAAGAAAAATTGCTTGCCACAAAAGACTGATAAACCTGAGTTTGAACCCCAGTACCCACTGTGAACGAAATGCCACAAAGTTATCCTCTAATACATACTGTGACATAAATAAGCCCCTTGCTCACATCACAATAAAGCAGACTATTTAAAAATACAAACTCCTGAACTTAAAAAACTTAGCTGGCTATCTACCCAGTTAAGTACAGTAAGATTAATCAAGAGTGGTGCTTCAAGGAGTGAAGACTGTACCCATTCACAGTGCATCCAAGGAGCTTTATAGTGAAATTATGCTGTCTAACACTATACAGTCCAATGGCTTTATTTCACAGAAGGGAAAATGAGGTGCAGAGACAATAGGATTCTTTAAGGGTATGGTGATCTACATAGCAAGAAGAGGGCAAAGACTAACATTGATGGTTCTTTTTACTATACCTGTCTTAGTGGTTTTATTTACATAAGTCACTTTCTGTAAGTAAACCACACTAGCCACACTCACTGTGAGCTAAAAATTAACACAGCCACGCTCCCAACAACTTCATCTGTGTTCAGTTTCACTCAAGGCATACAAACAGATCTACCCTGTTTCTCACAGGTAAGATCAATTCGGAATAAAACAAAAAGGGAAAAAAAGGGAATAAATCAATAGGAAATTACCTCATGTTCTTTTTCCTGAAGCAAAAGAACAATATCTCCAGGTTCCACTCCTGGGGCCTGGTCTGCTTCCCCAGTGAACGTAATTCTCTGTCCATGTTTCATGCCTTTGTCTACATGAACTTCAAGAATCTTGACTTCTTTAATCACCTTCTTCCCTTCACATTTTTTACAGCGGTCTTTTTCATTAATGACCTCTCCTGCGAAGAGAGGTCATTCAAGCTTCCAGTAACAAAGAGTATTCCAATATTAAGCTGAGTCTTTTTAACAACGCCTTAATTAAAAAAAATACAATTTGGGCAGCACTGGTTGAAGTTCCAATGAATGAAGGAACCCCTATCTTACTAAAGGTCACCCAAAGGGCCCAGCTGCCCATGGTTACAGAGTATAACATATCCTGATGTCTCCTTTGTTTCTCAAGTCAGATGCTGCATATTCTAGCAACACTTCTGCAAAGGTCTTCAGCTCCAACTTCAATTAGGTTACCACTGGACAGAGAC
The DNA here is from genome assembly GCA_028658305.1 of Pachyuromys duprasi. NCBI lineage: Eukaryota > Metazoa > Chordata > Mammalia > Rodentia > Muridae > Pachyuromys > Pachyuromys duprasi. The sequence goes on from CM053744.1 coordinate 23,732,220, forward strand.
AGTCCAAGTAAAACGTTAATTTTTCTTTCCAGTAGTGATGACTGAACCTAAGAACTCACTGTTAATCTATATTCAATACTTAAATACTCTTGATGGCCAGTTGGTACCTCAGTTTATTTCAAAGACTAAACCTCGCTCAGATATTAGCTAGGTCAAGGGAAAACACAGGTTCTATCACTGAGCTTTCCTCGCATCCCCAATCCTGCTTTTATGTAGTTTGACTATTAATGAAAATTCTCAAAACTAACTAGAGATGTCTGAGTGTTTAGCTGGCACCGAACAACTCTATATCAAGTTTAAAGTAACAGTTTTTCTTTTGCAGATATTCTTGCTTATAGTATGATGATTTACAAGTCCAGATATGGGCTGGAGAGATGGCTCAGAGGTTAAGAGCACTGGCTGTGTGTCTAAAGGTCCTGAGTTCAATTCCCAGCAACCACAAGGTGGCTCACAACCATCTGTAATGGTATCTGGCACCCTCTTCTGAAGTGCACGTGTACATGCAGACAGAACACTATATACATAAATAAATCTTTAAAAAAAAGTGTGCAACACAAGTCCAGATGTTTATAACAGTGTAAAGAAAATAGCAAGGTTTTCTAATCACTGGCACCAGTGCCCTTGTTTTTAAAAAGGGGTGCTAGTATGTTGCTTGGGCAGGCCTGAAATTCACTATCTTCCTGCCCCTGCTTCCTGCAGTGCATAGGGGATTTACACCTTGTTCAACTCAACTGTGAAGAGTTCAGCTCATTTGGTTCTTTGATAGTGAAGTGAGCAATTTAAAAAAGGTAAAATACAGGGACACCTCAGCAGAATATAACATGAAGCTGGGGAGGGAGGCAAGCTCAGGTGTCATTTCTTAGCTGTCTTCCATCCCACTTTTTCCAACAGAAACTTTCACTGACCTAGAGGTTAGTAGGTTAGGCTGGCTGGCCGGCCAGCCAGTGTGCACCTGGGATCAACTTCTCTCCTTAGCATAGGGTTTGTTATGTGTACACTACTGGCTTTTCTTAACATGGATTTCTAGGACTATACCCATGGCTAGGTCCTAATGCTACAAGGCAGGCACTACAGAAACTACCTTGTCACCTCAGCCTAATAGATACCTTCTTAAAAAAATGACCTCATCACTTTCAAGAACAATTTGCAAAAGGGAGCTCTACAACTATACTAATAACCATTAACCAAAGGATGGGAGCATGACTCAGTGTAAGAATCCTAGTTTAATGCCCAGCCAGCATCAGGGCAGGGTAGGCATAGGCAGTGGTAACCGATCAGAATAAGGGCTGGTGAGTACAGTTCACTATTTGCCAAGCACACTCAAGGACTTGGGGATACTCTCCATTGTTGGTGAGGGAGGCAAAACTCTACCACATAAATTAATCTAATTAAAAACAACTTCTCAGTTACACTAGCCACATCTCTCCTCCCCTTGATTTTTAAAGCACCTTCATTTAAAAACCAAACAGATTCGGAACTTGATTAGTAATTTTCAGAATACCCCCAGGTCTAGTTAAGTGATAAGGATTAATTTCTAGCTCGGTTGGCACAGTATCTCAGCACTTCAAAAGGTTAAGGCAGATTAGGAACTGAAGATCACCCTTGAATATACAATTCAAGGTCAGCATAGGTTAGAGATACTAGGCCCAAACAGTAATGGTATAATAATTTTTAATCTATTAGATCTTCATTTTGTAAATAAGATGAATATAAGCTTATTTAAAAAAAAAAACTGCAAATGTTTCCTATGTTCCCAACATATTCTAATATAAAAGCAAAGAAAATACTAGTGCATTTACCTTCTCCATTGCAATCAGAGCATACAGATTGCATCTGCTGCACCATCCCCGGAGCCAGCTGTCTGATCATAATGCGCACACCTCGACCCCGACAAGCACTACATTTCTGAACAGCTCCAGACTTTCCACCTTGGCTAAAGCAAATGCATAAATCACACTTTTGTCTACAAACCATTACAGTCATTAAAAAATATGAATTGTGCTTTTCACTTTCCAGTAATAACTAAATTGATCTTTAGAGCTATCAGAAAATGCTTGGCTCCTATTAAGCTTTAAATCAAGAAACTATTTTACCTGATATAGTTTTTGAGCACACCACTCAAAAAGCAGACAGACACAGCATAAGCATCAACACACTTACCCACTGCATGCACTACAGAGCACATTCTTGCTAAGTTGTAGTTTGGTTGTCTTGCCATTGTACAGGTCTTCTAAAGATACTCTGCAGAGAAAAGAACCAGGTTCAAGCAAATTGTGGCAATATTATTAAACTATAGCTTACAGGGCAAATTTCACTGTGACTATTTATAACAAAGAATTCAAGAATAACTATCAGTATGGACAATACCGCTCTTCAGAAGACAAAAGTGTGGTTCCCAGCAGCCACATTGGAACCCTCTATAACTATAGTTCTATGGGATCCAATGCTTCTGGCTTTCTCGGGTACAAACATACAAAATTACAAAAATTAATCCTTTCTTTTTGTGAGACAGGGATTCTCTGTGTCGCCCTGGCTGTACTAGAACTTAACTCTATTGACCAGGCTGGTCTCAAACTCAGAGAGAGAACTGTTTGCCTACGTCTCCTGAGTGCTACAATTAAAGGTATGTGCCACCCCACCCAGAAAAAGAATAATAAATTCTTAAACCAACAACTTACTGCAATTCATGCACTGATAACTCCAAGTCATCAGCAACACCCTCAAGACAGGATTTTGTGGTTCACAATGGCTTCAAATTAAAAATGCAGCCAAAAAACGATCCTGAATTTATGGATCCTTCCATCTTCACCTCCACTTTTCAAGTGCTAGAATTACAGGCATATATCATCTTGCCCAGTTTTATGTACACAGAGAGAACCCACATTCCTTTGTATCAGACAAGCACTCCAGCAACTAAGCTAAATCCCCAGCTACTAACTGCAATTTTATGTGATAAAACTAAAGCACAGAAAAGCTAACTAACTTGACCAAGGCCATGCAAGCACTGATTTTGGAGCCAGAGCTTTATAGGGAAGCAAGGCACACACTACAGATGATCAAATTATAACTTAAGATAGGCACTTAGAGGGCTGGAGAGATGACTCAGTGGTAAAAGCACTGGCTGCTCTTCCAGAGGACCTGGGTTCAATTTCCAATACCAACATTGAAGCTTACAACTGTCTGTAACTCTAGTTCCAAGGAATCTGACTCTCTGCTTACCTTCGCAGGCACAAGGCACACAGGTAGTGCAAATACACGTATGTAGATAAATAGTCATACATATAAATTTTTAAAAATTAAGAAACAATTAGTTGTATGTTTAAAAAGTTACATACTATTGCAGGAAAGAGGAAAGAACATGGCTTCAACAGAAACTTTCAACCATTTCAGTTTTTAAAGACCTTATCAAATCATAATACTGTACATCTAAAAAACTTTTTCTTCCAAATTTAATTTTATTTATATATTTATTACATTCACTTTGTATCCCTGCTGCAGCCCCCTTCCCTCCTCTCCTCCCAGTCCCACCATCCTCTCTCTTCCTCCCCCTGTGCCCTTTCCCTAGTCCTCTGTTAGGGGAGGACCTCTTCCCCTTCTGTCTGACCCTAGCCTATCAGGTCTTATTAGGACTGGCTGCATTGTCTTCCTCTGTGGCCTGGCAAGGCTGCATGCCACAGGGAGAGGTGATCAAAGAGCCTTCCACTGAGTTCATGTCAGAGACAGTCCTTGTACCCCGTTCCTAGGGAACCCACTTGAACACTGAAGAGCCAATGGGCTTCCTTCCTCTCCATGCACGGTCCTTGGTTGGAATATCAGTCTCTGCAGGACCCCATGGGCCCTGGTATTTTGGCTCTATTGTTCTCCTTGTGGAGTTCCTGTCCCCTCCAGGTCTTTCTATCTCCCTCTTCTTCCATAAGGATTCCAGGACCCTGCCCAAAGTTTGGCTATGAGTCCCAGTATCTCCTTCGATACACTGGTGGGTAGAGTCTGTCAGAGGTCCTCTGTGGAAGGCTCCTGTCCTGTGCCTTGTCTTCTCCTACTTCCGACGTCTATCTTTTTTGCCAAATCATACTACTGTATATCTGAACAACTCTCTCTTTTTCCTCTAAACTATTTCTTTCTCCTGGTTAGGAGGTGAGCATCACTACAGGTAGATGAACACAGAATACTGTGTGCAGCAAGGCTCCAAGAATGGCAGTGTGGGGCCAGCTCTGAGTGGAGACGACAACACTCCAGACCTGGCCGGGCAAGTTCATTTTGTAGTAGTTGATACAGATCTGGTCTGGGCTTGCTATAGGATCAGCCAAAAGCACTATGATGTACCAGGTCAGCTTGCTGGTAGCCTGTACCAGCTGCTAGGTAAGCTCAGAGAGGAAGCCCTGACATGGAACCATGGGGTACCTTGGTGTTCGTAAGGAATGTTGGCATGGTGGCCCTAGAAAACTATATCTTCAAAATATCTAACTCAAAAGACTGAATAAAAGAACCAAAATCATCTGTATACATCAAAAGAATACAATGTTTTTTATATCCATAATACAACAAAAAAGTGGTACAGAAAAAAAGGCTTATTAAAATATACATGGAGGCTAGAAAGCTGCCTCAGCAGTTCACTGTTGTTCTTGCAGAGAACCTGGCTTCAATTCCAAGCACCCACACGGGGGCTAACAACTATAACTCTAATTCCAGAGGCCTCAATATCTGGTATCCAAGGGCACTCACTATTCATGATGTACAGATATATACGCAGGCCAAACACTCACAAAGATGTTTAAAAAGTAATAAATGTTTCTTTAAAATAAAACAATTTAAAGTGTATTTGTTAAGTGTTGGACTGCACACCTATAATCTTAATACTCAGACAGGAAGATTGCCAAAGTCCAAAGCCAGCCTTTTCTATATAGCAAGTTCTAGGCCAGACAAGGTTAAATAGAAAAATCCAGTCTCACATAAACATATAAACTATATATACATCTGTGTTTATGCATACACATAACTGATAAAACCTGACAATTTTACTTATATATAGCATAGTTCAATCACAAGATCAATTTCCAAACTAATCTCAAAAACAAAACAGCCCCAGCCCTCCCTGAGGAGCTGTAGTTAATGGCTGCTTGAGAGAAGGGACTCATTCTCAGTGATGCAGCTAATGGAAGTTGACCTTGCTCAAGTAAATAACCCATCACCCATGTTCATGCAAGGAATTGTAATTAAATACAAAGGGCCAAAGGAAGAAATGACAGGAAATTAGGGGAGATTTGTTAAGAAAAAGAGGTTCATCTGAAGAAGAAAGCATAAAAAAAGGTATCATTACTGAAATAATAAAATTCTAAAAATTATTCACCAATACCAGCCACTTATATGATAAATAATAATCTTGTTTATTTTTTGATTGTTCTGTTTTTTGTTTCGGTTTGAGACAGGGTTTCACTATGTAGCTCTGGCTGTGTTGACCAGGCTGGCCTCAAACTCAAGAGATCTGCTTATCGCTTTGTCCCAAGTGCTAAGATTAAAGCTGTGAGCCATGACACCTGGCTACTTTTGTGTTTTGAAATCTTTTCCCTCATAGAGCTGAGGGTAAACCTAACCTTATACATGCTAAGCAGGTGCTGTGCCACTGATCTATGTACCCCCAGACTTTAAGCTTTCCTTACTACTTTAAAACCCTTGAATTCAGGTAAAGAAACAAACAGTTCAGTCATTCTCCAAGGCGCTTATAGTATTTTATGGTGCTCAACCTCACCAAATTTACTCTAAGCTTAAAACTTTCATATATTGCAGACAGTATAAAAGTTAACACTTATAGATAAGCAAGAGAGCTCAGTAGACAAAGGCACTTGTTGGTAACCTAACTTCAATCTTAGGGAAGGAGAACCAACCCCACAAGTTGTCCTCTGACTTCCATACTCTGATTTGAACACACATATGCAAAATAAAAATCTTAAAAACCACTTATGAAAAATTACCAACAACACACCACCACATCCAAAATATTGATCTACGTCTCAAGTCTTACAAGACCAGAAAAGGAAAACTGTAAGTAATGATCTGACAATATTGGCATTCCAGTGAGGCTTAAACTGGCAAAATTCCTCTATGTTTTTATTAGCTTCAAAACATGGATGTCAAATCAGGGAATAGAACATCACACCTGCAATCCCAACACTTTAAGAAGCTGAAGCAGGATGGTTTGCTATGAAGTCAAGGTCAGCCTTGGTTACAGTGAGAGACTATCTCAAAAATAAATAAATAAGGCCATGGATGCTTGGCTGGGAATCTGCCAAAGAGTGATAAAAACTACACACAAAGAAATGAACAACAACAATATCTACTATAACCCCCGTCCATCACATAAAAGACAGTGGTTAATCATTATGAAATGGAATTATAGAGCCAATCAAAAGCTGGCAAGAATGATGGTGCACACCTTCGATCTCAGCATTCAGGAAGGAGAAGTAGGAGGATCATTTTGTGTCGCAGGGCAGCTAACAAGCTGCAGTTTTAAATTAAAAGGGGCGGTGGCGGCGGGGGGTTCCTCAAGACACATCAGTTGGTAATGTGCTTGCAGTACAAGCATTAGTTCAATACCCAGCACTTGTATAAAAAGCTAAATATGGTGGGGCTGAGAACTCATTCTTGCAGTGGACACAGTTTTGGTTTTGCCCACATGGCTGCTCACAATCATCTGTAACTCTAGTTCTAGGGGATCTGACACCCTCTTACCTCCCAGGGCAGTCACTTGTGTGGCGTGCATAAATTACCACCAAACCTGCCTGAGTTCAATCCCCAAAACCCACATGGTAGAAGAACCAACTCAATCAATTCCTCAATTTGTCCCCTGATCTTCATGTGTGCACTGTAGCACTTGCCCTCCCCATAATAACATCAAAAGCCGTAACTAAAATACTTTAAACAAACAACTGAGAACATGATCATGCAACACGGTAAACCTAGCACTTCTGAGGTGGAAGCAGGATACAAGGAATTCATAATCAGCTTTGGTTTCATGAAACTTTGTCCTAACACACAACACACAATCTCTTAATTCCGTCTTCAGCATTTGTTACTAAAACCATTATTAATGAAAATAATTTACAAAATAAAGTAAAATGGTTATTTTCAGATTGTAGAATTGTGGAGTCATAGTCCAAAATCAAGGTCCACAACACTTGTATGTTGGCAGGTTATACCAGGCTAGAGGCCAGTAAGTACCACGGACACTGAGGATCAAGTGATGAGAATGAGGGACTTTATCATGTAAGTAACCTAAGCAAACAACCATTTTTTTTTAAGCCTCGACTTAAATACTTCAAAGCATATAACCTTCACACTTGAAAATTTTCTACATATAACAAGCACATGAAAAAGTTATCAGAAAACACCAACTGTGTTTCTGAAATCTTGGTTGTTTTGTTTTGAGACAGGCTTACAGGTAAACCAGGTTGGCCTAGCTGTTCAGCTGAGTGTATGTGACCTTGAACTTGTGATCCTTTTGTCTCCACCTTCCAGTGCTGTAATTATAGATAAAGAACACAACACCTGGTTTATGCAGTGCCCAGGATCAAATCTAGAATCACGCATGTGTGAGCTAAGCACTTACCAACTGACCTACATTTCTAGAGCACCCCTATATCCTTTAAGCTCTGAAGCACAATAAATTCAATTAATTTATTTAGTCAATGAGAACACAGTAAAAATTTTAAAACAAAGAACAAAATGTTTCTATAACTACTCTTCGTGTCACCATTTGGAGAAGCACTTTAAAGAGACTCACTTCAGTGGATGCATCATGTCTTCGCCTCTTCTTCTGCCATTTCGACTTCGACTCTGATTGCCCATGAAGCCAAACAATCCTCCACCAAAAATATGTGAGAAGATGTCATCCACGCCACTGCCTCCGCCGCTCCCTTCCCGGAGACCTTGTTCTCCATATCTGTCATATAGCTCCCGCTTCTCTGGATTTGACAATACTTCATAGGCAAAGCTTATTTCTTTAAACTATAAGGAAAAAGTAAAAATGAAAACAATTGTGTTTTTATGCGGAAGAATGTGAGGAAGACTTAAGAAACCCAGAAGCCACTTAATCCTAAAAAACAGCTTCAAGTTACCTTTGAGTTCCTCCTTACTACCTATTGCTCAAAATCTTAGAATTCTCACTGTAAAACTGAAACAGTCGTCTGAAATTCACCATCATCATTGCTGTGTCTGTAGAACGTGAGTGTGGGAGCATGTATGGAGGTCAAAGGACAACTTTCCTTCCATCATGAATCAAGTGAGCTAGCACAATAGCTATCATTTTTCTTATTTTTGAAAATTATTACAAGCATTAGGTTTCATTATGGCATTTTCAAGTTAAATTAAAATAGTAACAAAAAATTCGTTCTGTAGACATAATTGGTTTTCCTACAACATTCCTTGTTTCTGGGAGGGTGATTTATTTTAAACTTCAGTTTAAAACTAAAGCCCCAACAATAAAACTTCAAATAACTTACTTTGTCTCCAGCATTTGGATTCTTATCAGGATGGTATTCTTTGGCTAACTTTCTGTATGCCTTCAAAAAAGATTTTGGAAAAAAGTTACACACAGCCAACATTTTAAGAAATTCGCTTTTCTGAAAATATTCTACAGTTACAGCCTTCCAAAAATGTCACTTACTCATCAGAACTCTTTGACGTTTTTCATCTAAAATATTGCCTACATGCTAATAATGTACCCAAGATTATTGTCGGAAAAAAAGATGAAGGAAAATACAAATAAAACAAAACTACAAAGAAAAAGTCGCCGAAACATTATTATTATTACTATTATCAAATGTCTTTGATGGCCAGCAACCAGACCAAGAAAACCACAATAATCAAATTCCCTATTAAGTGACCACACTTCACAGAAACTCAAGGACTACTATATTAAGATACTTCTACTAAGTATCCCTGGCCCATGCTGGCTCCTGCCAGTACTCTAAAAGGAAAAAAAACCCGATGTTTCATTAGCTCACGACTGGCTGACGGGGATCCTAGATGGACGTGAAGCTACATACTCTCAATTAAGTGTTTTGGGCATGCACCATGTAAGTGTTCAGACTCATGAATTATATAACACAGCCTACCATTTCCGGTAGGGTAACAGGAAGTCTTCTTCCTTTGGACTTCACCAGTCCCACTGCTTACGGGACATTCTCATTTTTCTCCGTATACAAATTCAGACTGGATACCGACAGCCAGAGGAGATGCTGCGGGACCTCATTACTACCTTAGGGGCTCTGAAGTCCCGAGGTGATTTTGTACCGCTACAAAGGACAACAATGGGATCTGCCTCGTTTTCGGTGAAGTGTACACTCAGGTGTTTGGCCGGGGCACAGGACTCCTCCGTGAGGCGGCCACGGGGTGTTTAGATCTGCCCACAGAACAATGCCTCCAAACAGACCCACGCTGCTCGGGCTGCCGGGCGAGGGACGAGCGTCCGCGCCGGCGACTGCGGCCCTCGGCCCCGCACCGGCGGTCAGCTCCTCCCCGGCCGCGCGGCGCAGGCACGGCGGTCCGACCTGTTTTTCCGGGTGGCCCGGGGGCGACGAGCGGGCGGGCCGCGTCTGCGCAGGGCCGGCGGGCGGAGGCCCAAGGTCAGCCGAGCCGACTGCGCCTCCGCCGCCGCCGCGCCTCAGCCCGGCTCAGGCCGCCGCGACCGCGCAGGCCCCGCGCCCTCGCCCCGCCCGCCCGCCGGCTCGCTCCAGTACCTTCTTCAGCTCGTTCTCGCTGGCGCCGGGAGGGACGCCCAGGATGTCGTACAGCTTCGTGTCGGCCACGTTCGCCATGGCGGCCTGCCGGGCAGCACTCGCGAGCAGGCGGCGGAGCGGAAGGAGCGCGACCCGGACCACGAGCGGCGGCGGCGCAGGCGGAGGAGACGGCACGGGGAGGAGGGCCGGGCTGAACTTTGACCCGGCGCAGCGCCATGACGTCGCCGCACGGGCCCGCCCCCGGCGGGGCGTTTGGGCGGTGGGCGCCGGTGAGCGGCAGGTGGGCGCTGCGGGTGACGCCGGTCGGTGACGCGCGAGCCACCGTCGAGCGGAGGAGAGCTCCGCGCGGCGTTCGCAGGGAACTCTCGGGGCGGCCGAGGCCTGAGGGGGAGAAGCCGGCCTGGAATCCCCCTGGGGTGGTGCTCCCGGGGCCGCGGTGAAAAGCTGCACGTGGGTGTGAGTGGGCGAGGTTCCCAAACAGCGTACTGCACCCCTGATGTGATTTTATCAACGCGTTCACCGATTCTTGTCACCCCCTTCACTCCCCCCTCAGCACCTCTGCGTATGGGAAGCAGTTTCATTCATAAATAGTCATGTGTACATATATAGGGCAGAAGAGTTTTTAAAGCGTAGCCACGCCTCTCGCATCGAAGGAAAGGACAAGTCTCCTTACGCATTCCCCAAATAGCGCCCTTTTAAAATTGGTTTGGGGCATTCAGGTAAATCAAAGTCACCCTGTTCCACCGGGATCCTGTGTTTAAAGTGTCTCACTTGACAGCTGTAAAAGGTTTGGTTGGCATAAAGCAGTGCGGCAGCGTGCCGCCACTTGGTGATTGTCAGCCGATTCTCATTTGCTTTAGCTCAAAAGATTTCTGTGCTTCCACGACGTGCCAAGACATACAGCTTGCCTTCTAAGTAGTTTTCCGATAGTAAAACAGTGGTCTGTTAAAACCTGAACTGGTAAACAAATGCTCATTTACCTTAAGTCTGTCAATCGAGATAATATGGCTTCTTGTCATTCTTCTTGTCTTCGAATGACAAGAGCTGTGGAAGGGCCTTCACTGCCATGCTAAGGACTTCTAAAATTTAGCCTGAAAGCTCTCAGGAATCTGGTGAAAAAATTAGGTGCTCCTTCTACCATTCAAAATGCTCCTTCGTCTGTGATGTTTTCCTTGATTCATAACCTGGTGAACCTTCCTGTCTTATTTGAGGCCCCACTAAGCTTGTTTTGTAGACAGATATGATTTATGACATGAATGCTGTTCTCAAATGTGGGTCTAAATTCTTTAATAGCATATAGATTCGCTCTCTGGTTTTGAGAACTTACTTGGAAGTTCTAGCAGGAGATCACAGCTATTCTATGCCCTTGTACAAAGACTAGTCCCCCTTTATTGGGGAAGGTCATCCTTTTTGACCAAATGTCAAAAAGTTTCAGTAGGGGACAAACATGGAGCAATGAAGAGGAAAGGGAACACCCACCTACACACCCAGATCAGCCAAATCAAAGGTAGTGACAGCTGTTGAAGCCTGATCATGCTCGCTTTGAAGCCAGGTTATCCTCACTTGTGGCTTTGAATGTTACAAAGACCCTCAGTCATCAAAAGCATAAGTCCTATTCCCATTTAAAATGACCAGGGATTTTCTCCTATCTAATACTATGAAATGCCTTTTCTCCACTTTTTACCAGTTTTCGATGTTCCTATGAGACAGTATAAATTGTGAAGTTAGATTGTGTAAGCTGGTAGCTTGCCTCTGCCTTAACAGTGAGCTGTGTAATTTACTTTCCTGGGTTTATTTCCTCAGTGTAAGATGGTATTTATTAATAGTATTATGGTCTGGGGATATAGCTTAGTTGGTAGAATGCTTTCATAGAATGCACCAAGGCCCTAGGTTCAGCCTCTAGCGAAAAGGAAAAGAGAAAATAGAAAAACAAAAAGGGAACTTTTGATTCAATCGCTTTAATTTTTTTTTAAATTTAGGTTGCCCTTTGGCTTTGTAATAAATCAGTGAACAAATTTGTTTTTCGAGGCCCTGATTTCTATCTCCGTAACCACATAAATGCAGTGTGGTAGCTCAAACCTGTAGTCCCAGTGCTTGGGATGTGGAAACAGTGTAGGAGTAAAAGCAATGAAGTGTAAGCTTTATTTTGGCCCACTTACCTACAGGCTGTTTCTGTTGTCTTTATTCATTGAACTATCTGACTTCCCTGGGCTTCTTCTACTCCTCTATTGTGTGATTAATGTGCCTCACTCCCTTCTCATGTTCTCACATCCCTAGGTCTCCTGCTTGCTGATTAATTCCATTTCTCTCCCCTTTTCAGCCAGATTCGGCTACACAGGAAAGAAAGTACCTATGTAGTGTTACTAGTTTTATCTTATTTCTGTTCATGAACTGTTGAAAAGAGCAGGATTTTCCCTTTGGTTTCACTTTTAGTTTAGTTTATCTTTTTTCTTTGTTTTAAGGGGGAAACAATCTTCACTTGATTCAGTTTTAGTTTGTGATATTCTGGAAATTCCCTCAGCTCTGTTATTTTATTTATTTATTACTTACCTCTAAACCATTTTAAAAATTTTTTTGTTTACTTGTTTATAATATTGTGTTCATTTCTGAGTTGTAATTGTAGTCAGCATCTTGCCTGCTAATTTTATAGGGCCACAAGTTGTTTCAGAGCAGCTCTGTGTGTCATCTGACATTCCTGCCATCCTGGCATCGCCTGAGCTAACCCTGTGTCCCTGTGTCCCTGTGAGCATTGTAGCACTTCAGACATTTTCTGAGTTTTTGAGATACTTCGTTTATCTTAGCTCTATTATTTAGCTAATGCCAGGAAGAAGGAAACACCTTCATCTTATTTCATAGTTAAGGATCATAAAATGCTGAGTCACAGTGCATCTGAGGGCTGTTCTCATTAGGCAAATAATTTAGTTTGAGGCTAAGGTGATTTCAGGTTTCTTCCAAGCTTACAGTGTTGTTCAGTTCCTTTATTTTTGATTCAGTATGCTTGTGAATGTTACTGGGTTGGGATAAGGAGATGGATAGGAACTGGGGAAGGAGTGTATGAGTTACATTATTATATTTTTGAAGGTCGTTCCTATTCATAGGTAATTAAATGTAGAAGTGTGCAGTTGATTATTTTAGACAGTCCTGTATGTATTATTCAGAAAGTAGTTTTGCTTTCTACATTTAACTAGCACTTGCTTTATTCTTTTTTTTTATTTATTTAAATTTTTCTTTTTTCAAGGCTGACCATTTGGTATTGTGTAACAGTCAGTTTTTGCTTCCCTAAGGAGGACTGTTTCTCCTACTGTCAGCATTCCATAGTTGCCAGTAGTTCTTGGTGTAGGGTTGAAGTCTTAAGGACTTTCCCTGTGCACTTTACCGATCTGTTGTTGTTCCTACTCGGTTCATGCTTAAGCAGTCATAGTGGTGAGATGTTACGGGTATAGCTTCTGACCTTAGTAGGAGACGCAGCCTCACAGAAAATCCCTTGAGTGTCTGGCGCTTTCACTCTTTCCATGCCTTCTTCCTCAGTGTTCCTTGATCCCTTGGGTTCAAAAGTTGTGGATGTGTTCATTGGGACTGGGCTCCTGGGCTCCATGATTTGGTTTCTTTCCTTCCTTCCTTCTTCTTTCTTTTTTTGTTTTTTTCAAGACAGGGCTTCTCTGTGTAGCCTTGGCTGTCCTGGACTTGCTTTGTAGGCCTTAAACTCCCATCAATCCTCCTGTCTCTGCCTCCCTAAGTGCTGGGATTAAAGACATGTGCCACCATACCTGGTTTGATTTGGTTTTCTTAATGGTCCCTGTCTGTTTCAAAAAGAGGTTTCCCTGATTTGTGAGGACTACATTTATGTGTAGGACAATATTTAGAATGTAGTTAGGGATTATGGCAGTTTGGTAAAGTGATGGTTCTCCTCCAAGAGCCATGACTTCACTAGGACTAAGAAGGCTAGGCTACCAGTACCAGACATGATTTCTCTGTTGCTGAGCATATCTTAAATCTAATTAGAGAGCTCTTTATTAATGCCACGGTGTGTGTGCTACTATGGTACCCTGGGTGCTATCATGCCATACTGGTTGTTGTAATTCATACTCCTACTGGGTAGGACTCTTTGTTAGTTGGCCTTTGGAAGTTCGCATGTCAGTCTTCTGGTATTATGAAAGCTAGTCCTCAGAAAGGCTTGCTTTTTTTTTTTTTTTTTTAGATTGAGGTGGGTATTTTTTTAAATTATTGTTTGAGAATTCCATATATGCACGTTTTGATCAAATTCATCCCTCATTGTTTTCCTTCCAGTATCTCCCTTATATACCCTACCACATGCCACTGTTGCATCAGAGGGCATTTCTTACAAGGATAATTTTTGTTCTATTTCGCAGGGTTTGTGGCTGAGTAAGATTGTTGACACTCTCCATTCCTTGGGTACAGTGCACAGCACCTTCTAGCATTATGGAAGCTAGGCAGTGTAGATCAAGCTTCTAGGCTGCTACCAGCCTTATTTCCCCATGCAAGACAGGGTCTTATATAGTCCAAGGTGTTCTCAATCTTACTGTGTTGCTAAGGATGACTCTTTAGCCATGATCTTTAACATGACTCTTTAGGATGATCTTTATGTTTTCACCACATGAGTACTGGAATTATAGGCATGTGCCACCATGTCTGGTTTATTTGGTGCTGGTGATTGAGTCCAGGGCCTCTTGCATGTGTGGATTTAATTCTTTAAATTGAATTAAACCTCAAACCCCTTTGACTAGCTTTTAATGTACTAAAGGTGATAAAGTTAATATAGCAAGGATACAGAAGAAGGTATTAATGATTCTTGTTATGAGGGTGCCAGACTATGTTAAGATTTGCTGGAATACACATGAGATTTGGATCTTTGCATAATTGCCAAATACTTTGCAGTGCTTAAATATGGTTATTTATCAAGGGGCCAGTAAGGTAGGGTGTTGTATTCCAGCTCTACTACTAAGCCTTTCAAATCCTGCTGAGAACGGCCTTGAGGTTCTGATTTCTACTGACTACACACACCTCCAGTACACACCTAGTTTTTCAATCTATATTTTTTTTATCCTTCATTCTTCCTTTCAAGACAGGGTTTCTGGTTGACCTATACCTCAGTCCCACATGTGTGTGCTGTCATACTTGGCTCAAATGTTTTAATTAGATTCATTTATTATTCTGTGTGTATATGAGCATGGACGCACATGTGGAGGTCAGAGAACAACTTTGTGGAGTCAGTTCTCTTCCTCAATCTGAATTTAAGTCACCAGGCTTGTGCAGCAAGCACTTTTAACCACTAAGTCATCTTTCTGGCCCTTAGATGTCTTATGTTATTGCAGTGGTGTGGGAAGCAGAGAAATCGGTTGGTAAGTTTAGCTATGTGAACTTTTTTGATTTTGGAAAAGAATAGAAAAGAATAAAATTAGAGGATCTAAGTTTGATTCCCAGCTCCCACTTAATAAAGCTGAGCATGGGAGTACACACTTGTGCACACCATACATATATTATAGAGAAGGCACACCACACACAAAATTATAGAGAAGGCATGTCTATATTCATTCAGTTAAAAAAAAGATATATATCTACTATGTGTCAGGTACTGTTCAGTTCTAGAGATACCACCATAAAAGAAAATTCATGCTCTTTTTAGAAATTGTGTCCTAGTGGGGAAGGCAAATAGAAAATAACCATGTGAGGTGTCAAATGGTAATGTGCCTTCTAGAGAAAAAGAAAAGTGAAAACTTGAAATTTAAAGTGATCTGAACAAAATGAAGCAGTGAAGACATTTGATGAAATCCCCGAAGGCAGAACATGTCTGGCTTATTAAAGGAAGGAGGCTAGTATGGCTAGGAAGCAATTTAGAAAGGTCTTGGAAAAGCTAATGTCAGAAAATTGTGGGGACTGGGATCCATTATAAATATGACTAAGTCTGAGTGAGCTGGGAAGGTCATTTAAAGGTTCTGATTAGAGA
This sequence comes from Pachyuromys duprasi, assembly GCA_028658305.1. Taxonomy (NCBI): domain Eukaryota; kingdom Metazoa; phylum Chordata; class Mammalia; order Rodentia; family Muridae; genus Pachyuromys; species Pachyuromys duprasi. The sequence goes on from CM053744.1 coordinate 23,747,919, forward strand.
GGAAAGTCACAGGATTTTTGTTTGTATTTTTTTTTCTTTTTCAGTGCTGGGGATTAGACTTAGGACCTTTGCCCATGTTAAGCAATTATAATGCTACTGAACTAAATCTTAAACCCACAAATCTTTTTTTGAAACCAGCATTTAGCTTTATTGAAAAGCTGTTGTAATGAAACCCAGTCTAATGATCCAGAATCCTGAATGTTCTGAATACTATAGACCTGAATTCTAACATTCAGAAAGCTGAGGCATCCTGAGTTCCAGGCCAGACTCAGTTCTTCAGTAAAACCCTGACTTCAAAATCCAAATTACGGCTGAAGGGATCGCTCAGAACTTGATGCTCTTCCAGAGGACCTGAGTTCAGTTCCCAGTATCCACATCAAGCAGCTCACAAATGTCTGTAATTCCAGCTTCATGGAATCCAATACCTTTGGCCTCTGTAGGCTCCAGCACTCATATGCACACACATACATATATATATACATACACACACAGACACATGTATATACACATATATACACATCATTTAGAAAATTAAATGTATATATACACATGGATATAGATGTGTATTTGTATATATGTATTTTTTTGCAGCAGTATACTTTATTAAACTTTAATTTCTCATTCTTGACTAAACCAAGTAAGTGAGGTGCATATCTTTAGCTTTACAAAGCAGACTAACAGGAATAACAGTATTAACCATGTTTTCACACCTTTCTTACACTTATTGATCATATGTTACTACTGAAATACTTAACATTTCTAAGGCAAGTTAAGTTGCAATGCTATTTCGTTTCAAAGCTGAAAATGTTCTCCATTTGCTTTTCACAATAGAAAAATTCTTATTTTGAAATCCAACACACAGCAACAAATGTGTAAACATTGCAATTAGTGAATCTAGACTCTGAAGCTAAGAAAACTTCTAAAGAGAAACATCCAAAACTGTACAAAAAGGAAAAAGAAACTAAAATCTCTTCTGTCATCTTTAAACGTGGTGTGAAGAACCAGCCTGAATTTATTCAGGGTGGGAGACGCTGCTGAGCTTACTCCCGGAACCTTAATTGTCCGGGACATTAAGATTGGCCACGGAGGCCAGTAGAGCCCGGGCACTCTCCACTTCATCTTGCAGAGATTCCTTATACAAAGCTGTGAAGGAAGTAGGGCTACTTCCAGCAACCTTGGAGAAGAACTGCAGGGCTTTCATCTTGCTTGTTTCAGCATTTGCTCTTGGGCCCCACAAGAACTCATAGGATGGAGGATCACTGTGGAGTACCATCTGGTACACCAGGTAATTCTCTAAAACCAACTCTTCAGTGACAAACTTTCTGGAATTCCTGCATATAAACTCATGCTGGTCAGGATATACACCAACTGTATTCAGCACCTCCAAGATCTTCTTCTCAGTGGCACGGTTGCCCTCCATAAAGATTACACCAAGGATAAGCATCAGGAGACCCGACTTGGGTAAGCCCTCATCATGGCTCAACTGCCCATCATAGGTGAGGTCAAGCATTTTCAGGAGCATGTAGGAGTGGTTGAAAGCATCCACTTCCTTTACTTCAATGCCATAGAACACTTCCATGCATTCACAGGCATGCTTGAAGATCATCATGTAGTAGTCATTGTACGGTTTAACAACACTCATCAGAATTTCCTCTTCTGTGACAGGCTCATTTTTTGTACTTGAAACTCAGAAACTTCAACTCATTCACCTTCTTCTGAAGTGCACTACTGAGCAAAACCTTAGAGTATAGGTAGGCCTTTGTGGTGCTCTGATCGCCCTCTCCATAACAGCCAGAACCTTCACTTGCTTTGCTTGATGCAACGGCTTGGATGGAAGCAGAGGATGAACATATTTCCTGGGAATCCCCAGCAGCAAGTACCTCCTCTGTGGTGTCCATCTCCATAGCTGTAGGAACCTCCTCCCCCAGCTGGCCTTCAAGGCCTTGCTCATGCTTCTGCATGTCAGACATTATAATTTGTTTCTCAAATGACCGGCAGGAGGAATTTAGTGGAGAGTGGCCTTCAAGCAATCCTCAGGGCCTGCAATTCCTCTGTCAGCTAAAGACGTCCCTAGTGTGCTCTGCTCCAAGTCTTCACGGGCTTCCGTATATATGTATTTTAAAACTTTTTATAGATGTATATGTATGACTGTGTGACTATATGCATATGAATATATATGTTCATATATATATGAATATTCATTATATATAATATATATAATAAGCCAGGGAAATGGTAAAGGTACTTTTCTCTAGACCGTATGACCTGCATTCAATCCCTGGGACCCACATGGCACAAGGAGAAAACTGAATCTTGAAAGTTGTTCTGTGACTTCCATATGTATGCCATGGTGTATGTAGTTGTACAGTTGTGCACAAACACATACACACATAAGTGTAATAAACTCTTTTTTAAAACCCAAAAGAATAAAAAAAAATCCAGGTTAGATATTATTTGGACTAATGTAGAAATGGTGGAGTTGGTGAAGAATGGTTAGATTCTGGATATATTTTGAACTTAAGGTGGAAATGAGGGTGAGGCAAAAATAAACATTCATTTAAATTACTTAAATTAAATGTAGCTCACGTGGTGGCTTAGGCCTGTAATTCCAGTGGTGAGGGGATAGGTCAGGGGGGTTGCTGTTAGTCCAAGGCCTGCCTGGGCTGCAGGGAGCTCCTATCTCAAAACAAACCCACCACCAACAAATAAATTGTGTCAATTGCTTCTCCTGTTTCTGTGATAAAAAAAAAAAAAAAACAATGACAAACAACCTAAGGGAGAAAGGGTTTATTTTGGTTCATGATTTGAGACTACAGTTCATTGTGACAGAGAAGTTAATGCAACAGGAACTTGAGTTGATCATATTGCACCCACAGTCAAGAAGCAGAGATCTCCAGGTAGTCGTAGTTGTGGCACACTCCTTTAATCTCAGCACTCATGAGGCAGAGGCAGTCGGATATCTGTGAGTTCAAGACCATCCTGGTCTACAAACCAAGTCCATTGCAGCCAAGGCTACACAGAGAAGTCCTGTCTCAACCAAACCAACCAACCACCCAACTAAAAAAACAAACAAGCAGAGATCAATCTAGTGCTTCTCTCTCTCTCTCTCTCACTCTCTCTCTCTCTCTTTCTCTCTCTCTGTGTGTGTGTGTGTGTGTTTGTGTTTGCATGTATGTAACAGCCCATATGTGGAGTGGGGAGGACAACTTGTGGGAGTATGCTTTCTCCCATCAAGTGGGTCCCTGGGTTTGAACTTAGGTTATCAGGCTTGGTGGCAAGCACTTACTGAGTTTTCCCACAGTTCCTCTTTCTCCATTCTACACAGTCCAGGATTCTAGCCAGGAAATGGTGCCACCCACTGTGGGCAGGTCTTCCTTCATCAATTAGCTAGTCAAGATAATGCCCACAGGCATGCTCAGAGGCCCGTTTCTAACTTCAAGATAGACTATTAACACTACCTATCATGAAAATAAGCTATTAACATTCAGAATATGCTTAAGAAATACTTTTAAATTTAATTTAAAGTTGAAAAATCTACTAGTAGAACAATTTGTATATATTTATGAGGTACAATATGATAGTTTTATATATGCTTATTTTGTCAATTATTCCAACCAAGATAATTAGCATATTCATCACTTCACATACATTGTTTTGTGGTGTAAACACTTAAAATGTATCTTGGGTATACTTAATATACCCAAAGTAAGTAAGTAAAATTAAATCCTTTTTTTTTCCTTTTATTTTTTTCTGGTTTTTTTTGGGGGGGCCACTTTTTGAGACAGTTTGTGTGTGTGTGTGTGTGTAGCCTTGGTTGTCTTGGAACTCTGTAGACCAGGCTGACTTTGAGCCCATAGAGCTCCACCTGCTTCTACCTCCTGAGTGCTGGGATTAAAGGCGTGTGCCACCACCACCTCAGTTTTAAAGCCTATTCTTGTAAAAATTTTGAAATAAATAATTGTCAAAGTCAGGGTTACTTATTGTTGGGATAAAGCACAGTGACCAAAAGCAGCTTTGGCTTAGTCTTCCACATCACAGTCTGTAGTCAGAGGAAGTCAGGGCAGGAGCTCAAGCATGGCTGAGAACCTGGAAGCAAGAGCTGATGCAGAGGCCCTGGAGGAGCGCTGCTCACTGGCTCGCTCCTCATGGAGCTCTCAGCCTGCTTTCTTATAGAACCCCAGGACCACCAGCCCAGGAAGGGCATTATCCACCTAGGCTCTCCCCCATTGGTCACTAATTGTGAAAATGCCCTACAGGCTTGCCTATAGCTGGATCTTATGGAAGCATTTCCTCAATTGACAGTCTCTCAGATAACTCCAGCTGGTGTGAAGTTGACATAAAACTACCCAGCAGCATAATACTGTTACTTTACTTCTTTGCCTTTTGGTATTTTGAGATAGGATCTTGCTGTGTCATGTTGGATGGCCTGAAACTTTCTCTGTAACCCAAACTTGCGACTTTTTTTTTTTTTTTTTTTTTTGCCTGGAGTCACTTATTGAGTCTGGAATGACTTGAAGAAAAGCATACTGTGTTGTGGCCCAAGTGATATGGTAACTCAATGCAGAAGGAACTTCTCTAAAAGGTTTAAAAGGCAGGATAGAAGCGTAAGTGTGTGGATAGTTAGGAAGAAAGAGTGAGTGAGGGGAGGAGGCAGGATGAGAGGGAACCAAGAGCCAACCCAGAGGAGGAAGCTTGTTGAATTCTGTGTGCTTGATTGTTGGCCTTTGTTGTAGGTGGCAATTAATATTTACTATTGATATATCTTCTGGTAAAGCTGCTGTTAATCCTAAACAGATGTATACCCAAATCATCACACAGACCCAGGGATTTATTTAATTAACGTAGAACACAATGCTGGACAATAGTTGTTCCATCCTAAACCTCCAAACCCTCATAGTTTCCTAACATTTAGATTTCCCACATTATACTTGCTTTTAGTGATATGTTAGGTCCAGTCCATCTCTCCACACCGTTCCGAGATCTCTCTCCTGCCTCTGCTCTCCCAGCTCTCGTCTGCCCTCTGCCTCCCACACCCTTCTCTCCTCCTGCTCCTCCCTCCCTTCCTGCTTCCTTTCCCTTGCTCAACATTGTGGCTAGTTGCTTTATTTTGGCATGTTTACACAAAGTTAAGACAGGTGATGCTTAGAATAAATATTACAATGCAATGTCTGGATTGAAACCAGAGAGTGGGGGAGAGAAATCAGCATTTGAATGAACAAGGGTAAAGTGTATGCATTCCAAAAGAACATTATACTGACAGGCCTTGTTGGATCTGTTGGTGTAGCACAAATCCCTCTGTCGGCAGAAGTCAGGGCATCTAGTCTTCTTTGATTTTGGCCTTGGCATTTAAGAAGCTAGGCTTGTTTTCTACTGCTGCAGGTAGACAGTGCTGAGCTGAGCCCAGGTCATGTCATATATCTGAGCAATATTTTTTTCCCCAACATGAGAATCATTAGTTAAAAATAGAGTAATATCTGAGGAGTGCAGTCCTATGGACTATTAAAGAAATGTGCTTATCATGTTAATCCTGGTTATACTTTTCTGCCAGGTGGTTTAGGCCATGTAGGTGTCCAAACTTAATTACTTTCCTTTTGTTGCAAAGGCCAGTAGATCTCGTCCTCAAAGGTCTCTTAGATTTTGGAGAAACCTCTGGCTTGTCTAGTCTTTCTTTTGTCAATTGTTCCATCCATGTGAGAATAACACAGAGCTCGACCATGTTTCATTTGGAAGTATGGAAGAAATTTTTCCTCCTTTGACTGTCCTTTTTATAGATTGGACACTGGTTGGAATTCACCAGATAGTGCTCCATGCCCTCCTGTACAAGAAACAGGTGACATCCTATGGTTACAGAATATTTCAAGACATGTCCCATAGTTCCCTGGGTTCTAGTTGACCTTACAGGGGGGAAACATTCTTCCTATTAATCCCTTTGACCATATCAGTATAGGCCAAATATGGTTACTGAATACCCAGAAGGTAAGCTACACCAATCCAGTGTTTTAACTGCTGCCTAATATTTTAAGAACCACATACTCATAAATAGTTTAAAGAAACACATTTTAGCCAGTTCTTATAATTTTTTTCTCTTTTGGTTTTTCTTTTATTTTGTTTTCTTGTTTGTTTGTTTTTGTTTTGAGACAGGGTTTCTTTCTGCAGTTCTGGCTATCCTTGACTCACTTTGTTGACCAGGCTGGCTTCAAACTCATAAAGTTCAGCCTGCCTCTGCCTCCTGAGTGCTGGGATTAAAGAAGTGTGCCACCGCACTTGGCTGTAGTGTTTGATTTTTGACTTTAAAAACTTTAATACTGACCAGGTGGTGACTGACACTTTTAATCCTAGTACTTGGGAGGCAAAGGCAAGTGGATCTCTGAATTTAAGACCAGCTTAGTCCACAGAGTGAGTTCTAGGACAACCAGGGCTACACAGAGAAACCCTGTCTCAAAAAACCAAAAGCATCACCCCAAAAATACATTCCCCCAAAGCAAACAGAAATGAAAATGGAGAAAGGAAAGGATAAGAGATAATGGAGGGGTGAGTGTGACCCAAATGAGTTAGTTATACATATGTGTTAAATGCCAAAGAACAGATTAATTTGAAATATTTTTAGATTTATTTAATTTATTTATAGTATGAGTGTTTTGCCTATACATGTGTGTGCCCCAGGAGCATGTCTACAGATGGTTGTGAGCTACCACATGGGTTGCTAGAAATGGAACCCAGGTCCTCTGTAAGAGTAGTAAGTGCTCTTAATCACTGAGCCATTTCTTCAGCACCAAAACCAAGTTAATTTTTAGAAAATGATTTGGTACCAACAATAAGTGACCGATAAACTGATAATTTCTTTATTAAAGATTAAGGAAATGATCATGAGATTAGGGTACATAAGGCAGAGGAATTCCTCTCCTTTCTGTTTCACTTGGAACAACATGTACCTTTCTTTTCCTCCACCTGCTCTAAGTCCATTTTTAACTTTTAAAACTCCAGTTAGGACACAAGCATGATAAACATTGTGATTTTCTTTTTTTAATTTATTTTTATTTATAGAGGACTATCTTCATTGGGAAGGTTTCTTGAAATTTGCTACATGTAAACTGAATTTAAGTTCCTTTAATCTAGAGAATACAATACTAAAAAGATTTTTAAAAGAACTCAGAAGGTCATGGTGTTTTGTCACAGTAATAGAAAATATAATGTAAGATAATAAGATAATGTAATAAATTTACATTTACCTGTGCACAGACTGTTAAACTACGAGGATTTATAAATTTCCAGGTAAACATTTATAGCAAACACAAGACTGTTTTACAGTACATGGTGCCATCTATTATAACCATGCTTTTGGCTTTGAATGAGCATGTCTACCAGAACATCTACAACCTCTTGTAGAACTCAATCAAGGAAACCCAGTCAAAACTATTACCTTTGGAATTACTGGTTGAGAAACTTCTCTGCAGAAATTCCTTTTCGTTTCCTCTGTAGATGAATATCCCATTAGCTGCTTTTAATATAGATATCTCTATATCATGAAATAAATAATAACCTATGCTGGAAATAGCTAACCTATTAGTTGAACTTAAGGGCACAATGACTTTACTTTTGGCCTTTTGGCTTGTTTTATTGTTCTTTTCCTTGCCACAGAGTTGGGACCAGCCTGACCCAGGACAAGGGTCTTAGAGGACATTTTGAAACAAACATGTTTGAGTGTGAAGTGGTCCAAATCCCATATCCAGAACCAGCTTCTCAGTAATTTTTTTTTTTTTTTGGTTTTTCAAGACAGGGTTTCCCTGTGTAGCCCTGGCTGTCTTGGAACTTAACTCTGTAGGCCAGGCTGGCCCTTAAACTCAGAGATCTGCCTGCCTCTGCCTCCTGAGTGCTGGGATGAAAGGCATGTGCCACCATCACCTAACATTTCTTAGTAATCTTAAATAGTGATTGACAATTTGCAAATATAACATAGATAAAAGGCATTTCTTTTTCTTTAAAAGCCAGACATCCTAATGAATCCAGAAACTGATGTCAAGGTCGAGGAGAAAGGGCAGATATTAAGACCCAGCATAGCTTATACAGTCTGGCCTGCTGAGGGACTGTACTTGAACTGGAAACTGGATGGGCCACTTTGCAGTAGGGCCCCTAGCCCTGGGAGCTGGCAGTTGCTGCTGAGACTCCTTGGGGTCTCTCATGGAGCGAAAGGAGCCTGTGATCTGTGAGATGACATTGCTGGTGAAATCCTGCTGCCGTAGCTTTTGCTCTGGCAGCTCCTGTTGCGCCTTAGCACAGATAAGTTTTTTTGTGGCACACCTGGAATAATTAAAAACCATCAGCAACCTTGTCGACCAGAACTGTCTTCTTGTTCTGGGCAAATCTAGGAAGTCCTCCAGGAGGGAAAAGATCAAAGATCTCAATCGGACATTTTGTGTCAAAGAAAAAGAGATCTAAGGACCAAGAGTTCAGTTCTGAGGAATAGAGAGGGCAAATGTCAGAAGTTACAGAAGTTAGAGGGCAGCAGTGGATAAATTATGGAGATGGGTGTGGGCAAAGGGAAGGTGTGTGTAGAGAGAGGCAGAGATGGAAGAAGCCCTGTTGGAGTTTAATAAGGAGGGGCTCATTTGCCAGATCAGGATCTGAGAAAGAATCCCAGGACTTAGGTTTGGAAGTTTAAGCTTAGTAAAACATGATATGAAGAATGGAGAAGCAAAGGCTGATAGAAGTACTTGTGAAAGGAGGCCTGAAGATGGGGAACCTTGACCATTTGCCAACTCATTGGAGGAACTTTGTTTCATACCCACAAGGTTGCACGTTTGAACATGCCAAATTTAGTACAGCGGTTTTGGTTGTTGAGAGCATGTTAAGGGTAGATCAATTCTAACCTGAAGCCCAAATGTTTGAACAGACCAAAGGTCTATTTTTAGGCATCAAGGGCTGTTGCACATGTTGTAGGTCAAAATTTGCCTGGGCTAGTTTGCTACATTGAGGAATCCCCCAGAGTTGGAAGTTTCCGGGAGGGTTCTCAGGGGTCCTGGAGAAAATATTGGTAAGAACAAAAAAATAAAAATAAGGATCTGAAAGGAAGTCAAAGTCCTAGGATTCTACTGGGGATCAACAGGGCCTTTAACCTGTATCCATGTCTGTGGGAAGACCTGGTGACAACCACAGGAGGACACAGGAGTACTTGTCTTGAGAACAGTGTTTGTAGTTGAGAGTGGGAAGGGTAAAGGCGTAGTTTCGCAGACTCAGAAACTGCTGGCTCCAGGGCCAGAGCTGGCTTAGCTGCTTTTTGGAATTCCATGGGTAGCACATTTTCTAGAGCTGTGGGCCTGCTTCATGGCCATGTTTTTTTTTTGTGTGTGTGTAGAAGATTTTATTTAATTTACCCTTATACCAACAAGTGTCTAAGGCTTCCTTTTCCCCCACATAAGCACTGTTAGTCATGTGTTTTCTTTATTATAACCATTCTGACTAGCATGAGATGGAATTTCTGAGTTTTAATTTGCATTTCCCTGATGGTTAAAGATGTAGAACATTTTCCTAAATATTGCTCATTTATATTTGACTTACTGTGTGTTCAGTTTATTGTTATTTATAGTCTTTTTGGGTGGCTAATTTTCACAAATCTTTGTATTTTCTGTATATTGACCTTTTGTTTGAAATATAGCTAGCAAAGATTTTTTCCCATAGACTGTTCGCTTTGCTGCTTATAGGTCTCTTTGTTGTGTAGAAGCTGTTTATTTGTCATGTGTGCACGTGTGTCATCACATACTTGTAAAAGCCAGAGGACAACTATGTTGGTACTCTGCTTCCACTTTCATGTGGGTTCCGGGTTTACACAAGCACCTTTACCCACAGAGCTATCTCCCTGACCTCATTTGTCGGTACTTAGGACGATTTCCTGTGCTGTTTAGTTCTTTTCAAAAAGTCTCTGCTATACTTATATCTGAAGTTACTATATTCTCTATCAATTTCTGCATTTCAGGCTTACTTTTTTTTTTTTTTTTTTTTTTTGCTGGGTAAAAATTAGGGTTTAGCTGATCAGTATTGGTGCATGCTTTTAATCCCAGCACTCAAGAGGCAGAGGAAGACGTATCTCTGTAAGTTTCAGGCCAGCCTGGTCTACAAAGTGAGTCCAGGACAGTCAGAAAGAAAAATAGAGTTCTAATTTCATTCTTCTGTAGGTTTTGCCAGTACTGTAGGTGGTCTTTTTCCAGTCAGTATATTTGACATCTTTGCTAAAAAGTAGATGTCCATAGCTGTGTGAATTTATTTGAGTCCTCTGTTCTGTTACGTTCTGGTAGCAGTACCATACCATACTGTTTATCACTATGGTAGTGCATGTGGATCTTGTGAACTCAAAGCCAGACCAGTCCATATAGCAAGTTCTAGGCTGCCAGTGACCCCAAACCCCCAAAAATAAAAATGTTAAGATACAGCACATTAAATGTTCTTAAAGGTCAGCCATCTGACAATCTTAAGAGAACTTCATTGTTCCAGTTAGAGTTATCTAACCATTTGGGATAGCTCTTCTTATCTAAATTAAAATACTTGATTGTTTTGTTTTGTTTTTTATCTGCAACCTTTATAGGACAAAAGAGAAAACTCAGACACAGACCATGAAAGCTAGTAGATTCAATATGATCCACAGATTTCTTAGTGGTTTTACCAACCACCTTTCTCTACTGAAGACTAACTTTCTGCCTGTTTAGCCTATTGCGTATTCTAGGAATAATCCCTTCTAGTACCAAGGGACATAAAACAATATGCTCTAAATACACAAAATGATATGCTTGATCAACAGGGAAAGTATAAAATAGAGTTCCCAGAACAAAATTAATACCTTGGTTATTAGAACTTCAGCAACTTAATTCAGCAGTTGTGGAAAATTTAAATATTATAGGGCCAGAGTTGTACTAGATAGATTTCATCAACTTGACACAAGCTTAAATCATCTAGGAAGAATGAATGTCATTTAAGGGAACTGTTTCCATCAGATTGGCCTGTAGGCAAGACTGTGGGATATTTTCTTGGTTAATGATTGATGTAAAGTGCCCAGGCTACTATATGCAGTGCCATACCTGGGCAGGTGGTTCTGGGGTATATAAAAAAGAAAACTGCGTAAGCTTGGAGAGCAAGCCAATGAGCAACACTACTCATGGTCTCTGCTTTAGTCCCTGCCTCCAGGCCTCTGCTTTAATCTCCTGCTCTGACTTTCCTTCATGAGGGACTGCTACTGCAAGCTAAAATAAAATTTTTCTCCCTAAGTTGCTTTTATTTAGTCAATTTTTTTACTAAATAAAAGCCAAATATTTGCTAGTATTTATCACAACAATAGAAACCTAACTAAACCAAAAGTCAAACATTATTTTGGGCTATTTTAGTCTCAACATAGAATATAATGTAGGTATTTTGCTGGCCTGTATGTCTGTGAATCACCATGTGTATGTGCCTTGTCTCTGCAGAGGCCAGAAGGGGACATTAAATTCCCCTAGAATTGGATTTACAAATGGTTGTGAGCCAGCATGTGAATGCTGGCAATCAAATCCAGGTCCTCTGGAATAGTAGCCACTGCTCTTAATCATCTCCAGCCCTCTTAGTCAACTTACTACTTAGCTCTGTGTGTGGCCTAATGTTCCTATGACAGGACTCCAGGTAAAAGCCGTCAGCCCAACAGCTTGCCGTATGTGAGCCAGCACAAGAGCTGAAATTCCTTTCTAGAAGTTTCCCTAACCAAACAGATAATTGACGATTAATTGGTCACCCCTGGTACAATACCATGTTCTGGGTTGTAGTTCTAGTCACACCCCTTTCCACACTAGACCTATGTATGAGAACTTGCTTGCTTTCTCTAGAGTGAAATTATTCTTTTGCCTTCCAGTGGCCACCTTAAGTAAGCCTTGCTCTTCTGTTAGAAGTCATAAATGCCCTAAAAACCTTCCTTTTGCCTCTTCTTTTCCCTTCCATGTTAACCCACCTCTAATAACCAGCCAATGAAATTAATTTTCTTTCAAATCTCATCCACCATTTCTGGCTATCTGACTTCAATCAAGGCTAAGGCTACATACAGATGGCATCAGCTCAAGGGGAGACTTTAGGAAACACAGGGAAGTACATGAGGCTGACCATTATAGTCTTCTGCCAGTCAATGATTATTACCCCTCTCTTCCCAAAAAGGTACTTAAGACAGTACCTAAAACTGTGTTACATTCATTGTCTTAGAGGTTTTTTTTGCTGTGAAGAGACACCATGACTATAACAACTCTTATAAAACAAAACATGTACCTGGCTTATAGTTTCAGAGGTCTAGCCCATCATCATCATCTCAGGAAGCGTGTTGGCATGCAGGCAGGCATGGTGCTAGAGAAGAAGCTGAGAGTTCTCCATCTTGATATGTAAGCAGAAGTGAAGTGAAACTAACACTGACCAGGCTTGAGCTTCTGAGACCTCACCCCCCCCCCCCCCCCCAGTGATGCACTTCCTCCAACAAAGCCACGGGTACTCCAACGAGGCCAGACTCACTAGTAGTGCCACTCTCTAAGGTCTGTGGGACATTGTTATTCAAACCAGCACATTCATCCACTGACCATAATAGAAGTTTATTTCACAGGTTCACATGTCTAACTTAGGATAGAACTAATGTTACCTTTCTGTTTTCATAGTAAAGGATCTGTGACCCGCATGTTAAAAACAAGTCTAATTTCTGCCAAGATAGTTTCTGAGCGCAAACTCCAAAACTGTATAATCATTTAACCAAGATAAACCTTAAGGGACTCCATAACCAACTTATTATATAATTATCTTTACTCTGATGCCTTTCCCTACATTCCTCTAATCCAACAAAATATCAAGTATATCCTTCAGGGAGCTGATACAACTAGACACATGGATTTTGTACGTATTCCTTCTTCTGGTGTCATCTGTCCTAGTATCTCTTCTATTTACTCTTAACCTTTTCTTGAAGTCGCATTGATTTCTTCTAGAATTCAACAAATCCAATTTCAAATGCCTTTATAACACATAATGTCTTACTGATACATAAATACAAATACCAGCTACTCACCCAAAGACCAGTATTGGACTACCCAATAGCAGGTAAGACGGGAGCACCCCAGTCCATTGATGCCTCAGCTCAGCAGGAAGCTTCCAGAGATCTGAATAACAGAGCCCCTAACCCCTTCACCCTCTTATCTCCTTTCCTATAAAAACACCTTTCTTCATTTTTTATTTTTATTATAGGTGTGTGTTTTGCCTCCATGTATGTATGCATGTGTACCATGTACATGCCTGGTGCCCATGGACCAGAAGAGGGTGTTGGGATCCTCTGGAACTGGAGTTATAAGTGGTTGTGAATCACTTTGTGGGTGTTATGAACTGAACCCACATTTGCAGAGTAGCAAGTAGTTTCAATTACTGAGCCATTTCCTAGTTTTCTATTTCCATGACCAAGGAGAAAAGCATTCATTTGAGGCTCACAGTTTCAGACAGGTAGAGTCCATGACTACCATGGCAGCAAGCAAGCAGGCATGGCACTGGAACAGTAGCTAAGAGCTTGTATCTGATCTACAGAACAAGGAAGAGAATGAGCTGAGGATAGTATGGGCTTTTGAAAATCTCAAAGCCCACCCCAGTGACACACCTCCTCCAGCAAGGCCACATCTTTTAATATTTCCTGAATGGTTCTACCAACTGGGGGCTACATTTTCAAATATATGAATCTATAGGCCATTCACATTCAAACCATAACAACCATCTTTTACCCTTTTCTCTATTTTTAAAATAATTTTTATTGTTTGAAATTTTTATACATACATAAAATGTGCCCTCCCATTTCTTCCACTCCAATTCCTTCCCTGGACGCCTATCACTTTCCCTTTTAATTTCATGTTCTCCCCCCCCCCCCCAACAAACTCCTTGGGTCTACTAATATTGTCTGTCTGTATATGACTCTGTTGGCCACTGTTCTATTGCTGTAAAGAGACACCATGACCAAGGCAACTCTTATAAGAGAAAGCATTTAATTGGGGCTTTGCTTACAGTTTTAGAGGGTGAGTCCGCCATAATGGCGGGGAGCGTGGCACAAAGGCGCGAATGGTGTTGGAGAAGTAGCTCAGAGCTACATCCTGATCTGTAGGTAGCAAGGTGGGGGAGGGAAAAAGGGAGGGATGGAGGGAGGAATGGAGACAGAGACAGACAGAGAAAGACAGAGACAGACCGACCTGGTGTGGGCTTTTGAAACCTCAAAGCCTACCCACAGAGACACACTTCCTACAGAGACACACCTATGACAATAAGGCCACACTTCCTAATCTTTCCAAACAGCTCATCAACTGGAGGCTAAGCATGCAAATGTAAGAGCCTGTGGGGGCCTTGTCATTTAAACCATCACAAAGACCATGTATTGAATCATGGATAGTCTCTCAGGGGCCACAGCTCTGCAGAAAACACTTACCTCCCGGAAGACACCAATAGCTCTTCAGATGGGGCCGGACTTCCTGAGCACCTCTCTCATTTTGGTTTGGTTTGATCGGGTGTGTTCTTGTGCATGGAGTCTCAAATGCTTATGAGTTTACGTGTGCAATGCATTGTCATGTCTGGCAAATAGTGTTTTGCCATTAACATCAATTCCCTCTGGCTTTTAGAGTTTCTGGCTCCTCGTCTGTGATGCTTGGGGAAAGGGTGTGTAATTAAAAAGAAGTTTCTGTTTGTCCTGTGTTAAATCCCTTACGTTAAAGAATAAGTTGTGTGTCCTGTGTTAAATCCTTGCAAAATAAGGTTTTTATTTGTAATTAAGAAGTTACTGTTTCTTAGATCTGATGTAAACTACTTAACAAAAGAAAGAAGGAAAGGAAGGAACCCTTGATAGTGGTTTCATATAAATCCAGGTGGATTAATTGCTAAATGAATTGCTAAATGAGTTTTTATTTTGACCCAATCTTACTTGTGAAGAAGTATTCTAGTTGTTCAGCTTTATGGCTTAGGAAGTTCTGGCATACCCTTGTGTTTTGGACCATGGGTTGGTTTGTACTTCTGGTACCAATTTTTGAAGAAGTCACACTTGAAATGCCTGTTATTTTGAAGTCTCAGCTGAGCCATTTGCCGAATAGTTGTTTGATAATGTGACATCAGGGTCAATTTTCACATCACAGAACTCTGTTTTCTTCTGGGATTTGCCATTGGTCTTTAGATTTTAATCTTTGTTTCCATATTTGAAATGTGAAAGCCATTTGGACTAGCCAGCACAATGGGAGATGCTGAAAAAAAATCTACAGTATACAAAGAACTCAAAAATTAAACAAGAAATCAAACAATCTAATCAATAAATGGCTAATAAAATGGACAAAAAGTTCTCAAGAATTTTTCTTATTGCTTTGACTGAGGTCTTTTGCTTTCACATGTATTTTAAGAATTTTTTTTTCTCTTTCTGTGAAGAATGATGTTGGAATTTTGATGGAAATAGTATTAAATCTGTAGACTGCTTTTGGTAGAACAGCAGTTTTCATAATATTAAGTCTTTCCATGTTCTAGTGCCTTTCTCAATTTCTTCTTTGGTGTTTTAAGGTTTATATTGGAGAGCTATTTCATTTCCTTGATTAGGATTATTCCAAGGGTGGCAGAGGGGTGGGGAGGAGTGGGGGATTGTTTAATGTTCTCTTGTTTTGAGGCTATTGTGAATAGAATTGTTTTCCTGAGTTCCTTCTCAGTATTTTATTGTTTGCTTGGTTGTTTTTTGTTGTTGTTGTTGTTTTTTTTTTTTTTTTTTAATGAAGTATCCTGCTAGTTTGCTGAAAATGTTTATCAGGCTTAAGAGTTTTCTTGTGGGGTCTTTGGGGTCTCCTGTGTCTATAACATAGTCATGTCATCTGCCAATAGAATACTTTGGGTTGGGTTGTTTCTTTTCTGTTTGTAACCCTTTTTCCTTCTCTTGACTTTTATGTTAGCTAAGTCATCAAGCACTGTATTTTACAGGAGTGGAGAAGGGAGATGGTGTTTTCTTGTTCTTGATCTTAGTGGACACTTACAAGATGTTGAGTATAGGCTGATTTTTATTTTTTTAAAACTTTAAATTTTATTTTTATGTGCCATGGTGTTTTACCTGTATGTATGCTTGTGTAAGGATCCCCTGGAACTGGAGTTACAGACAGTTGTGAGCTGCCATGTGGGTGCTGGGAATTGAACCCAGGTCTTCTGGAAGAACAGACAGTATTATTAAGTGCTGAGCCATTTCTTCAGGCAGCGTATAGGTTAAAGTGGAAATTTCTGGTTTCTTTGAAGACTGAATTTTGTCATGTGATGTTTTTGGTGCAAGCTGGGCATGTGATGTTTTGTCCAGGTGGGTCTGTGAGAAGGCATGTGATGTTTTGTTGTGATCCCTCAATGTGTGAGGGGAGTGACTTTGGCCAGCTGAGCTGCACTGATGTTCGGGCTTGACTTCGCAGAGAGAAACTTTCTTTTCCAGGCAATCCAACTTGGTCTTGTAGCTTTCACTGACTTTGTGTTGCTACTCCATGTTGGCCTTTGGCCTGGATTGCTGGTATCCTGATGACTGAGGCTGGTAATCCCCTAATGACCCATCAATCCTGATCAGCAGGAAGTGGATAAAAGAGAACTACAGCCCTGTTCCCTGTTAATCTCCTACCTAAGGTTGCGGGGCTTTGGAAGGGAGGTAAATAAAGTAGGTTTGGTGAGAAATCTAAGGTTTCTTACATTCTGTCCTTATTATGTTGAGATGTTTCCCCTCCATTCCTAGTCTCTTCAGGGATAGGGACTATTATGAAAGGATGTTGAAATTTGTCACAGGCCATTTCCATATCAATTGAAAAGACCTCATGGTTATTATCCTTGATTCGCATATGTTAAATAATCCCTGTATCACTGGGTAACATCAACTTGGTTTTTTTTTTCTGTATTCTTGAATTTGGTTGGCAAGTATTTTTTTGAGAATTTTTGCATCTATGTTTATCAGGGAGAATGGTCTATTTTTTGTTGTTGTGTCTTTATGTGGTATTGGTAGCAGGGTACTACTAGCTGTGTAAAAATAGTTTGAAACTTTTTATTCTATGAAAGTCATCATGGAATAATATGAAAAGTATTGGTGGTAGCTCATCTTTAATAGACTGGTTAAATTTTTATAGTGAATCCACTTGGGCCTGGACATTTTTTCCCCATTGGGAAGCTTTTAAATTATTGTTATTGCCTCAATTTTAGCCCACCACCCTACCCACCACATTGTTTTTTGTTTGTTTGTTTGTTTTTGTTTTGAGACAGGGTTTGAGAAAGCCTTGGCTATCCTGAAACTTGCTCTGTAGACCAGGGTGGCCTCAGACTCACAGAGATCCTCCTTCCTCTGCCTCCCTAGTGCTGGGATTTAAGGTGTCTTCATTATGTCCACCCACCCACCCCTTTTTAAGCTTACATAAATGCAAATGTGAAAACCTATAAAAAGAAGCTGTGGAATAAGTTCTTGCCTTCCATCTTGTGGGTCTTGGAGATCAAACTCTGGTCATTAGGCTTGGCAGCAAGTGCCTTTGCCTTTTGAGCCATCTCTCTGGCCCAACGAACAAACTTGCTGATTATCAATTTCTTGTATCCCTAATCTCCTTGAACACTCAGTCTCCCTGTAGTCTACAGGAAAGTCTGTGGTGTAGACTGTGGTCCCCCCAGTTTTCAGCTCACTGACTGAACCATGGATCTGACTCCAAGTCCTTCTCCACTGTCTACCAGCATTTATTGGCCACTGTATAACTCCATGATACTTGGCTCTGAATTTACTGAAACTGTGGTTTAGAGAGGTTTTTGAGCTACCCAATAAGCAGTCCTTTATGAAATGGCGCCTTGATTCCGTTCTGCCAGTTACCCTAGGGCTGAGGACCTATCGGTGACAGAGGGCTTTTCCTGTCATCTCCAGTGAATGCCGATGCAGCCTGGCGTTATGTCCTTTTTTTCAGCCTTTTAAAATGTCTGCTGGTTTGGACCAGTGAGATATCTCAGTGGGTAAGATGCTCACCCCACAAAGCTGATACTATGAGTTCAATCCCTGGAATCCACAGTGAAAGAAGAGAACTGGCTCCTGACGTTGTCTTATGCCCCAGAGCAAGCGTGAGCGGTAGAAGGCAAAATAAAATTAGGACATTGGTTATCTTCTGATAGCTGGTTCTCTGGAGGTTCTGGCAGACTACAGTTATCACAAACTGGGTGTTCTTAATGGGGACTACATTGTATATAAAGTGTTGTCTGAAAGGATTTGAGAATGTTTTGAGCAGTTTAGCAAAAGAGGTAACTGTTTTCCAAATGTCTAGACAAGGACTAATGGGCTGAGGAAAGATTATGGAGATGAAAAAAACAAAAACAAAACAAAACTAAAAAACAGGTGTTGGGGCTGGAGAGATGGCTCAGAGGTTAAGAGCACTGTCTGTTCTTCCAGAGGTCCTGAGTTCAGTTCCCAGCAACCACATGGTGGCTCAGTCTATGATGTGATCTGGTGACCTCTTCTGACATGTAGGTGTACATGTAGATAGAGCACTCATATACATAAAATAAATTAAAAGAGAAAATAAAACAGGTCTTGGAGGACTGTAAGCTGAAAAGACAAGTGCTTTTACAGTGCCATAGCTGATAACCGATGGCCCCCATAACAAGGGCACTGGCATCCCCTGTCCGACTAGCATTGACAGGCTATGTGACTGGGTTAACAGAAGCAGCTGATAAAACTGAGAAATGGAGGGTTAAGGATGCCTGCCTGAGGAAACCTACCTTCTAGAAGCAGAGAGCACCTTTCACAGAGGATGAGGTATATGCAAGGAAAGGATTCAGCACTGCCAGCGTGTGTAGCAAAGGGGCAGTGCAACTTTAGCTGGATAAAGCCATCTCTAGAGAATGAGGAACCCCTTCTGGGTGTTTTAGGACACAGCTATGCAGTGACATTTTGTGACGTTTTTCTGTGACTCCCATCCAAGACTGAAGGTACCCCTTCCTCAGAATGTTTTCATATGGCTGTATGTCTGTATAGTCAAGAAGATCAGATTGACCCAATCTTGGAACAGTGATTCTTTGTGTCTTTGGTTCTTGGGGCCAGCAGAAGACAGGATCCAGAGCAGAGGCCCAGGAAAATAATGTCAGAGGAGCATGGCAGCACACCTCATACACCATTCTACAGTGTCACACATTCAAGAGCAGGTGACTGGCACTGATTGACGTACAGTTATGGTCTAGGAATCAAATAGGCAAATCAGATTACTTTCTTAAGGGAAAAAAAACACAGGTCAGTAGAAATAAAAAGAGGTTTTTATATCACGGTATCCATAAGAATTGTCTGAAAAGTGCAGATCTTCATTTAAATGTAGCGTTGTTTATACTGTCATTTATTTTCCCTAGATTTTTTTTTTTAAGTCCTGAGTATTAAACTGAGGACTTTGTACATGCTAGGCAATGGTCTACTGCCTTGGCTTCAATCCAGTCATCTATTGCTGGATTAAAAAAATACCTACATGATTTTTTGTTGCTGTTGTTATTTCTTCTGGCCAGCTCTGTAGGGAAAGAGTCTCAGTGGGAAAGCTATCTATGCGTAGTTAAATGCTTAAGTAGGGTGATAAAACTACTCCCCCCCCCAAAGGTTTTAAACATTAATTTTAGCTACTAAGTTAGTTATTACCCCTTCAGGCTCCCTGTGAGTGGTGGTGGAACTCAGAGGGGTTATGATACTGTAAAAAAAGAATTATAGTTAAAGAACAAGAGATAGGTCCTAGCACTTAGCACATGTTGTTCGTATAAGGAAGCCAGCTTTTGAGTGTGGAAAGACATTTTCTAAATGCCATAATCCACCCTGTTTGGGTTCTGAAACCAGAAGCAGGATGTTATACAGAACCATCCTCTGAGCCAAACACCATTTTCATGATTCAGCTGTGTCTGCTTGCAAAACATCATCACAGCTGGGCTTGTTGACTGTTGACATTCCTTCATCAGAGAAGGGCAGGGAGGGCCATCCCAACCAGGCATAAGCAATTCTTCCCTAATTGCATTTGGCCTCAGGGAGGGACTAGAGGTCCACGGGGTGGAAAAGACTAGGAAAGGGGCTCCATTTATGTAGCCAAAGGGAAGGTGTGTGCTGGGTAGAGTCCTTTCAGTGTGGCCGCTTTAAGGCCACCATATTCCTGGCTGTAACTCACCTGTTGTAAGTCTAATAAACTCATTGGGTCCTCAGAATGAACGTTGGTAGACCTACACTTTGCTTTGTCATTGGGACCTAATGAGGAGGGGAGGTGTATGTTGCCTGGTCACCTGCCCCCCCCCCCCGCCCCACACATATACCTGGAAAAATTTCTCACAATCTAGAGTAAGTCTTGTAAGTCTTCTGTTTATGGGCAGCATCTTGTAGCCTAGATTGTTTTAGACCCGCAGCTGGTCCTGCAAAGATGGTTCTGCTCTGGAAAGTCCTGAGATGATTTCACCCCACTGTTGCTTTGGCGAGCATAGAACTGTATCATCAACCTAATCTTTTTTTATTTTTCCTTATATAAAGAGGTTTATTAGGTGGATATGGACAGAGAGAGAAAGGAGAGCAGGGAGAATAGGACATGATGGGGGAAAGAGAAAAGAAAAAAGAGAAAAGGGGAAAAAATTTGGTGCTCTCCCTCTAGAAGAAACTGTTGAGTGGTAAAGGAAATAAAAAGGAAAAGGAAAGATAGCATGACTGTTCCTAGGTATGGTGGCGGAGAAAGTTTATTGTAGATGAAAGGAGCATAGTTGGAGGCAAGGACACCTGGGGGAGTCCAGGGTGTACATGACCCTGAGCTGGGCCATGAGGAAGAGGGGGAGGGGAGACAGGCGAACTTGAGGTAGCAGCCAGGAGGCCCAAAGACAAAAAAAAGAGCAGGAAACCAAAATGGTTGGATAATATAGGGAAGAGCAGCCCTGACCCCTGGGCAGGAGAGTTCAGGGTAGGGGCAGCATATGCACCAGAGGGTCCTGTACCAGGTAGGTGCTGAGGATTGCAGGGAGAACCTGGAGGCCAGGTTGGCTTTGATATGTTAAATAGGCATCTCAGCCATTTGTCCCAGGTTTGAAACCTAACAAGTGAGACTTCCAAACTTGGGGATAGGGGAGAAATAATCAGCTTCCCTTTCCTTTTCTGGATTACCCAGTCTCTGCAATAGTTTAAATCAGTCATACCAAAACATATACAAACCCCAACTTCAATACCATTTTTGGCTTCCCTGCTGACTCTGGAGAGTCTGTCTTTCTTTGTGTACTATACTATATATGTCCCTGTGTGTGTTTCTGCTTTCAAAATCTGCTGAGTGCTGAGACCTTGCTTTATCTTCTTTTTATTCTTGAAATCGGCCAATAAAAGGAATCTATCTTTTCCTGGGACCCTAGATGACCTCGCACATTCTGGTCTCAGAGCATGGGAATATCTCAAGGCTGCAGCCAGGTTGACCTTGGTTCTTGGGCAGCAGAGGGAAAGGAGTAAATTCTGAGAAAGCGCCACAGACTGCATCGCTGAGTCCTGGGAGCCTGACGGGGCAGTGAGGGAATGATAAAAGGACAAAACACACAGGAAAGCTGGGGCCAGGTGGGTTGTGGGTGTTCTGATGTAATGGTACCGACTATGCAACAACCTGGAACATGTTTACTATGTGCCATGGGGGAAGGGCTAGCTAGTCTCTGTAGGAGGTACTGTTAATCTCAGAGATGGTAGGAGAGAGGCCAAGGACCCAAATAATTTTGGCTAAGTTAATTAAAGCAAGAAATTAATTAAAGCAAGGTTTTTTTTTATTCATATACACAGGCCACCTCTCCCTACGGTGGGGTTTGAAGAAGACAAGGCTTTTATAGCTCAAGGGTAGGGGGGTTCCAAATTGGGTATTTGGTGAGTAAAATAAGTAGGGTTATAGGAGAATAACATAAGTTCGTCTTAGTGACCTCTTGAAACAAAGACATAGTTTCAAGGTGGGCATAACAAGGTAGTTATAGGTGGTCATGTAACCTTTTAAAACAAAAAGTAGGGTTACAAGATGCTTATAAACAATTTTTTGAAGCAAAGATGATTTTCATTCCCGGAACAGGCTGTAGTTAAGGTGACAGGTGGGGCATAGCCCAGTCATTGAGAAACAGAGGCTTAATCATAAACAGAAATGAACCTAGTTTGTCTTTACTGTAAGATAGCATTTAAGCCTAACATGGAGGCAGCCTCGTTCTTCATTCTCTCTTTTCTTTATGTGTTCCTGTCAAATATCTTGGTAGGGTCTTAGGCTTAATGCCTTCAAAAGAAGATGGGATTCAGTTCTTTATAGCAGCAGAACTGCACCCTGGTCCCTTCCTTCTAGACTGCTTGGCCTGGCCATAAAGGAAGCTAGGAAATGTAGTCTTTTAGCAGGAAACTGTAAAAGGATATAAAAAATGTAAGGCAAGGGCATTATAGCTGTGTTTTGCTGAGGAGGTCTTTGTCAGAAGGAGTAGATCCATAGAGGCGGGGGTCCTCTGTTCGTGTAGCAGGAGGAGATTCTTACCTATATCGGCTGCAGTGGATCATGTGATTCCCATGCTGTATTCCTGAAGAGACTTGGGAAATAATTACTAGAGGGCTGTAAGCTGATGGTCTGGTTACAGAGTAGAACTGAGAGATTTCCTGAGAAGACTGAAGGACAGGAAGAAACAGAGGTAGGGGAAAGTGAGCATAGAGTTGATTTAGGGTGACAGTGACTCGTCTCATTGCCTGAACTGTTGCACCAAAATGAGCCAGCAGAAGTGGCAGGGAGCTACAGAGCATCAAAGGAAGGGAACAGGAGAGAACAGGACTGTTGTAAAGAATCGCATCTGTTCTGGGGTCAAAGTGATGAAGACCCCTTTAGCCAGTTTCTCCACAGCATCTAGAAAGAGCAAATAGAGATGTTGTAGGATGGAAATTATTGGGAGAGCTGTGGAACATTTTGTTGGGTATAGGGTGAAGTTCAGTAAGTAAAACATTAAAGACAGGGTTAAAACATAAGTATGAAGATAATAATGAAGAAGGAGTGATCAAAGGGAGGAGCCATAGCAGGAGGGAATCGGAAGGAATTTGTGTCTGGCCCCTCTGTCATTAGGCCCCATCTCAAACCAGTTAGGATTTGTTGTGGAAGCAACATTGTTTGAGAGAGGCACAGGTTCCATCCTTAGGAGCAGTCTGAGCTAGACCTTTTTCATTGTGGAGCACTGCAACAACCAAGGAGTCCAGCTGGTCCTGAAGGACGTTGAGCTGATCTGAGCTGGAGAGACAGACAGGTGAATTGAGGCAAAGGAGGCTTCAGTCCAGCTGTTTTAGTTCTGAGTCCCCCAAACAATGTCCAGATTAACATAAGTCAATATACATAAGGTTAAATGCGATTGTACAACTGGCTGGACCATGCCCCGGAGTTCTGTACAAGGACAAAGTTACTGATGAGCTGTTTGTTATATCAGACACAAGGACCAAGCACCTGGAAGCTTTGTAAGGGAGTTAAAGTTAGTGTCTAAGGAATGGATCTGAACAGAGAGCATCTAAGTGATATTCCTTGCTTTCAAATATGATGAACTATGCATATATTAACAATACCAGATACTAGGTAATTACCAAACTGAAATTTCTTAAATGAAATTACTTTAAATGACCATATCTCATATTTGACAACATGACAATGCGTATTTTTGTTGATATCAAATGGCTATAGTTATATTAAGGGCATGACCCATTGAACTAGCATGCAGGCCTGGCTGCAGGCTTAGGTACTAAAGCAAGCTGTATTGAGTATACTGTAGGCTGGCCAGCCTCCATTGGCTTTTTGAAGTTCTTTTTGTAGGGGAGATAGGATGTTTACAGGGGGTGAGAGTGCTGAGGGTTATTCATTGTTAAAAGGATCCAATGGAGGAGGAGGAACAAAGACAAGAATATGTATCAGTGCTACAAGCAGTCTGCATCAGACCAGGAACTTACTGTTGATTGCAAACAGAGGCCTTAATTAGCAACTTGACACAGGACAAAAGGATTTAGCTCTTAGCTAGATTTTAGTACCAAGCAAACTTTTAACTATAAACAGAACTCTCATCCTGCAAGGTATGTTCTCTGCTTTGGTCTTATTTCAACCTGTGAGGAATTCGTTCCCACCTAGGTCTCACACAAGGAATCCTCATGTCAGTTCAGAAAACATCAGGGCAGAGTAATTGATATTTGCCTCTGTTGTTGGAGACATTTAGGACGCAGATGCAGACTCTCGGATCTTCCTCTGGGCAAGAGATGCTATCCCCCTCTCATGTGAGGCATGAAAGTATTCCATCTTTAGATAAGGAGGGAGTTTTTTTTTTTCTTTCTGGTTTGGCCTACATGTCCGGAGCTGGTCAGGCCCACACAGCCAGAGAAGAAGCAGCCGACTTCTGGCAGGTCTTACTTCCTGTGGTCTTTGTTCTGTATGGAGGCTAGCATGCAATTGACTCTGGAGGGATGGTGCTCCATCTGAGGGAACAACTTGAGTCTGGGGACTTCCTACCATGTCAGTCTATTGTACATTTAGCCCATTTTACTCAAGCATTCATTTTTCATAACCAACTTTTTATGTATCGAACACTGAATATTATTCTACAGTAAGCAAAGCAAGTTTTAAGTAAACATGCTTCAGGATTAACTGTAGGAAGCACAGCTTACAGTAAGCATAGGAGAAACCAGGATTGTCAATCACCTGGATCTATTTTTTTCAATGGAAGGAAATGAATGGTGTCTAGTCACCTGGAATGCCAGAGTGAAAAGTGGTCAGTTAACCTGATGATCTCTCTGCTATTCTATTAGGAGCCATCCTTCCCGAATCCCGCAATATCCTGAGCATTGCTTAGGCTCTAATCTACAGTGAATAGAATCCATCCCTGTGAGACAGGCCTCATGCACTCTGCATCCTTCACCAATAGAATCTAGCCTTGCGTTAGCACAGCTTTTTAGTGCTAGCTTTGAGTCCTGTTTGTCAGCCAGTGGAATTCATTCTTACTGTAAAGGTCACAGGTCACAATTCTACTATGTTTAAATGTGTAACAGACCACAGGGTCAGTCCCTGCAGGTGTTGGCCCAGTGCTGGCAAGGATGGCACTGACCTGACTTCATTCTTACCCCTCCATGGTCTGACTTCTCACCAGCGCCAATACTCCTCAACAGAGGACTGTATAACGGGAGATAAAAAGGAGCCTTTTGGGGGGCTGGAGAGATGGCTCAGAGGTTAAGGGCACTGGCTGCTCTTCCAGAGGTCCTCAGTTCAGTTCCCAGCAATCACAGGGTGGCTCACAACCATCTAGAATGAGATCTGGTGCCCTCTCCTAGCCTGCAGGTTTATATTCAGACAGAGCATTGTATACATAATAAATAAATAAATCTTAAAAAAAAAGTAGCCGCTTTCCTTCCAAGTTTGTCTCACGAAATAAATTACATTTGTATTTTACATACCTGACCATTAACTTGCATATCTTAATTATCTTTAATAGTTAGCAATTAATTAATAATTAATAAGTTAGTAATTCTTATATAAGATTAGGATGTTATAATTTTACTCCTGTTAAATTTGAGACTTAAAAATGATAGTTTTTGAATTGAAGATCCTTTAGTACAAATAAACTTTAAACCATAAATTTAGTCCAGAGAAAAACTGTCTCTTTATAGCATACTTTTACAAAATGTCTGGTTTTTTTTTTTATATGACTCAGTTTTACCAAATAGCTGAATCTTATCAAAGGTAGCAAAAATACTGGTTATTTTTATTTTTATTATTAGTTACATTTTATTAACTCTGTATCCCAGCTGTACCCTGCTCCCTCATTGCTTCCCAATGCCACCCTCCCTCCCTCATCTCCTCCCTGCCCCTTTCCAAGTCCACTGATAGGGGAGGACCTTCTCCCCTTTCATCTGACCCTGGTTTATCAGGTATCTTCAGGACTGACTGCAAAGTCCTCCTCTGTGGCCTAGCAGGGCTGCTCCTCCCTCACTGAGTTCATGTGAGAAATAGTCCCTGTTCCCCTTACTAGGGTACCCACTTGGATACTGAGCTACCATGGGCTACATCTGAGCAGGGGTTCTAGGTTATTTCCATACATGGTCTTTGGTTGGAGAAACAGTCTCATAAAAGACCCTTGTGCCCAGATATATTTGGTCCTTGTGGAGCTCCTATCCTCTCCAGGTCATATTAACTCCCCCTTCTTTCATATGATTTCCTGCACTCTGCTGAAAGTTTGGTTATGAGTCTCAGTATC
>CM053744.1:23774638-23804350 GCA_028658305.1 Pachyuromys duprasi
GGAAATTTCTCCAGGTAATAACTGGGTGTCCCTAGGGTTTTCCCACTTGATTTTCTCACCGTAGGAGTTCCGCTCACCTGGCACTCACAATGCTGGCGTTTTAGGTCCCAGAGTTCAGTCTCCTGGTCGCTGCGTTGTTTCTGCTCTCCTACTCCTCAGACACAGTGTTCTCTCGTGGCAGCCATCTTGGATCTCCTCTTGTTGATTTTCTTAAAGAACCAGCTCGTGGCTTCATTGATTCTTTGAATAGTTTTATTTGTTCCTAATTGATTGATTTCAGCCCTGAGTTTGATTATTTCCAGCCGTCTGCTCCTCATGGGTGTATTTGCTTCTTTTTTTTTTCTAGGTCTTTCAGTTGGGCCATTAAGTTGCTTGTATGAGATGTCACAAATTTCTTCTTGAAGGCACTTAGTACTATGAATTTTCCTCTGAGCACTGCTTTCATTGTGTCCCATAAATTAGGGTATGTTGTACCTTCATTTTCATTGAATTCTAGGAAGTCTTTAATTTCTTTTTTTTAATTATTTCTTCCTTAACCCAGCTGTCATTTAGCAGCAAGTTGTTCAGTTTCCATGTGCGTGTAGCTTTTTGCTAATTCCATTGTTGTTGAAGTCCAGCTTTAGACCATGTTGGTCAGATAAAATACAGGGGATTATTTCAATCTTCTTGTATCTGCTGAGGCTTGCTTTGTGACCAACTATATGGTCTGTTTTAGAGAAGGTTTCATGAGGTGCTGAAAAGAAGGTATACTCTTTTGAGTTTGGGTGAAAAGTTCTGTAGACATCTGTTAGGTCCATTTGATTTAGGACCTCCGTAAGTGCCTTTATTTCCCTATTTGGCTTCTGTCTAGATTATCTGTCCCTTGGTGAAAGTGGGGTGTTGAAGTCTCCCACTATTAAGGTGTTGGGATCGATGTGTGATTTAAGTTTAATAATGTTTCATTTATGAATATAGGCACTCTTGTATTTGGGGCATAGATGTTCAGGATTGTGATGGCCTCTTGGTGGATTTTTCCTTTGATGAGAATGTAGTGTCCCTCCTCATTTTTTTTTTTGATTAATTTTGGTTGAAAAATCTATTTTATTAGATATTAGGATAGCTACCCCAGCTTGTTTTCTGGGTCCATTTGCTTGAAAAACAGTTTTCCAGCACTTTACACTGAGGTGGTGTTTATCTTTGTTGCATAGGTGAGTTTCTTGGTTGCAGCAGAATGTTGGATCCTGTTTCGGCACCCATTTTGTTAGTCTGTGTCTTTTTATTGGAGAGTTGAGTCCATTGTTGCTGATAAATAATAGTGATCACTGAAAAAAAATAATGACCAATGAATGCTAGTTCCTTTTTTTATGGAGTTGGTGGTCTTACTGTGATTCATTGCTTGTTTTAATTTTTGTTGGGATATTATCTGTATGCTATGTTTTCTTGGGTATAGTTGTTTTCGTTGGATTGGAGTTTTCCTTCTAGTATCTTCTGTAGGGCTGGTTTGCTGTGTAGATATTGCATAAATTTAGTTTTGTCATGTAATATCTTGTTTTCTCTATCTATGTTGATTGAAAGCTTTGCAGGGTATAGTAGTCTGGGTTGGCATCTGTGGTCTCTTAAAGTCTGCATGACACCTGCCCAGGCCCTTCTGGCTTTCATAATTTCTGATGAGAATTCCGTTGTGATTCTGATAGGTCTACCTTTATATGTTACTTGGCCTTTTTCCCTTGTTGCTTTAATATCTTTTCTTTGTTTTGTAGATTCAGTGTTTTGACTGTGATGTGACATGATGTGTATCTTTTCTGATCTAGTCTATTTGGTGTTCTGTAGGCCTCTTGTATATTTATGGACATCTTTTTCTTTAAGTTGGGAAAATTTTCTCCTATGATTTTCTTGAAAATATTTTCTGAACCTTGGACCCTGGAGTCTTCTTTTTCATCAATTCCTATTATTCTTAGATTTTTTGTCTTTTCGTGGCGTCCTTGATTTATTGGATATTTTGTGTTTGGGACTTTTCTGATTTTACTTTTTCTTTGAGAGAAGTATCATTTTCTGTGAGTGTATCTTCAACACCTGAGATTCTCTCTCCCATCTCTTGTATTCTGTTGGTGATGCTTACCTTTGTGGTTCCTGATCTTTTTTCTAAGTTCTCCAGCTCCAGGATTTTCTCAGTTTGTGTTTACTTTATTGATTCTAATTCTGTTTTCATGCCTTGCACCATTTCCTTCATCTGTTTGAATGTGGATTCCTGTCTCTCTATGATGCTCTATATTTTTTTTTGTTCATTTCCTCTCTATGTGCCACTATTTGTATCTCTACTTGTGCCTCTATTTGTTTGGCTGTATTTGCCTGTGTTTCCTTTAGTATTTTGTTCATTTCCTCTTTCTTTGCCTCTACTTGATTGGCCAAATCATTGATAGATTTATTCATTTCCTCTTTAACTGTATTTGTATAGTTATTGCTCTGAGAGATTTGGTTGTTTCTTCTTTATGTGCCTCAAGTAATTGGGTAAGCATAGCTTTAAAGTCATTTTCCTGTCCTTCGGATGAATTGGAGTATCCATCAATATTGGGGGTTGCTGGTGAAGCCATGATGTCCTGATTTATGTTGGATGTGTTCTTTCGCCGGCCTCTGGCCATTGGCTTATCTGTAACTTTCCCTGTTTGTTCCTGGATTGTGCAGTTCAGACTGGTACTGTCTCTCTCCAGCGTCTGGAGAGTTCTTCAGGAAGCTGAGAGAGGTACCATGGTCGCAATGTGTGTGTTGGTGCTTCAGCTGTACCTGTGGGAGGAAAGTCCATGGGCGCAGAAGGGCACATGCGGGTGCAGAAGGGCAGATGCAGGCATGCATGTGTGTGTGTGTGTGTATGTGTGTGTGTGTATGTGTGTGTATGTGAATGTGTGTGGAAGTGTGCCTTGAGGGACAGAGTGAGAGAATGCTGAACCCTTGAGTGTGTGGGAGAGTCTCTGCCTTGCAGGCTTCTAGGGGGTTACTTGTGCATGCGCTGTAGATGTAGCAGGCGCTGGTGATGGTTGAGGTGCAATTTCCAGAGTTATCTGCCCTAACTCCACTGTTGGACCTGCAGAGCAGGGGCTTCAATGTCCCAGGAGTACCTCTGTTTCCCACAGTGGGTGTGTGGGTGGGAGGGGTCCGATGTCTGGCTGCTAGTTTAGAAGGACCCTGGATCTGGGGCTCTGCAGACACTCAAGAGCGCACTCACTCTCAAGCAGGTCACATCAGCAAGGATTGGGGTATCCAGGCTCTCTACTCTCTGGTTTGGCCCTACTTAGTCATATGCAGGAGGACTGACACACTCTGCCAGCTCAGCGCTGCCGCAGCCGCCAGGTTAGGAAGGCCAGCTGCAGCTGGAGACTGGGATGCTGGTCCAGATGCCTTCTGGGAAGTCCTGGGGGCCCTCCACTGTGCTCTCCAGATCTGAGAGGCCCGGCGCCTGGTGTGCTTAGCTTAATTGGCCGGCCTGCTGGACTTTGGTGGCTATTATCTGTCACCGAGGATTTGGGTGGGCCGTAGAGTCAGTGGCTGGGAGACCCTGCAGAGTCGGTATGGCTGCTAGTAGACCTGGGTGGGACACGGGGAGGATGGCACAGTTGGCAGGTCTGGCTGAGCGGCCGGGAGCCATGCCTCTGCCGCTGCAGTCTCCAGGCAGTGAGCTCTGAGCTGAGAATCTCGGTTAGCCGGCTGTGCCAAGTCCACGGGTGACCCGAGATAAAAGTTCTCACCTTGTGCGATGTTCCCTCTCGTTTAGAAAGCCTCACTATCCTTTCCCTGGCTTCAGTCATCCTTCCACTCACCAATTCCGGCGCAACAGCTCCAATGCAACTCAGAAACTGTGCGCGCTCTTGGCCATCTTGGGTCTGTCCCCCAATATTAGTTTTTTATGACCCAGTTTTAAAACAAACTATCTTGAAAGCCCCATGTTGCCTCCTTAGTCTAATAAGAGGGTACAATAATAAGCAGAGGGACACCTTATCCAAGATGGTAAAGTCACATGGTATGTGTCCATCCTGATTACATCATCAGCCCAGATGGCAGCAAGCCACATAGGACTCCAAGATGAGCCCATCAGGCACACACCCTTTCTCCAAACAAGAATGGAATCCAAATTAGATACATGGTATTCTATAGCAAATTAAGATTATCTATATCTAGACTTTCAACCCTTTTGTAACAGATTTTATGATAACTTTTAATTTGACAGATTCTTTTAAAATCATATCCAATGAACTTAAAAATCATAAGCTACACAAAGTTAAAGTGTCAATAAAAGCTTTAAAGATGCTAAATGAAACCAAGAAAAAAAGAGGAGAAAATTCAGAGTTAAACACTCTGCCAGTTGTAACCTCTGTGGGAAACATTTTATTTCTTAGTTGTTCTCAACAACTAAGTGTTCCTGGGCTTTTATTTTTCTCTCCTCCCTGTCATGGAGTTAGGTGGGCAGCCTTAGTCAGGACAGAGACTTTGGAGGAAATTTTTACACAAACATGCTTGGGTCTGGGGCAGGTGGGCCGAATTCCAATAGCATGCAACAATTTTTTAATATTATTCATCCTCAAAAGACATTTGAATCTCTGTTAGACTGAACCAGTCATCTATCCATAAGCAGTTTGTGTTCGTGTCTGCAGACAGAAACAGATAGCCTGAAATGCCTTTATATCTTATCTGTTAAAGACAGAAACAAGATTTTCCAGTCTTTGAGAGGCAGAAGCACAAGTAGGCTGTGGAGAGCTGCTTGTTTGGCAAGCTGCTTTGTTATTGAGTATTCAGCAAAAACATGTTTTCACCCTTGCCTTCACCTTAATACAGAGGAAAGCGGGATGTTTCTCCAAGTTCCTTAAACTTGTTTGTGTGACCTTAGACCATATCTGCCACAGGAAAGTGGTTTAAGAAAACAAGTTTGGCAGTTCCACGAACTTCTTTTTCTATATTGATGTGACTTGTTTTGCTTTGCCTATGTAAAGGATTGTAGCATAAACTCATGGCTGCAGGCTTACTGACAACCCTCTATGATCCTGTGCTCTAATTTTTTCAATCCTTACGCCCCCCTCAGGGACTGTTGGACTTTGCTGGTGGGCTCCAACAGTAGGCAAAAAACACAAGGCAAAGAGTTCTAGCTTTTGCTGGGAGAGACACAAGTTTGGAGGCCCAGCAGAAATGGCTATGGGCCCTCTGCTCTGGGTATAATTGTAAGCAGGAGCCTTGGGAAAGATTAAAGTGAACTGTTTAATGGAGGGTGGGGCCTTGGACTGTGCTACCTTTCCATGGAGTTATCTAAGTCAATTTAGAGATTGGAGATCAAAACTTCCAAATTTGGGCCATTTGTCCAATGTATGTTGAGGCCAGATTTGGACCCAGAGCTGAAAAGTGAACTTGGGTATGGACTTTCCCAAATGGAGCTATTTAGATTAGTTCACAGCCATGTTGAGGGTATGGACTTTAGAATGGAGAATTTGGAACCTGTAGCATGGCCCAGAATAAAAAAAAAAAAATTTTTTTTAAGAATAAAAACAAACAAACAACTTTTTTTAAGAATAAAAACTTTTCTTTTTTTAAGAATAAAAGAAAGAAAGAAAGAAAGGAAGAAAGAAAGAAAGACCTGGAGGGGGTAGGAGCTCCACAAGGAGAGCAACAGAACCAAAAAAATCTGGCCCAGGGGTCTTTTCTGAGACTGATACTCCAACCAAGGACCATGCATGGAGACAACCTAGAACCCCTGCACAGATGTAGCCCATGGCAGCTCAGTTCCCAAGTGGGCTCCCTAGTAATGGTGACAGGGGCTGTCTCTGACATGAAATCAGTGGCTGGTTCTTTGATCACCTCCCCCTGGGTGGGGAAACAGCTTTACCAGGCCACAGAGGAGGACAACGCAGCCAGTCCTGATGAGACCCGATAGGCCCGGGACAGAGGGAAGGGGAGGAGGACCTCCCCTATCAAAGATATTGGGACGGGGCATGGGAGTGAAGGAGCTGAGGACGGCAGGGGTGGCTCCATTTTGTTTCTCAGACTCTATCTTAAGTTGACTGACCTTGGAGTGACTTGACCCCCCCCCTTGGGTTCTGAGAAGGGGCACATAGCCCTCTACCCTGCAGGTTGTCATAAATGCCACAGAATGTGTTAATGGGTCCTCCACTCCACCCAGCAGGCTATCGTACAGGTATCTTAGGTAGCTGTCAGTTTGGCCAGGTGGCTTGGAACAATTTGCCTAAAGGACATCTCGATCACTGAACCCCCCACCCCCACCCAAAACTTTCCCTTCCCTGTAACTTCAAGGCTTGGAATTCCCCGCTTGCCATTTTCCCCTTTAAAAACTCTGCCCCCCGACACTCGGGGCCTCACTTTCTAACCTGTTGCATCAGGGGAGATTGGCGGCCTAAGCTTAAGCTTGAATAAAGATCCTTGTGTGATTTGCAACAGACTCGACTCCTAGTGGTCTTTTGGGGTCTCTCAAATTGGGCATAACAGGTGGAGATGAGGGAGGGAGAGTAGGATTGGGGGGGACAAAGGGAGATACAGCTGGTATATAAAGTGAATGAACTGTAACTAATAAAAAATTAATTAAAGAAAATGTAAATTAAAGCTAAAAAATAAAAAAGGAAAAAGAAAAAGTCAGCCAGGTGTGGTGGCACATAACTGTATATAATGGTGCCCTCTTTTGGTATGTAGGCACCCAGGCAGACAGAATGTTGTATAGATAATAAATAAATATTTTTAAAGGGGGTGTGTGTCAATATCCAACTGCTTACCCTCTAAGTCTTGACTTGACCAAATGTGCCTGCAATTCCAGATCAAGAAACCACAGAGCCGGTGGAAGGTTCTCAGAACTTTTGGCTGACCAAGTAGTAGGCCAGTGGAGAATTCTGGAGTTGGAATGCTCAGCCAAACTTTCTCACAGCCAGCAGAAGTTCTCTCATGCCTTTCAACGAGTGACAGAAGAAATTTCCAAGGAGCACCCAGACCTAACTATGGTGCCTCTGAGTTATTTTCAACCAATTGCCTTATCCCCATGTTTTGCTATTTTTGCAAGTGTGTTGTGGTTGAATGTGGCATGTCCTCCTTTTTAGAGGTCAGAATGTGCCAGAGAAAGACAGTGAAGTGAGAAAGGGCAGTGACAGGGAATGAAAAGAAAAGGCTGCCTGATGAATAGCCCCCTCAGCCTGGCCTGGATCTGGGGAGCATATGAGAGCCAGGGAGGTTTATCTGTGGTGGGCTTGAGCCACTAGTGGGCTCAGGTTTCCCATCCTTGGACTCCAGGGCTATTACGTTAGATTGTTAATAGATATTAAGTCGTGACAAGCTGAACGTTAGGAATGTTTATTGTTGAAAACACAGCAAGGGAGTCATCTCAGGTCTCACTCACAAGAATAGGTGGTTCCTATGTTCTATACCAGGCAATGAGTGAGAGAAAATAACAGCAGATTACTCTGTTGTTGGTGAGACTGCAGGATGAGATGGGGGCTCTGGCCTGGCCGCTTCTGGGGAGACAGCCCTTTGCTCTAACAGCAGCATTTGGGCCACAGTAGCACAGCCCCTGGCTCCTCCAACATTCATCTCCGTCCAGGGGCCCAGGATGGAAGTGTGACCAGATTGAGGGTCAAAGGCTGTGCTCCAACAAGTTCCACTACATATCGTGGGTAAGCCAAAGAGCCAAAGTAATAACAAAAAGCAGGAAAAGGAGATTTATTCAGTGGAGCCACATTAGGAAGAGGGACAAAGAGATCCATTGTCCCCCTTCCCCGAGTCCATCTTAGGGTTCAGAGTTACACATTAACTAAAC
This sequence comes from Pachyuromys duprasi, assembly GCA_028658305.1. NCBI lineage: Eukaryota > Metazoa > Chordata > Mammalia > Rodentia > Muridae > Pachyuromys > Pachyuromys duprasi. The sequence goes on from CM053744.1 coordinate 23,782,410, forward strand.
AGTGTAGTCAAGGTGTACCCATTGTCTTAGCGCGAGTCTCTTCTGTAAGGTGCTCTGACAAGCTTTTGATACTAAATGAACTCTTTCCAGGAGACAAATTCATTTTCAGGCTACCTCTCTTTCTTACTCCCTGGGGTGCCTCATATCACAGTCTGATGGAAAAGGAAGAGACACATTGTCTACAACATCTCCAGTTTCTCTGTGTAGCCATGGCTGCCCTGGACTTCCTCTGTAGACCAGACTGGCCTCAAACTCACAGAGATCCTCCTGCCTCTGCCTCCTGGGATCAAAGGTATGTGCCCAGCAACATCTGTATCCTTGCTAGACCAGTTGTAGGGTTGCTTAGATTTTCAGTTTTATATCGAGTTTCTAGTTCATGAGTTTTCTCAGTGCAGATACGACCCTCTGTTTTATTTGGGTATAAAAACAATGGTTCCCTCACAAAGACAGTGAATGTGTTGGGGTTTCATGGAGTCAAAAACAGGAGCAAGGAAAATAGCCAGAAACAGCAAGTGGGTGACATGTGTGTTCCTGTATATGTCAATGTCTATTTAAAGAAAGCGTGTCTGGTTCTATTAGTATTGCAGGATGCATTTGAAAGCCATTATATATTTTTTCATTAACATTAAACTGTATTTCCAAAGAAAAGGATAAGTGAATTGGCCCTGCCAGGCCCAGACAGCCCTTGTTCCCTTATTTAACCCAGTAATTGCCTCCATATATATATATATATATATATATATTTTCCTGTCATTAAAATGAAGGTCAAGAGAATCAGATGACACTGTGATTTCAGAGAGAGAAATCCCCCTGTGGTCTCCGGAGACTTCAGAGAGACCATGAGCCACCACAGAGTACTGGGCCAGCCTTGAGTCCTTGGTCAGCAGTGTGTATTCACAGCCGTACTTCAGGGCTTCTGGGACAGTATCAACCAATTTCCTTCCTTGCTTCCTTCCTTCCTTTTCTTTCTTTCTTTTTAAAAAATATTTATTTGTGTGTTTGTTTTAGGAGTGCTCTATCTGCGTGCACACCTGCATGCCGAAAGAGGGCATCAGATCCCAGTATAGATGTTTGTGAGCCACCATGTGGTTGCTGGGAATTGAACTCAGGACCTCAGGAAGAGTAGACAGTGCTCTAAACTGCTGAGCCATCTCTCCAGCCCCCTTTTCTTTCTTTCTCTTTTAGTTTAGGGTGACCTTGAACTTCTGATTATCCTGTTAAGATTGCAGGTATGTGCTACCACACCTGACTCTGTTTCCTTGTGCTTATAAAGAATGCACACATGGTGAGACGGCTCAGTGGTTAAGAGCACTGGCCCTTCTTCCAAAGGTCCAGAGTTCAATTCCCAGTTAACCACATGATGGCTCATAACCATCTATAATGAGCTCTGGTGCCCTCTTCTGGCATGAGGCCCACATGCAGGTAGAATTCTGTATAAGTAATAAATAAATAAATCTCAAAAAAAAAAAAAAAAAAAAAAAGAATGTACACACACAAACCTAACTCACACACTTGGAGGGTGAATCCAAGCTAGAGCCAGAGCTTCTGCCTACGGTATTCTGGAACAGCTATATGAGAAGTGGAAAAATATGTTGCATTTGTTATTTTGGAAAACAAAACTGGCTTGTCAATTATTTTCTTTTTAATCCAGATATTTTGACCAAGGCACACTTTGAGTGATTCCTTTATTTTTTATTTTTTGGATTTATTTATTATGTACACAGTGTTCTGACTGCATGTATGTCTACATGCCAGAAGAGGGCACCAGATCCCATTGTAGGAGGTTGTAAGCCACCATCTGGTCACTGGGAATTGAACTCAGGACCTTTGAAAGAGCAGCCAGTACTCTTAAACTCTGCCATCTCTCCAGCCCTTGAGTGATTCCTTTAAAATATTTATCATCATCATCATTATTTGTTTGTGTCTGTCTGTATGATCCTGTGGCACATGCCACAGTGTGCATGTGGAGACAGAGGGCAACTCTGTGGAGTTGCTTCTCTCCTTCCACCTGTACATGAGCTCTGAGGATGGAACACATGTTCCCAGGCTTGCACAGGAAGAGACCACCATTCCAACGGAAGTGTCTGAACAAGGCAGTTTTTATCCTTGACCAATAGGGTGTACTCAGAAGAGCAAACTTACAGAGACAGGAAGTGTACTTGTTTTTATTCCAACCCAGGAGGGTGGCTACATTTTCTCATTGACTGGGGTCAGAACTCATGGTCTTATCTGATTGGCTGTCTTCAGAAAAGTCTTACAAGATGGGGAAAATAAAAAGATTTAAATTCTTCTCCTAAACATCAATTTTATAATATTTGATAGAAGAGTCATATTTAATATTTCTTTCATGCAGTAAGAACTTTTACCCACTGAGCCATCTCATCAGCTTGAGAGATTTTTATTATTTAAAATTATTATAACTTAATGGCTTTTTAAAAAAATTTGAGTCAGGGTCTCATTGTATAGCTCTGGCTGGCCTGGAGGTCACTACACGTATCAGACTGGCCTTTAACTCAGAGGGATCTGTCTGCCTCTGCCTCCCTCCCAGGTGCTGTGTGTAAGGGTGTGTACCACCACACCAGGCAATTTCATGGCTTTTACTTAGTCATGAGTGATAATTTAATATTAAGCGTTAGGTATGGCACAAATGACAGCTAAAGCAGCCAATATGTAAGGGCCCCAACTGTCCTGTTCCCTTTAGGCATAGGAGAAGTGGGGCACTGAGGCAGAACTTTCAAATGGTATGTCCATTTGTGAACTGATGCTGTGGAAAGGTCAAGGACTGAGGTTAACGGGCACACGCTGTGACTCTGGTCACAGGCCTAACTCCTGTTTCAGAGCAGGCCTGCTGCCCCTGGTCGGTTAGCCTCTTGGTCCTTGAGCGGGGCAGTACAGATATCAAGGTCTTGAATTCCAAGATAGATAATCCATGTAATAAAAAATGACAGCCCAAACTGGTTCTAAATGTAAGCACATTTCAGAGTGGCGATGGCATTGACTGTCTCACCAGCTGCTAAAGTGTCAGTGGGTGCTTAGTGTGCATTTAAAATCTACCTAGGGGTTTTACAACTGTGTGTCCCTTAGAAGGTGGGCTTGGTTATTTCATGCTACTGAGGTGATGAGTTTTGGGAGGTTGCAGAACCGGCCTACAATTCCACAGCTTGGAAATACACAGGCGGGCTCCTCTAGGTTGATATTTCTCTTCTTTTTTACTTTTGTGGTGCAGGGCATTGAACCCAGGCCTCTGGCATTGTGTGTACCCAATCCTTTCATTTATTTAAGAACGTATTTATTTACGTTCTCTGCTCACAAGCTGAGACCCTAAAATCAGTTATAAGATGGGTGTTGAATCCACGGGTGAGCGGAGTGAGTTATTCTCTTGTCTCAGCCACCACACAGCTTCTCTGAAATTCATCTGAACCTTCTACCCAAGCGGCTTGAACGCTAAAGCACTCACCTCCTGGTCACACGGGGAACACCTCACAGCAAGACCACTGCAATAGAAGAGACACTGAGTATTGCCAACCACTCCGACTGATGGAAGCTGGCGGGAAAGGTTCCAGGAAGGTGAGGACCTGATTGGAGGGGTCCTCCTGCAGCTAAGGAGAGCATGGGCAGAAAGATGTCAGAAAAGACTCCGGTGAGCTGGGTCCCTTGGTTGCAGGTAGTGGAACAGTTTCAGTGCTTTCCCAGATAAATTAGCCATAGTTTCCAACTCTGGTCAGCAGAGGGCAGGCTGGCTTGTGGAATGATCCTTCCCCCTCGCTCCCATCACTAGCGCTTTGCTTTAGACAGCTGGTCCATTTGGGTGAGTCTTAACAAAACACTGTGCCCACAGCCGGCCAGAGTCGGTTCCCAGTATTCACTGCTAGGCCTCCTGCTCAGAGGGCATGTAGGAAAGAGTGGGAGGGAGGGAGGAAGAGATAGCTGTCTGGGTCACAATTCACAAGGGTGTCTGAAAAGAACGAGCCTGTTCTAGGAAGGGGACCTCTCACTGGTGTTTCCTCCTGAACATTTGGGATACTGATTTCTAGCTTCAAAGGGGAAGCAGTGAGAGGGGCCAGAGTCTAGGGAGATAGCAGGAGAGCAGGGTGATGACTGTGAGGGAGGTTTCAGGCTTGTGTGATCTTGGAGAGAGTCCACGACCTCGTTTGAGGCTCCTTGTCCACATCTGTGAAGTTCACTTCATCTACTTCAGTGGCCAAATGGGAAAAATGTGACGACGCGCTGTCAGTGAGGGGCTGTGATCAGCATGACTGACAGTCCCTGCTCATAAAAAATTAGGGGTTCAGTCAAAGGATGGGAAGGGAGCAGAGAAGACAGGAGCGCTCTCTCTGCAGGGATTTGATCTGTTCTCCCACCTTTTGTTAAACATCTTAGGAAACCTGGGCTTTTACATTTTTATTTATTTATTTTTATTTCTTCAGATGAGGTGATACATCTTTCTTTCTTTTTTATTTTTTTAATATTAGTTATAGTTTATTAACTTTGTATCCCAGCTGTATCCTGCTCCCTCATTCCCTCCCAATCCCACCCTCCCTCCCTCATCTTCTCCCTGCCCCTTTCCATTGATAGGGGAGGACCTCCTCCCCTTTCATCTGACCCTGGTTTATCAGGTATCTTCAGGACTGGCTGCAAAGTCCTCCTCTGTGGCCTAGGAGGGCTGCTCCGCCCTCGGGGGGTGGGGAGGGGGAGAAGGGAAGGGTCAAAGAGCCCGCCATTGAGTTCATGTCAGAAATAGTCCTTGTTCCCCTTACTAGTATACCCACTTGGATACTGAGCTACCATGGGCTACATCTGAGCAGGGGTTCTAGGTTATATCTATACATGGTCCTTGGTTGGAGAAACAGTCTCATAAAAGACCCCTGTGCCCTGATATATTTGGTCCTTGTGGAGCTCCTGTCCTCTCCAGGTCATACTAACTCCCCCTTCTTTCACATGATTCCCTGTACCCTGCCAAAGGTTTGGTTATGAGTCTTAATATCTGCTTTGATACACTGCTAGGTAGAGTCTTTCAGAGGCCCTCTGTGGTAGGCTCCTGTCCTGTTACTTGTTTTCTCCTACATCCAATGTCCATCCCATTTATCTTTCTAAGTAAGGATTGATCATCTTACCCGGGTCCTCTTTCTTGTTTATCTTCTTTAGGTGTATAGATTACAGTATGTTTATCATGTCTTAGAGGTCTACGTAAGTGAGAATATACCACGTGTGTCTTTCTCCTTCTGGGACACCTCACTCAGAATGATCTTTTCTAGGTCCCACCATTTGCCTGCAAATTTCATGATTGCTTTGTTTTTAATTGCTGAGTAGTATTCCATTGTGTAAAAGTACCACAATTTGTGTATCCATTCCTCAGTTAAAGGGCATCTGGGTTGTTTCTAGGTTCTGGCTATTACAAATAAAGCTGCTACAAACATTGTTGAGCAAATGTCCTTGTTGTATATTTGAGCATAGTTTGGATATATGCCTAGGAGTGGTATAGCTGGATCTTGAGGTAGCACTATTCCTAATTGTCTGAGAAAGTTCCAGATTGATTTCCAAATTGGTTGTATAAGTTTACATTCCCACCAGCAATGGAGGAGGGTTCCCCTTTCTCCACAACCTCTCCAGCATGTGTTGTCACTTGAGTTTTTTATTTTAGCCATTCTGATGGGTATAAGGTGAAATCTCAGGGTCATTTTGATTTGTATCTCTCTGATGGCTAAGGACGTTGAGCATCTCTTTAAGTTTTTCTCTGCCATTCTATATTCCTCCTTTCTTTCTTTTTTTGATTCATTTCTAATTCAATAAACATTTGTGGGTCCCAAGTTTCTGCTGTCTTGGGAGGGACTCTTCCAGCGGGGCCACTGTCCTGCTTGCTTTGGTATGCATCAGAGATACAGAGCATGTTTAATGGTAGTTTTCTAATTTGACTTCTAATTTTCTAAATTGACAGAAATAAGGTTATTTTTCCCCCTCAATTTCAGAGATAGAAAGCAAGGTTCAGTGGTACCAAGGCTGCCAGAGTGCTTTAGTAGTGAGGGCATATAGCACGGCCTCTTCCCAAACAAAGCAGTCTTGTTTACTGAATGAACTGGAAAACCAGTATCTGCTACCTTATCCGTCAATGGGCTGAAAAGGCTTGGCCCACTCTGACCCTAAGGCTATATAGGATGTTTTGTATTCCTTTGTGGTGTGGTTATTAATCCTAGGGCCAGTGCTCTACCACTGAGCTAAACTCTAGCCCAGCTCATTCACCGTTTGAGATAATAATTGTGGCTTTAACCATTTTGCTTTAATCATTTAATCTTCTGTGTACCAGAGGCTCTGTCAAGCCTTCCGTACAGATTATCACTTAATCCTCGTAGCATGAGGCAGGTACTTAGAGAGGCTGGTGACTTTGTTAAGGTCACACAGCTGGAGGAGGCGCATGGGCTCAGACTGCAGAGCCCAGGAGACCGCTTGTGGGAATGCTGAGTGGACCCTCCATCTGCCAGGTTGTTTGCACTGACTTGCTGTCTTTTCAGTGTAGCTCAGTCCTCATGCTGCAGGTATTTGTGTAGACAGAAAAGTTTGGGTGTGAAAAGGAGTCTCTGTATATGTGAAACACAAATTCCACATTCATTTATGTCTCATTTATGTGTAAAAACAACTCTAAATAAAAATAAATAAATTTAAAATTAAAAAAAAAACAACTCTAAGATGAGAACTAATTTTCAGTGACAACTCTGAGGAGCTTCTGACCTTCAGATTCAGGATAACAGAAAAATCTATAGTCTTTGTCTGAATGTCCTGTAACAAGCTTGATATTTTAAAGACCTTGGGATTGCACTGTAGTGGAAGTTTTGGTTTCTTTAAAAACTCATGCTATGCAAACAGGTTTTTGTGTTAATCCCAAGTGTGGGATATGAGACTGCCTTAGTCTGTCCAGAGCTGATAATTGCCTCTTGCAGCTTGGAGAGGGGCATGGTCTTGGCCAGCTGCAGTTAGTCTAATTCTGAGGACTCTGAGAGAGTATAAATACTAGAGCCCAGAGAGAGAACGGAGACATTCTGAGAGAGGAAAGTTGCTTCGAGGACATTCTGAGAAGGAAGAAGGCTGCTGCTCCTGTTGAAGTTGGAGATATCCGGAAACAAACACTGGACTTTCCCAAGGAACCCAAGGACCCTAATCAACCAGAACTAGCTCTAAAGAGGTCTATGTCCTCTGTCCCTTCTAACATTCTTTTTCTCCTACCTAGTGTTGAGGGGTTGGAAGGTATTAAGAGGGCTAAGGCGTGGTGAAGAAAGGAAGAAATATAAGAAACCAATAAAGTAGAATTTAAAAAGCAGCACCTGCATTGCACTGCTTATTATAGTGAGGATTATAAGTAACTGATGTCCCCAGCCAGCCCAGAGGTCCTTCTTGGTCCATCTGGCCAGGATGCTTTCCCAGCTCAACTTTGGTGGAGGTGTTGAAGGTTCAGACAAAATCTGAGGATGGGAATAGAGGGAGGCTGGCTGCGGGATGTGGCAGGCTTGTCTTCTCTGCTCTGCCCAGCGGGGTCTGGATCTCTGTGTGGGTGGATGGGAACCAGTCTCCTCCTCTAGTTTCTCCCTGCTTCCTTCTAGAAGGGAGCCTGCTCAGGGCTGGAGAGAGCAGAAATGCTTCATGCCCAGCTCCCGTCCTGAGGACTGGCACAACCAAGCTTTCTCTTGGTTTTATCCCTAACTAGAAGCCCTTGAAGGGAATGGGTAGGAAAGGAGACTCAAGTCAGTCCTCTGTCCGGGGTGACGAATGTTCTAGACAGCCGTGATTCCAGCTTCCTTCCTATTTTCTTACCCCAGGGGTGGCAGGCAAACTTGGTCTCTCCATAGCTCCCACCCAACCTTTTCTGGTGTCACTAGGACACACGAATGTTGTTTTGGGATCCTATTGATGGTAAGCATTTGACAGAGGCAGATATACACAGGAAAAACTTGTGAGGGGGACTTGTCTAAAATGTTATCTCCAAATAAGGAGACGTTGGCGGAGCTTTGACTTTGTATTAAACTTTTTTTTTTTAGCGTAGCCAGGTGGTGGTGGTACAAATTTTCAGTCCCAGCACTCAGGAGGCGGAGGCAGGTAGATCTTTGTGAGTTCAAGGCCAGCCTGGGCTACAGAGCCAGATCCAAGACAGTCAGGGCCACACAGAGAAACTGTCAAACAAAACAAAACAAAACAAACAACGTCATCCTCTTTAGCTCAGGCCTCGAACTCAGATCCTCTTGCCTTCACTACCTAAACACAAGGACTACAAGTATGTACTGGGATCCTTTGCCTTAATTTGTTTTTTAAAGTTTGACCATAGTCTCGTAGACAAAACCATTAAAAGAGGAAGAGAAGGGAGGAAAAGAAGGGAGAAAGAATGAATAAAGACAGAATAAAATAAAATGAGAAAGAGAAGGTATGGGGAGGTAGACTATGGATGAACAGATAGCAGGCAGAGAGACCCTCTCTGGTCTATAAGTCCATAAACAGATTCTGGAGATATCACAAGGTCCCTGCATTCAAGAGGCAAAGGCAAGCAGATCTCTGTGAGTTTGAGGCCACTCTGATCTGTAGAATGAGTTCCAGGACAGCCAGGGCCACACAGAAAATCCTATCTTGAGCCCCCTCCCCTCAAAAAAAAAAGCTGTGCATGGTGGCACATGCTTTTAATCCCAGCACTTGGGAGGCAGAGGCAGGTGGAGCACTGTAAGTTCAAGACCAGCCTGGTCTACAAAGTGAGTCCAGGATAGCCAAGGCTACACAGAGAAACCCTGTCTCAAAATTAAAAAAAAAAAGAAAAAGAAAAAAAGAGAAAGGAACCAAAAGGAAAAGCAAAGAAGAAAGAAAGGAAGAAAGAAAGAAAAAGAGAGAGCAGCAGGGGCTGTGGTGGCAAATTCACCTCCACACCTCCACATCTCAGAAGTTCTCCTCCTCCATGGGAGCTCTCCCCCTTGGCCTGCTCTTGTAGGATATTTGATCACACTGTGGACCCCAAGAATGTGTTGTTTCTGGAAAAACCTGGTTTTAGTTGTGGTGTGGCTCAGCTCTGGCACACACCTTTAATTAACCAAGAGCTTTCTGCTTGAATTAAATAATATCAACTATAGGTCAAGAGGTGGAGCAAACAGCTAGGTGGCAGGGAGTGAACACAGGCTAAGAGGAAGCAATGAGGGCAGGAAGTAAAATAGGGATGTTCAGTTTGAGGAATTTTTGTTGTTGTTGTTTGTTTGTTTTTTGTTTTTTAGATGACATGAGGAAGGAGCTTTCCATTTTTGGGGGGACATAAGTTGAGGGGGAAGGTCAGCTAGGTGCTTTCTCTGCCTCTCTGAGCTAGAAGGCTTTCACCCCCAGTATCTGGCTCCCGAGTCTTTATTGGTAAAATCAAATGATTGGGATTTTGTTTAAAAACAAAAACAAACAACAGCCTGCTCTCTGAGAATCAGAGACAGCCTCACTCAGGCTTATATTGTGGAAACTTCTTTAAGACCTTTGAGACCTAGAAGAGCCCCCGCTTTGCCTCAAAGCCCCAAACTATCCTCAGAGCCCCTGACATGCAACTGTCTGACAAACTTATCCAAAGGGTAGTTACCTCAATGTTCCCTTTGAGTGCCATGCCTGAGACCTCTCTCTCTCTCTCTCTCTCTCCCTTTCTTCCTTTCTTTTTCTTTCTCATTATTCTGCCTGAAGAATGTGTATAAAAATCTGTGTGCCTGCATCACAGAAGAGGGCATGAGATCTTATTATAAATGGTTGTGAGCCACCATGCGGCTGCTGGGAATTGAGCTGGGGACCGTTGGAAGAACAGCCAATGCTCTTAATCTCTGAGCGACCTCTCCAGCTGACCTTTCACTTTTTTTTTAAATTCACTTAGTTTTATGTGCACTGGTGCTTTGCCTGCATATCTGTCTGTGTGAGGGTGTTGGAGCCTCTGGAACTGGAGTTACAGATAGTTATGAGCCACCATGTGGGTGCTGGGAATTGAGCCCAGGTTTTCTGGAAGAGCAGTCAGTATTCTTAACAGCTGAGCCAACTCTCTAGCCCAAGACCTTTCACTTTTGTAAGCTTAAAATGAATGAAACACACACACACACACACACACACAAACAAAAACCCTTTCCCTTTTATTACACTGCTCAGCCTGGGGAAGTTTTCTTAGCAATACTGAGTCTGAGGGAACAATGGCTGCATCTCAAGGGTGTCCAGTCTTTTGACATTGCTGTGATACTATCATTTCCAAATGTATTAGCTTACATTCACAGCTATCTTGGGACACATTCGGCCTGTGGGCCGCAGGTTCAACATGCCTGGACACAATCCCGGTGAGTGTCCAGGAGAGCAGGAGGCTCAAGCCCTTTTGAGTGAACACCACCTGAGGCTGGAGGCATATCTAGGGGGCTCAGCTGAGTATAGGACAACACTCATCTAATGAGAAGGCCTCATGGAGGCCCAGGACAGCCACCACATAGGAAGAACTATTAAAACAAACAAAAACCAACCAACCAAAACAAAACAAAACAACAACAACAAAACGAAAAAACCAGGAGCAGCATGCAGGAGGCAGAGAAAGGTGGGTCTCTGAGTTCCAGGCCAGCCAGGGCCACATAGTGAGACCCTACTCCACTGTCCACACTCCCCACAAAAAAGAAAAGGAAACCAGGAGAGTGGAGAGTTAGCCTGTCGTTAAGAAGAGCAAAGGCTGCACAAAATTGGTGGTAGACAGTGACACTGATGGTCAGAAAGCTAAACCAGGCCAGGGAAGGGATGGAAGTGGCTGAGGTCATGAGGCTTTCGACATGAGCTTTCCACCTTTCTTCTCTTCTTACCCCTTTCTTTGGCCCAGGGCTGTTTGAGGCTGGTACATCTCTTGTTTAGTCCTCTCGGTTAAGAATACCTGTTATGGCCCAGCCCTGTGAATAATCAGCTGCCTCCTTATGCTCTGCAATGGGCTGGAGTGAGCATTTCCCTGGCAGCTCTAATGGGAGGTGTTTCTTTCTAGGGGCTTCTCTTGGTGAGCAGATGCTCCTCTTACCACTTTAGCTGCCTTGGGACACTCTGGATGGCAAACCAGGTGTGTCTGCGTTGAACACAGTGAGGGTGGGATCTGTTAAGTCTGTGCTGGGGTCTCTGGTACAAGGTTGAGCCCAAGAGCAGAAGCCCATGCAAGCCAAAGCCTAGGATAGCTACCTGGGAATGTCTAAGCCCTGTGTGCCCCATGCATTCAACTTGGAACCAAATACATGTCCTTAAAACTAACTGCTCAAGGAGTCCCTCTATACCACGGTGAGGGAAGGGTCTGAACACATGCCTCAGAGGTTCCACTTCAGCCAGAAAACTCATACTTCAGCAACTGTCATTTTATGTGCATGATAAAGTGAGGGTACGGGTTGTGTGTGCGCTCCTGTGCATACGCAGGTGTCAGAGGACAGTTGTGGTGATTTCTGCTTGTTGACACAGGTTTCAGGAAGACCTGGAACTTTGTGACCCAGGCTAGGCTCGCGGGCCAAGAGACCTCTCCTCAGGCAGCGCTGCTACCGCAGCTCAGTGCTTTTTCTTGGGTTCTGGGGAGAGGAACTCAGGCCCTCATTGTTGCAAAGCAGGTGCCATGCTGATGGGGCCGTCTCCAGGCCTAGTCTGTCTTCTTCTTCACCCTCCTTATGCAAGATCTAGGCATATCCCAGACTGGCCTGGTTACTCCCTTGCTTCCACCTTCTGGATGCTGGACTGTAAGTGCACATTTATATGGCTTTGTATTTATTTTATTACCATTATTTTTAAGACAAGGTCTTACTCTATTATCTTGGCTAGGCTGCCAGTGGCTTGGCAGACCGGGAGGGCCTTGGACTCACAGAAATCTCCTAATTGTTGGAATTAAAGGTGTGTGCTACCATGCCTGGCTCTAATTGCTTAATTGCCGTGCAGTGTGCTTTTTGTCCCCTGAAGATTCCTGCTTGGGAGCCTGGGCCTCAGTGTGATGCTTGGAAGTAAGATCTTCACAAGGTAGGGTGCAGCAGGGGTTGAGTAAGTGGGAACCGGAATTACAGTTGTGAGCTGCCATGTGGGTGCTCAGAATTGAACTCAGCTCCTCTTTACTGCTGAGCCGCCTCTCCAGCCCCAGGGGGTAACCTTTTGTTATTACTGGTTTGGTTTTTGAGACACTGCATCACTATGTCACCCACACTGGCCTGGAACTCACAATGTTGGTGCTGCTGCCTTGGAGTAGCTGGGATTACAAGTGTGCAGTCCCTGCATTTGTCCACTCTCACTGCATTTCATGTCTGGAGCACCCTTCCCCCTCTCTTCAAGCATGAGTTGAATGGACCTGGCAGCCATATTACCCAGTCATCTGACCTTGCCTCTTTTAAGCCACAGGGAGGCTCATACAGTATCTGTATCTGGTCAAGGTGAGGAAGAATGACGGTTACAGTAATTCATAGACACACAGATCCCAATTTATGGCTCCTTGAGGAATACCCCCTCTATGTAATATTGTTTGGGAGTCTGCTTACCTTATTGTCAGTCTGTTCTTAGAACATTTCTGGAAATCTTGCTTTCCTTCCTTCCTTCCTTCCTTCCTTCCTTCCTCCCTCCCTCCCTCCCTTCCTCCCCCACCTCCTTCATTCCTTCCTTTCTTTCTTTTGGGTGTGTGTAGGGGAGTTAGTCAGCTCATCATTCATTTCTTCCTTCATTTTTTTAATTTCAGAAACAAGGTCTCACTTTGTGGCCCAGGCTATCCTAAAATTTTTGGCAATCTTCCTGTGTGGCTTTGTTCCATTTGTTTGTTTGTTTTTTAATTTTCAAAAAATGTATTTATTTATTTAATTTACATCCCTATTGCACCCCTTCCCTCCTCTCCTCCCAGTTTCACCTTCCTGCCCTCTTCCCCTTTCCCTCTTACCCTTCTCCTCAGAAAAGGGAAGCCCTCTCCCCATCAACCTGCCCTAGCACATCAAGTCCCATCAGGACTAAGAGCATCCTCTCCCCCTGAGGCCGGACAAGGCAGCCCAGTTAGGGAAAAGTGATCGAAAGGCAGGCAACTGAGGTGATGTCAGAGATAGGCCTTGCTCTAATTGCTAGGGGACTCTCATGAAGACCAAGCTGTGCATCAGCTACATATGTGTAGGGGACCCCAGGTCCAGTCCATGCATGTTCTTTTGCTGGTGGTTCAGTCTCTGTGAGCCTCCATGGTCCTTGGTTGGTCGAGTCTGTTGGCCTTCTTGTGGAGTTCTCTTCCCCTCTGGGTCCCTCTCTCCTTCCTCCAGCTCTTCCACAAGACTTCCCAAGCTCTGCCCAATGCTATGAGTCTCTGCATCTGTTTCAATCCGCTGCTGGGTAGAGCCTCTCAGAGGACAGTTATGCTAGGCACCTGTCTACAAGCATAGCAGAGCATCGTTGATAGTGTCAGGGGTTGGATCTCTCTCATAGGGTGGGTTTCAAGTTGGGGCAGTCATTGTTTGGCTCTTTCCTCAATATCTGCTCCATTTTTATCCCTGCACATCTTGTAGATAGGGTAAATTTGGGGTTGAAGGTTTTGTAGGTGGTTTTGTGTCTCCCTCACTCCACTGGAAGTCCTGTCTAGCTATAGGAGGTGGCTACTTCTGTCTCCATGTCCTCTACTGCTAGAAGTCTCAGCTAGAGACACCCCCATATTTTCCCATGAGCCTGCCCCATTGTGGGTCTCTGGCTTGTCCCAGAGATGCCCCCACCATTTGTTTCCTTTCTCTCTTCCAGCCTTCTCACCTCCCACCTCACTCTCCCCCAACCTGAACCCCACCCTTGTTCCCCTTCCCACACCATCTCCTACCCAATTCTCTCTCTCCATCCTCTTCTGATGACTGTTTTATTTCCCCTTCTGAGTGAGATTCAAGCATCCTCCCTTAGGCTCTCCTTGTTACTTAGGTTTTTTGGGTCTGTGGATTGTAAAATGGTTATCCTGTACTTGTGAGTACATACAATATGTGTCTGGGTCTGGGTTACTTCACTCAGGATAGTATTTTCTAGTTCTATCCATTTTCCTACAAATTGCATAATTTCCTTGTTTTTAATAGCTGAGTAGTATTCCATTGTGTAAATGTACCACATTTTCTTTATCCATTTTTCCGGTTGAGAGACGTCTAGGTTGTTTCTGGTCTCTGGCTATTATGAATAAAGGTGCTATGAACATAGTTGAGCAAGTGTCCTTGTGATAAGGTGGAGCATCTTTTGGGGATATGCACAGGGGTAGTATAGCTGGGTCTTGAAGTAGATATATTCCCAAATTTCTGAGAAATGTCCAGATTGATTTCCACAGTGGCTGTAGAAGTTTACACTCCCATGAGCAATGAAGGAGTGTTCCCCTGTTTCTCATCCTCTCCAGCATGTGCTGTCCCTTCAGTTTTTGATCTGAGCCATTCTGATGGGTGTAAGATGGAATTTCAGAGTCATGTTGATTTGCATTTTCCTGATGGCTAATCACCTTGAACATTTCTTTAAGTGCTTCTCAGCCATTAGAGATTCCTCTGTTGAGAATTCTTGGTTTAGCTTTGTACCCCATTTTTAAATTGGATTGTTTGGTTTGTTGGTATTTAATTTCTTTGAACCTTTATATATTTTGGATATAGGATTGGTGAAGATTTTTTTCCCAATCTACCATTTTGTTCTATTGACAGTGTCCTTTGCCTTACAGAAGCTTTTCAGTTTCATGAAGTCCCATTTATTAATTGTTAATCTTAAAGCCTGTGCTGTTGGTGTTCTGTTCAGGAAGTTGTCTCTTATGCCAATGAGTTCAAGACACTTTTTCTTCCAACAGATTTAGTGTGTCTGGTTTTATATTGAGGTCTTTGATCCACTTGGACTTTAATTTTGTGCAGGGTGATAAATATGGGTCTGTTTGTATTTTTCTACATGTGGACATCCAGTTAGAACAGCACCATTTGTTGAAGATGCTATCTTTTTTCCATTGTATGGTTTTGGCATCTTTGTCAAAAATTATGTGTCTGTAGTTGTGTGAGGTCTTTGATTCGATTCCATTGATCCATCAGGCTGTTTTATGCCAGTACCATGTAGTTTTTATTACTATTGCTCTGTAGTACAGCTTGAGATCAGGCATGGAGATACCTTCAGACGATCTTTTATTGTACAGGATTGTTTTATCTATTCTGGGTTTTTTGTTTTTCCAGATCAAGTTGAGAATTGTTCTTTCAAGGTCTGTAAAGAATTGTGTTAGTATTTTGGTGGGAACTGCATTGAATCTGTAGATTTCTTTTGGTAGGATGCCCATTTTTACTATGTTAATCCTACTGATGCGTGAGCATGGGACATCTTTCCATCTTCTGATATATACTTCAAATTTTTTTTTCAGAGACTTGAAGTTTTTGTCATACAGGTCTTTCACTTGTTTGTTTAGAGTTACACCATGATATTTTATATTGTTTTTGGCTATTGTGAATGGTGTTGTTTTCCTAATTATTTTTCAGAACATTTATTGTTTGTATGAAAAAGGGCTACTGATATTTTGGAGTTAATTTTGTATCCAGCCGCTTTGCAGAAGGTGTTTATCAGCTGTAAGAGTTCTCTTAGATTTTGGGGTCACTTACATATACTATCACATCATCTGCGAATAGAGATACTTTGACTTCTTCCTTTCCAATTTGTATTTCCTTGATCTCCTTCAGTTGTCTTAATTGCTCTAGTTTGAACTTCAAGTACTACATTGACTAGCTATGGGGAGGGTGGACAGCCTTGTCTTGTCCCAGATTTTAGTGGAATTGCTTTAAGTTTCTCTCCATTTAATTTGATATTGGCTCTTGGATCACTGTATATTGCCTTTATTATGTTTAGGTATGGGTCTTGTATCTGTGATCTCTCCAAGGGTGAGATAAAAGGGTGTTAGATTTTGTCAAAGGCTTTCTCAGTATCTAATGAGATGATCATGTGGTTTTTTTTTCCTTTCAGTTTGTTTATATGTTGGATTACATTGATGGATTTACTTATGTTGAACCATCCCTACATCCCAGAAATGAAGCCTACGTGGTCATGATGGATGACAATTTTGATGTGTTCTTGGTTCGATTTATTGAGTATTTTTACATAAATGTTCATGAGGGATATTGGTTTGAAATTCTCTTTCTCGGTTGAATCTTAGTGTTGTTTAGGTATCAGGGTGACTGTAGCTACATAAAATGGGTTTGCAATGTTCCTTCTGTTTCTATTTTGTGGAATAGCTTGAGGAATATTGATTGGTACTAGCTCTTCTTTGAAAGTATGGTAGAATTCCATCTAGTGCCGGGCTTTTTTGTTGTTGTTGTTGTTGGGAGAATTTTAATAACTTCTTCTATTTCCACAGGGGTTACAAGACTACTTAGATTGTTAACATGATTTTGATTTAACGTTGGTAAGTGGAATCTATCGAGAAAAATCTTCCATTTTGTTTAGATTTTTTTCAGTTTTGTGGAGCACAGGCTTCTGAAATAAGACCTAATGTTTCTTTGAATTTCCTCAGTGTCTGTTGTTATGTCTCCCTTTTCATTTCTTATTTTGTTAATTTGGATATTATCTTTCTGCTTTTTAATTAGTTTGGCTAAGGGTTTATCTATCTTGTTGATTTTCTCAAAGAACTAGCTTTTAGTTTCATTCTTTGTATTGTTATCTTTGTTTCTAAGTTATTGATTTCAGCCCTGAGTTTGATTACTTTCTGCCATCTCTTCCTTTTAGGTGTGTTTGTTTCTTTTTGTTCTAGAGCTTTCAGATGTGCTGTTAAGTCGCTAGTATGAGACCCCTCCAATTTATTTTAAATACAGCATCTTATGTAACCCCAGCTTGCCTGCACTCACTACCAAAGCCAGGCCTGACCCACTTACAGAGATCTTACTGTCTTGTCTCACTGGAGTGGGGCTTACAGGCATGCACCATGATGTCTAGGTCATTATCTTCACATCATTTTATTTATTTGAACCACCAGTGTATTTATGCTACAGTATGGAAGGAGATAACAGTATAGCCCTAGGTTTTCTTTTAAAAGATCATAGAAGAAAAGGGGGAAAGAAAACTCAAGGAGACTTTAATGGATGCTGGGACATGCCGTCGGGTGAGGATGGAACTGGGCTTTGTGGTGTACACCTCCAGAGTAGAAAGGCTTAGAGATCAGAGCAAGATCCAGAGCCAGGCTAGAGAACTATAGAGCTAGTTATAGACTGGCCTTAGCTTCAGAATGAGACCCTGTATCAAACAAAAACAACAACAAAAACCACCCCTCCCCCAAAAAACTTCCAAACAAATAAAAATAACACCTGACAAAAAGAGAGAAGTAGGCAAGTAGATAAGTGTAGTTTAAGGAACAAAACAGCCCTCAATACTGATTAGACTACAGTTGAGAGCAGACATGGGCTGAAGAGGTCTATGTGATCTGATGTTCTCATCAGGGCAGATCTTCTTGCCTTCTGTAACTAAAAGCTGAATTTATTAAATTCTTTTAAATTATGTGCATGTGTGAGTACAAGGTGCCCACAGAGTCCACAAGGACATCAGATTGTTGGGAGCTGGAGTTTCAGGCAATGGTGAGCCACCTGATGTGGCTGCTGGGAGCCAAACTGGGGTCCTCTCTAATGAACCACTGAGCCTCTCCCCAGTCCCTTAAATAGAAAACCTAAAAATAAGCAATGTAATCATCAAAATTACATAGTTGTTGTACAGTTAAACACAAGCTTAGCTGTGGCTAAGAGAATGTGTATCACAATGAAAATAAGAACATATGGGAATGTTGAAAGACTACATAACAAAAATCTTGGTATCATATACACAGCCGAATTACTGACTTGCCTCTGGTTGGAATCTCTTGTATGGTGAGGCCACATTGAATCAGTGCTTTCAAATTTTAGTTTATGTAGACCTCCAATTAAAACACATGCCTAAGGGGGCGGGACAAGATGACGGTGCCAGGAGGACGCAGCTTCTGAGCTGCAGAACAACATTTTCGGCAGAGCAACCAAGGGACTGAACTCTGGGCCCTAAAACAACAGTGATCCTGTTTCCCAGGTGAGAGGAAGCCCCAAGGTGCGGGAACCGGCCCGATCCACTCCCAGGACACCCAGCCAGAACCCAGAAGAGATCCCCGGTCACAAAGGCACTCAGTCGGTCACCAGACCAGAATCACATACTTGCGTGTCCTGATCACCTTCCCAGGCTGAATGGTGGGCACAAAAAAACAGCAGAGACTGGGAGTCCCAGTCTCGAGAAAAACCCACCGGGAAGGAAGGAGACGGGACTGACCTAGGTCACCCAGCCTTCCCAGGGAAAAGATCTGTCAGAATGGCGGGCTCAAGCCATCTCTGAACTAGGTTCCACCCCCAGCACAGAGACGTGCTGCTTTCCCAACTCTCCACAACAGAAGAACTGTGTGCACCAGGGCATCAGAGCCTGGGTTTCCCTGTCGGGAGAAAGCCTCACAGGGAAGGAAGCAAATAGGGACTGAGTTAGGGTACCCTGGATCTCCCTGGAAAAGGTCCCCTAGATTGGCAGGTGCTCATGCTGCCAGCCCACAGACCTGCTGAGCACCAGATACCCATCGCAGACAGATCTGTGCCACCCAGAGCACCAGACCCTGGGTTTCCCTGTCTCCGAATTGGTGAATCAAGGGGCTGCAGAACCCAAAACAACCATACGAGGAGCCTGGGGAGAAGGGGCACAAAACCTGATCTGAGTCCAATAGGACACAGGTCAACCTTGGTCATCTCCATGGACTTCTCCTGGGGAATCGATTCTCGGGCACTTCCTACCAACTGGCAGAAGCAGCTGCGGACATAGCCAAGCCTGCAGCAGAGGAAGCAGGGGAGATACCGCAGCCAGCAGGAAAGCAGCATCAGAGGTACCCCAACCAGCAGAGAAGCAGAGGAGGCAGCCCACAGTGCACACAGCAACCTGCAAGGAGCACAGGCTGCACACTCCAAGCACAGATCTCTGGCATTCCCCCACAGCCTTGTCTGAGGGGGTAGCTGCTGAGGAAGCTGATAGCGCTTCCCAACCCAGGGAGCAGAGTGCAGCCTGCCTGGCTACCAGCTTCTAGCGCAGAACTCAGGTCCAGGAACAGAGAGTCCACAACTGCCCACAGCGCCAGCTACAGACCTCAGAGTCCAGCCTGCTGAGCCCGCCTCAGACTGTAGACCACCGGATATTCAGGAAACCGCAATCTGCGCTTGCTAACCACGCTAGCATCCACATCCCCTCCTGCGTTTGCTCCCAACCCATATATCCCAAGCAGCTACATACCCTAGCACTCCCTTTCAAGACAAACATCCCTGCAGCAGTGTTCACGTGCATGCACACGTGCACACACACACACACACACACACACAAACACACTTACAATTCTATGTCAGCGACTTCTTCTCCCACAGGAACAACTGAAGCAACAACACACACTCTCAAAACGATGGTCTCCACGGATCTTCTTGAAGAATTCTACAGACACCAGAGTAAGATGGTTCCAGTCCAAAGGTCAGACTTCAGGAAGAAACGGTGAAGATTATATATAAGCAATGAGGAAAAGTCGACATAAGAACTCACCCAACAAAAATCAGGACACCATGGCACCACCAGAAACACCGAAAACTAATGGATATTTTAATTCAGCAGAAACTCAGGAAAATGAATTTAAAGCTATGATTATCCAGTAACTAGAGGAACAAAAAGAAGAAACGAACAGAGCTCTCAAAGAAATTCAAAAGAATATAATGGCCCACATAGAAGAACAATTAGAAACATATAGAGAGAAAACAAATACAAAAATAGGAGCCACCTTCAATCAGATGAAGGAAATGGTTCAAAGCATGAAAACAATTAGAATCTATAAAGATAAACAATTAGAATCTATAAAGAAAACACACAGAAAACCCTGGAACTGGAGAACTTAGAGAAGAGATCAGGAACCACAAAGGTAAGCAACACCAGTAGAATACAAGAGATGGAAGAGAGAATCTTGGGAGCTGAAGATACACTTGCTGAAACTGATTCCTCACGCAAAGAAAAACTAAAATCAGAACAGTCCCAAACACAAAACATTCAAGAAATCAAGGATGCCATGAAAAGACGAAACCTAAGAATAATAGGAATAGATGAAAAAGAAGACTCCAGGCTCCAAGGACCGAAAAATATTTTTAAGAAAATCATAGAAGAAAATTTCCCTAACTTAAAGAAAAAGATGTCCATAAACATACAAGAAGCCTACAGAACACCAAATAGACTAGACCAGAAAAGAGATATCTTTCGTCACATCATAGTCAAAACACTAAACCTACAGAACAAAGAAAAAATATTAAAGGCAGCAAGGGAAAAATGTCAAGTAACATATGAAAGGAGACCTATCAGACTTCTTGTCAGAAACTATGAAAGCCAGACGGGCCTGAGCAGAGGTTATGCAGTCTTTAAGGGAACACAGATGCCAACCAAGACTACTATACCCAGCAAAGCTTTCAATCAACATAGATGGAGAAAACAAAATATTCCATGACAAAACAAAATTTAAAAAATATCTACACAGCAACCCAGCCTTACAGAAGATACTAGAAGGAAAACTCGAATCAAATGAAAACAACTACACCAAAGAAAATATAGGATACAGATAATCACCAAGAAAAAAATTAAAGGAGGAAAAAAAAGCAATGAATCATAGTAAGACCATCAACTCCACAATAAAAGGAAATAACAGTCATTGGTCACTATTATCTATCAAAATCAATGGACTCAACTCTCCAATAAAAAGACACAGACTAACAGAATGGTTGCAGAAACAGGATCCAACATTCTGCTGCATTCAAGAAAGACACTTATGCAACAAAGATAACACTACCTCAGAGTAAAGGGCTGAAAAAATGTGTTTCAAGCAAATGGACACAGAAAACAAGCTGGGGGAGTGATCCTAGTATCTAATAAAATAGACTTGCAACCAAAACTAATCAAAAAAGATGAGGAGGGGCATTTCCTTCTCATCAAAGGAAAATTCCAAATGGAGGACATCAAAATTTTGAACATTTATGCCACAAATACAAGACCACCTACATTTGTAAATGAAACATTATTAAAGCTGAAATCTCATATAGATCCCAACACCTTAATAGTGGGAGACTTCAACACTCCACTCTCACCAAGGGACAGATCATCTGGTCAGAAGCAAAACAGGGAAACAAGGGCACTACAGAGACCCTAAATCAAATAGATCTAATAAATGTCTACAGATTTTTTTTTTATCCAAAATTAAAAGAGTATACCTTCTTTTCAGCACCACACGGAACCTTCTCCAAAGTAGACCATATAGTTGGTCACAAAGCAAACCTCAGCAGATACAAGAAGATTGAAATAATCCTTTGTATCCTATCTGACCATCATGGTCTAAAGCTGGACCTCAACAACAACAGAAACAGCAAAAAGCCTGCAGATACATGGAAACTAAACAACTTGTTACTCAATGACAGCTTGGCTAGGGAAGAAATAAAGAAAGAAATTAAAGACTTCCTAGAATTCAATGAAAATGAACACACAACATACCCAAACCTATGGGACACAATGAAGGCAGTGCTAAGAGGAAAGTTCATAGTACCACGTGCCTTCAAGAAGAAATTTGAAACATCTTGTACAAGCAACTTAATGGCCCAACTGAAAGTCCTGGAAAAAAAAAGAAGCAGATACACCAAAGAGGAGCAGATGGCTGGAAATAATCAAACTCAGGGCAGAAATCAATCAATTAGAAACAAATAAAACTATTCAAAGAATCAACGAAACCAAGAGCTGGTTCTTTGAGAAAATCAACAAAATAGACAAGCCCTTAGCCAAACTAACAAAAAGGCAGAGAGAAACAATCCAAATCAGCAAAATCAGAAATGAAAAGGGGGACATAACTACAGACATTGAGGAAATCCAAACAATCATTAGGTCTTACTACCAAAGCCCATATGCCACAAAATTTGAAAATCCAAATGAAATGGATT
>CM053744.1:23804850-23826880 GCA_028658305.1 Pachyuromys duprasi
CCTGGGCTTGCTGCTAAGGGCTCTCCCCTGGAATGGAGATTTGGCCCCTCCTTCTGTGCCAGGGGCTGTGCACCACGGTCTGAGATGATATTTGGGGCACACACAATGGGTTTGGGTTGGTGTGCATCCACTGTATGCAGGCCTGTCTGAAATGGTGCCCCGAGGCCTTCTTTGTCTGGCCCGTGGACACACACAGGGACCGAGGTTTTTGCTGGCTGCTGCGTGCAGCTTTCGCCCTCAGTGTTCGGTCTGGTCAAGATGGTCCCAGGATCCTCTCAGCCATGGGTTGAGGCAGAACTCGGGTTCCTCCCAGACCCGCTGGCCGACTCACACACTGACTGAGTTTTTGCTGGCGGAAGCGTTCGGCGTGTGCGTCGGCAGTGTGCGGACTGGTCAAAACGGTCCCCCAATCCACTCAGTCTGGGGTGGTTCCGGTGATCGGTCTGAGCCTGCAGCACACCCGCGGGTTGAAGCAGAACCCGGGTGCAGTGTGAGCTCGCAGGGTGCAGTTCAGTGAAAACGGCACCCGGTTCCTCCTGAGACTGCCCCCCGAGACTGTGTGATTCAGTCTATTATGGCGGGTGTGCTCGTTCAAATCAGAGCTGTGCGCCGCTGGTCACCCGGAGATTTTTCCAGGTAATAACTGGGTGTCCCTAGGGTTTTCCCACTTGATTTTCTCACCGTAGGAGTTCCGCCCACCTGGCACTCACAATGCTGGCCTTTTAGGTCCCAGAGTTCAGTCTCCTGGTCGCTGCGTTGTTTCTGCTCTCCTACTCCTCAGACACAGTGTTCTCTCGTGGCAGCCATCTTGGATCTCCTCTAGAACATATTATTAATAATTATCACCCAATCTCATGACCTCCCTCATTTACAGATCCTAGCCTATAATGTACACATGTATATAAGTAAACAAATTACTTGTTATAAAAAAAATACTTACTGATACGCTCTCTCAAGGTATAACACAATTACAGTGCAAAATAAGTCCTTAAATGGATAGTGCCTATGTGTGAGTACAGAAGGGGCTATTACTCAGAGACCTACATGAAATGCTGCCTTGAAAATAGATAAGTTTAGAATATACAGAAAACTGAAAGCACCAACATTGACTGTTAATAACATTGACTGTTCAAATAATAAAATTGTGAGCAATTCTTCTATTTCCTTCATCTGTTAATATCATGGAGTTATTATAATGAGATTATATAAGAATATAAACACCTGTAAATAAAATATAAACTTTAAATTTTTAATGTTTAGTTCCATGATTAAGACAATCAAAAATGAGGCTGTTACTCTTAAATCTTTACCTACTGAACCATCATTCTTCTATCATTCTGCTTTTTGGTAAGCTGTTACAATACAGTCTTAAAACAGAAAAATTTTAAGTATCATTTTTTTAAAACTCTTACATCTTGATATTACAGATTTATTTGAGGTTCTTAGATTACCAAATGGAACACTCAAATGAATGCAAGAGAAATTTTGTGGCTGTCTATGATGGAAGCAGTGCTATCGAAAATCTGAAGGCCAAGTTCTGCAGTACTGTGGCTAATGATGTGATGCTGAAAACAGGAGTGGGAGTGATACGGATGTGGGCAGATGAAGGCAGTCGGCTGAGCAGGTTTAGGATGCTCTTCACTTCCTTTGTAGAACGTAAGTATATAATGCAAATCTATAACGTAATTTTCATTCATTCACAATATACTTACTGAATACCTACTTTTTGACAGAAAAAGAATTTTATTTTATAACATCATTTTGTAAACTGTCACAATGCACTTTTTAACTTAACAGGAACATTTTTTCCCACTGACTAACAACAAATCCTGTGCCAAGTGAGTTAATACAAGAGTTAAGATCATGAGGGCAGAATCTGGGAGTCAGATCATAGCTCTTAATACAAAAAACAAATAATGATCTGTAACAGAGATTTACATCCCACAAAACAATAATTTATGCTTTTAAATATGTAGTGAAGCATGTTTATTTAAAAATCATAAACAAGCCAGGCACAGTGCCACACACCTGTAATCCTAGCACTTGGGGAGGCAGAGGCAGGCAGATCTCTGGGCGTTCAAGGGCAGCCTGGTCTACAAAATGAGTCTAGGACAGCCAAGACTCTACGGGGAAACACTGCATTTAGAGAAAAAAAGTGAAAAAATAGAAAGCATAAGCATTAATTTTTATTTCAAGCCAGTAACGTATCCAGAGGATTGTTTTTAGTTTTATTTTTTTTGGTATTTTTATTTTGTGTGCATGTGTCTGTACATCTGGTGCCTGCAGAGGTCAGAAGAGGGTGTTGAACTGGAGTTATGGATGGCTGTAAGGTGCTACGTGGGTGCTGAGAATTGAATTTAAATCACTGAGCCATATCTCCAGCCCCAAAGTAATATTTATCAGCATGAATATGTATTTCAACAAAAACCATGTGTCCAAAAGCATGTTGAAATGAGTGAGTTATGATTCCTATTCTTAAATTTTGACTGTTACGGCAAGAAAAAAAGGATTGGCAGCTGGGCGATGGTGGCCTTTGACCCTAACACTCACAAGGCAGAGGCAGGCTGGCCCTGTGAGTTCCAGGTCAGCCTGGGTACAGAATGAGCTCCAGGACAGCCAAGGCTACATGAAGAAACCGTGTCTCGAAAAAAGCATTGGCATGTGAATAGCAGCAGTGAGTCAGTAAAAAGAGATTGCAGAAGTGGAAGGCTTCTCCAGGGATTTTCTAGCTTAAAACAGTTAGCAGGAGGAAATGGTGGTACATCTGGGGGAGAGAGGCAGACAGAGCCTTATGAGTTCAAGGCTAGCCTGGTCTACAGAGTGAGGTTCAGGATAACCCAAGCTACATAATAGAGAGATGCTGTCTCAAAAAGACAAGAAAGAGAGAGATGGAGGGAGGGAGGGAGGGAGGGTGGTTATCGTTATTAGTAATTCAGGTTGGTAATTATTGACTCCAGCAAACCATAGACACCAGAAGTTTACATACCATGTTGAAGATTTTGGTTTGTTAACTTTTATTCTTAAATAGTTTTGAATTTTGCAGAGTTGTATACTTTTATTCAGATTTTTGTTAGCATCTTTAAAAGTAAGATGATAATTAACATTGATATACTACTATTAGCTAGTCTATAGACCTTCACATATCACTAATTTTGCCCTTAATGGCTTTTTTCATTTTCTTTAATGTCCTTTTCCCTTTTCTTTAATGTCTTTTTTATGATCTAGTTTCCCACATTGCCTTTAGTTACCAAATAGCCTTGCTCTTCTCCATCTGACATCTACTCAGTCTTTACATGTCATGATCTGGACACGTGAAGCATACTATTAGTATTTTAGTAAACTGCCCACCAATTTGAATGTATGTGATATTTTCCAAATGATTCACTGAGAGCATTCATTTCATCTGCAATACTAATGAGCCTTCTCAGTGCCAGTGAAGTGTGGCTGTGGAATACTGATTGTCTTATTAATGCTGATTGGCTACTACATTAACTCCATCATCTTCCTGCCGTTAGGCCAGCTTTCCCCAATTACAGAATTGTCCTTTTTTTTTCTTTACTAACCTTATAGAGACTGTAAAAATATTTTTTCACAACTAATTTTAGCATCCATTGAAACTTTCTGTCTGTAACTTGCAGTAGTTATTTGTTCAGTGTGTATTACCTAATGATAACTTTGATTTCCATCATTTCTTCTGCATATTCTCATTTGAATTTTGCTGTGAGGAGAAACTAGTCTTTCCTTCAATTATATATTCAGTTATTGTATACACTATTCCTAGGAAGATATGAACAAATGTCTTTTCACTCCAGATAGAAAATCAATTTGATAGACCAAAATCAGGATGCTGCCAAAGCCCAGCTTTGTGAATGGATGAATTTTACTGTGGTTACTTAAAAGAACAGAAGTAAATCTCCAAAGCCCACTACTCCATGGGTGACAGCTCACAAAAGCTGGAAATGTAGAGCACACTGCACAACCTGCAAGCAGTTCAACTGGTTGGAAATTATCTCTTTTAAGCAGCTCGTCTGGTCTGGGAGTCTCTTGCTACTTATGTAACCTTGTGGGGAGGGAGGACCTGGTGCTCCTGTTCAGTTTCAAGGACTTCCTTTGAAGGACAAAGTATTTCTTTTGTCCTAACAGAGTATTTAATTTGTTCTATAGTTCTTTTTTTACATATTATGGAAAAATATACATCAAATTTTTTATCAACCATGTTACATGGTTGTATAAATTAGTGGTACTTAACATTCAAGTATATTCATCTTATAAAATTATTACCCATTGTCTTAGTCACAGTTTTATTCCTAGAAAGAAACATGACCAAGGCAACTCTTACAAAAGAAAGCATTTAATTGAGGGCTTGCTTACAGTTTGAGAGGGTTAGTTCACTATAATCATGGTGGGGAGCATGACGACACACATGGGGTTGGAGCAGTAGCTGAGAGGCAGCCTGGGCCTGGCATGGACTTTTGAAACCTCAAAGCCCACTCCAGAGGCACACATCCTTCAACAAGGCCACACCTCCTCCAACACGGACACACCGCCTAATCCTTCTCAAATAGTGCTACTCCTTGATAACTAAACACTGAAATAAATGAGCCTACTGGGGTTGTTCTAACTCAAACTACCACATCATTATTGATCTTTAGAGACATTTTTGTCTTCCCCAACTGAAATTTCATCTATTAAATACCTTTTTTTTTCTCTCCCTAATCCTGGTAAGCTCTGTTAATCATAGTCATAACTCACATAAGTATAATCCTGCAATGCTTGTCTTACACTTCTTCTTTACTTCACTTAGTTTAGTACTTTAAAGCTTTACCATGTATCAGAATTTTATTCTTTTTAAAAGTTAATAATAGTCCATGATAATGTGTATTAGTTCCTTGTTGCACCCCTATGACCAATACCAGCCAGAAACAACCTAAGAAAGAACAATTAGTATCGCCTCATGGTTTGAGAGAATTCAATTGATGGTCATTTGTCTCCATTAACTTGGACAGAGCATCATGGTAATGGCAGCATTCGGCAGTGGAGAACCATTCATTTCGTGGACAACCAGGAAGCAGCAGTTTTACAGGAAAGAGCTAGGAATAACATATCCACCCATCACCCATGACTTGGTGTTTTTTTTATTTGTTTGTTTGTGTATTTAGCTAGGTCCTGTATACTACCTAATCCACAAGCTCCCAGAATAGCATCACTGTCAGGGAACAAAGTGTTTAAAACATAAGCTCATGGAACACATTTCATATTCAAACAATAGCAGTTATTTGTTCATCAAGTTGTTCTTAAAACTCATTGACAGAGACTTTGGTTGTTTGTACTCACTAACTTTTATGACTAATGATGCAGCAGTTCCTGCTTTTAATTTTTGCTGGCTTACATGGTAAATACATCTTTAAATTTCTACAGTGCCAGCACACTTTTCCACAGTAGCTATACCATTCTGGCATCACTAACAGTGAGTTCCAGTCTCCACAGCCATGCAACACTTGAGTAGCTCACCCAGATAGATAAATAGAAAGAGAGAGAGGAGAGATAGATAGATAGATAGATAGATAGATAGATAGATAGATAGATAGATAGATAGATAGATAGATGTAATAACCCATCTCTGTATATAAAA
This sequence comes from Pachyuromys duprasi, assembly GCA_028658305.1. Classification (NCBI taxonomy): domain Eukaryota; kingdom Metazoa; phylum Chordata; class Mammalia; order Rodentia; family Muridae; genus Pachyuromys; species Pachyuromys duprasi. The sequence goes on from CM053744.1 coordinate 23,810,483, forward strand.
TGGAATCTTTTTTAATTAAATTTTTATTTTTATATTAATTACAGTTTATTTACTTTGTATCCCAGCTGTAGCCCCCTCCCCCATCTCCTCCCTGCCCCTCTCTAAGTCCGCTGATAGGGGAGGTCTTCCTCCCCTTCTAAAATGGAATCTCATTGGAAGTTTGATTGGTGAACATCTTTTCATGGACTATTATAGGCTTTCTCAGAAGAGATGTCTCCTCAGGCCTCTCACTCATTTTTAAATTGGGTTGTTACTAACTTATAGGAATTATATATATTTGGTATCATTCCCTTATCTCTGAGTTCAGAGCCAGGCTGGTCTGCAGAGTAAGTTCCAGGATGCCAGGGTCTCTAAAAGAAATTATGTATATGTGTGTATGTTATATATATATATGATCAAAGTATATGTACATATGAAAGTATCACAATGAAACAAATTGCTTTATATAATTAATATACTCTAATTTAAAAACATGCAATTCACATTTTTATACAAAGCAGTCTGGTTACTTTAAATAGTGTAGAGAACAGTTGTAAAAAAACATCTGTAATAATGCGCTGGCAAGACGGCTTGTCAGGTGCCTGCTATTGAGTCTAGTGACCTACTCTGAGCCCCAGGATCCACACAGTAGAAGTAGAGGACCAGGTCCTCCTGAAAGCTCTTCTCTGATGTCCTGTGCTGTGACATGAACACCCACATACGAGAATGAAAATGTAATTTAAAGACTAAAGAGTACACAATAGAAACTAAATTCATTTCCCTGAAAGTGTTCAATAGATGTGGTACATAGAGCAGAACCTATCTTTTACAATACCTGTGATGTTAGAGAGAGCCATCAAACATGGTCACATGATATTCTGAAGTAAATCAGAATACCCAGGAGCCATAATGATGTTTATAGCCTCATTCAACTTGTCTTTTTAAAGTGACATATCTCCTCTGGATCTCTACTTGTGAACTATATAAAATTGTCTATAGAATTAGAATATAATTTATATCATGTATAATAGTTTGTGAAAATTACTGTTTCTTTAGGGATTTCTTTGTACTTAAAATGCATTCATCAGCATTGATAGTTTTATAATATCCATGACACAATGAAAGTATGTCCCTGCTCAGATGGGGCCCATGATAGCTCGGTGTAGGACTGAAGACCCTATTCAGGGAAACAGGGACTGTTTCAGTCATGATCTTGATGGCTGACTCTTTGACCCTCCCCCATACAAGCCGGGGAGTGACAGACTGGCTGGATCCCAGGGGAGGACCTTGCAGCCAGCCCTGAGGAGACAGGATGAGCTGGGGTTGGATGGAAGGGAAGGAGGTCCTCCCCTGTTGGTGGACTTGGAGGGGGTGGGGAGGAGGGAAATGAGGGAGGGAGAGGGACGGTGGGAGGGAATGAAGGAGGGGGGCTACACCTGGGATGCAAAGTACCTAACCTGTGATTGATATAAAGATAAATAAATTTATTTAAAAAAAAGAAAGTATGTGCACTAGCAAATTTTAGAGAGTAAATAAAATGCATGTTCTCCTCATTGAAAAGCCCTCAGTCCAGTGGCTTAATTATATAGCTAATGATTCTCATCTCCTGATGGCTTTGAAGCCATCAAGCGCTTTTAAGGAATCATGGGATCTAGGGACTGGAGTAGAGGCTCGACTAACAAGAGTGCTTGTCTCTACTGAGAAGGCCCTGAGTCCCGTCCCAGCACCCACAATCAAACGCATGAGTGAAAATCATGAAATCCTGCTTAAGAGGTATTTTAAGTGATAGTGGTTTTACACATAAACAGTGTAGTAAATTACTTCCTAGTTATGTACCTTTTCTGCATATTAAAGACAAAATGACCCACATCATTGTGGCTGCTGATTTCACTGCTCTATCAGCAATGAACCAAGAATTCTGGAATATATTGTATACCATCCATCCTTTGTTTCTTTCTTTAGGAAGGGTCTCATTGGAACTCATTATGCAGTCCAGACCTCACATTTTCTGCCCTTACACTGCCTCCCAAATGCTAGGATTACAGGTGTCTCTACAGTGCCCAGCAACTTTTATGTTTGTTTCTTGAAACAGACTATAGCTCATAATAATTAAACATGAATTAATTACTAGTTGCACAGGAATTTTAGTGAATGATGTTTAATAGAGGAATCAGCCTTCATAGCAAAAACATTTTGGATAGTTTCCATTTAGACTATATTTCGAGGTTTTATTTAGGGTTTTCTGAGAGCTCAATAAATGTTTCTCCAGCCCATCCTGAGAATCAGTAGGGGCAAAGCCTAAAGGTGTGGCCAGTGGGCAATAAGATGCCAGTTATATTGCTGATACTGTGCAGAAGGAGACCATGACCAAGCATTCCAAAACTACACTTTTTAGAGAAAAAAAATCACAGGCCTGGCTATATTTTAATGAGGTTTATTGTATATTTATTAATAAAAAGACAGTGGCTAGAGAGAAAACTCATTAATCCAATTCATTTTTTATCAATTACAGTGTATTCACTTTACATCCCAGCTATAGCTCTTTCCTGATTCCCTCCCAATCCCACCCTTCTTTTCTCATCTCCCATGCCCCTCTCCAAGTCCACTGATAAGAGAGGTCCTCTTCCCCTTCTCTGACTCTAGCCTATCAGGTCTCATCAGGACTGGCTGCATTGTCTTCCTCTGTGGCCTGGTAAGGCTGCACCCCCCTCAGGAGGAGGTGATCAAAGAGCCAGCCCATGAGTTCATGTCAGAGACAGTCCCTGTTCCCCTTATTAGGGAACCCACTTGGATACTGAACTACCATGGCTACATCTGTGTAGAGGTTCTAAGTTATCTCCACGCATGGTCCTTGGTTGGAGTATCAGTCTCTGAAAAGACCCCTGTGCCCAGATTTTTTGGTTCTGTTGCTCTCATTGTGGTGCTCCTGTCCCCTCCAGATCTTTCTATCTCCCCCTTCTTTCATAGGATTTCCTGTACTCTGCCCAAAGTTTGGCTATGAGTCTCAGCATCTGCTGGGTAGAGTCTTTCAGAGGCCCTCAGTGGTAGGCTCCTGTCCCGTTCCCTGTTTTCTCCCTCTTCCAATGTCCATCCAGTTTGCCTTTCTGAGTGAGGATTGATCATCTTACCTGGGGTTCTCCTTCTTGCTTAGCTTCTTTAGGCGTACAGATTTTAGTATGTTTATCCTATATTATATGTCTAATATCCACTTGTAAGTGAGTATATACAATGTGTGTCTTTCTGCTTCTGGGATACCTTACTCAGGATGATCTTTTCTAGTTTCCACCATTTGCTTGCACGTTTCATGATTTCCTTGTTTTTAATTGCTGAGTAGTATTCAGTTGTGTAAATGTACCACAATTTCTGTATCCATTCCTCCATTGAGGGACATCTTGGTTGTTTCCAGATTCTGGCTATTATGAATAAAGCTGCTATGAACATGGTTGAACAAATGTCCTTGTATAGTTGAGTATATTTCAGATATATGCCTAGGAGTGGTATAGCTCTATCTTGAGGAAACACTATTCCTAATTGTCTGAGAAAGTGCCAGATTGATTTCCAAAGTGGTTGTACAAGGTTACATTCCTACCAGCAATGGAGGAGGGTTCCCCTCTCTCCACATCCTCTCCAGCACGTATTGTCACTTGAGTTTTTGATCTTAGCCATTCTGATGGGTGTGAGGTGAAATCTCAGGGTCGTTTTGATTTGCATTTCCCTGATAGCTAAGGACATAGAACATTTCTTTAAGTGTTTCTCTGCCATTCAATATTCCTCTATTGAGAATTCTGTTTCACTCTGTACCCCATTTTTTAATTGGATTACTTGATTTGTTGCTTATTAACTTCTTGAGTTCTTTATATATTCTGGATATTAGTCCTCTGTCAGATACAGGGTTGGTGAAGATCCTTTCTCAGTCTGTCGACTGTCATTTTGCTTTGATAATAGCTCAGTGATTAAGAGCACTGGCTGCTCTTCCAGAGGGCCCAGGTTCAATTCCCAGCATTCACAGTGCAGCCATGGTAACAACTGTCTGTATGTAACTTCAGTTTCAGGGCTCTGACACCTCTCACAGACATATATGCAGGCAAAACACCACTGCATATGAAATAAACCTAAACAAGTTTTAAAAAAACTAAAAAAATAATGTTTTAGGGGGTGGGGATTTAGCTCAGTAATAGAGCTAAATGAAGAAGGGTTTGTAGTCTGTATGTCACTGTTCTTAGCAACACTAGATTTCTTTTTTCCTACAGCTCCGTGTACAAGCAGCACTTTCTTTTGCCATAGCAACATGTGCATCAACAATTCTTTAGTCTGTAATGGTGTTCAAAACTGTGCATACCCTTGGGATGAGAATCACTGTAAAGGTAAGTCTGATACAAAGCCAGCCTTTCTGTGAGGAGTCGGGGGTACTTTCATAAGAAATGCCCTAAGCACAGGTGCGCTTAGTATACTTGTTTAACATTCTTAAAGGATAATTGACTTCTGGGATGTTATTAAAAAATTATTCAACAAAAGCATTTGTTTATAGAGTATATTTTCAAGTTATTCAGAAATGTGTCTTTTTATTTTATACCGTTTTACATTATTGTTGAACTTTGTATTGTAAATATACTTTATGTAGTTACCAAATAGTTTAGAGGATAGCCTTGAGGATGGAAGGACTAATAAGACCTGTTGTAAAATGTTTCTTATACTCTAGAGGCTATTATATGACCTGGCTAGACCCCCAATAAATCAATCTACTGGTTTATTTTTAGACAAGCCTTAAGCACAATAACTGGAGAAGGATAATTTAAACTGATTTCCTAAGCTAGTCTCCCAGCTGCATTCCTCAGGTTACCTGCCAATAAGTCACCCTGCCCGGGCTGAATCTGCTCCGTCAGGCCGTGTTCTCTTTCTCCATCTTCTCCTCCATCCTCTCTTTTCTCCTGCTTCCTCCTCTCTGCCTTGTAGTCCCTGCCTCAGACCCCAAGTTCAGCAAGGAAACTCTATCTGTTACTATTCTACCAAGTAACTGGCTGTCAGCAACTTCATTTAATCAGTCAGAATATTGGGGAGTAAAGTTTACACAGCATTGCTTGGTGTATGTGAGATGTACTCTGGGCTACAACCAGATGTTAGGGATCAGTAGCATTTGAATACTTAGCTGCACCAGACCAACCCCCAACAAAGATCAGCTAATAGGTTATTGCAGTGATGTAAAAGCAATGCGTTATAAATGCTTTTTCTTTTCTATACATCAAGTTACTTCTATTTCTAGCATATACATTGAAAGATATATGATGTTAGGCATTAGATACCTATAACTTGGTTGTCACATAAGTTGGAAAAATAAAATTTATCTTTCTTTCATCTTTCTAAGAGTTGAATAAATAAGTGCCTTACTGTGGGAAGCTGATATAATCTGAGGGCCACATTAACTAGTTGACATACAAGTATTTATCATAACAAAACAGTAGACCATAATGGTGTACCTGGATTGATAAGTCTGATCCCACAGATGTGAAACAACAAAGCAGTTTGTTGAATCTTCCCTGCAGCAGAAAACTAAACTTGATAGAGCAAAGTATTTGGTTTTGACATTTTCTATATTAATGTACTTTGCAAATTGTAGGCACTTGTGCATCTTTTGAATAAGAGAACCAAGGTCTTTAGTTTTTCTATTCCCTAGCTAGCTCTGTGATTTGTTACTTGACTGGAAAGCCATTCGTGGTATTTTTTATTTGTTTAAAGAACAATTTTTCAGTTGCATTGTCTCTCATGTATTTGACACAAATTTCCTGTTTTACTTAAAAGTGCCTAGTTAATCTGTGCTGGAACTCCTATTAATGAATTGTGAAAACCTCAACATTTCTTTCTTACAGAAAAGAAAAAGGCTGGACTATTTGAGCAAATCACTAAAACTCATGGAACAATTATTGGCATTACATCAGGAATTGTCTTGGTTCTTCTCATTATTTCTATTTTAGTACAAGTGAAACAGCCCCGGAAAAAGGTTATGGCTTGCAAAACTGCATTTAATAAAACTGGGTTCCAGGAAGTATTTGATCCTCCTCATTATGAACTATTTTCACTAAGAGAGAAAGAGATTTCTGCAGACCTGGCAGATCTGTCAGAAGAACTTGACAACTACCAGAAGATGCGGCGCTCCTCCACAGCCTCCCGGTGCATCCATGACCACCACTGTGGGTCTCAAGCTTCCAGTGTCAAACAGAGCAGGACCAACCTCAGTTCCATGGAACTTCCCTTCCGAAATGATTTTGCACAACCACAGCCAATGAAAACATTTAACAGCACCTTCAAAAAAAGCAGCTACACTTTCAAACAAGCGCATGAGTGCCCTGAACAGGCTCTAGAGGACAGAGTGATGGAGGAGATCCCCTGTGAAATTTACGTCAGAGGGCGAGATGATTCTGCGCAAGCTTCCATATCCATCGACTTTTAATTGTCAACTAAAGACACTAATTACTAAGTGTGTAAGCAGCCTACATCAATACTCATTCTGTCTCAACAACCACTCCTGTTCTGTCAGAATTAGAAAGCCCTTCATAATTTATCATAATGCTGACAATTTTCTTATCTCAGGCAATCTTTATATGTGAAACCAACCAAGGAACTTAATGTAATCAGTGGGAAAAAGTCATCATTTGTTGGTTGGTATCTTACCGCTAAACACTGCCTATTCAATGGCAGTTGAAGAGTGAGTGGTCGTGATAAGCCAGGCTCAGCAGCCGGGTAGTAATAACATCAGGGTACTGTTCTTGTTCACACAGCCCCATCAGTAAATTTTAAAGCAAGATTTTTCTTTATATTCCTTTGTCTTTTTTTCTGATATGTTTTATATTTCTATAGTTTTTTCATTTCAGTTTCCTGCATACGGAGATAATGTGTCATTAATTCCGCATGGGCATGTATTTGCTCTTAAATGTGTAAAATATGGCTGTACTATAATGAGTAGCAATTTAAGACGCAGTCATATTTCATTCCTTCTTGACTCACTTCTGTACTGTTGTCTTTAATAACAGCATCTTAGTCCTGTTTTTTCTGTGAGAATTGGTAGATGACATGATTTATCACCTTTAAATCATGTTTCATCTTAGTTATCTTAGAAAAGTAATAATCCTGGGGTATATTATTACCAGTTACACATGAGTGAAATTTGAGGAAGATTTAAAACTTGTAGCAACCTCTGAAGTTTTCCTGGTTGGATCTTATTTACCCCAGTAATCAGGGTCCTCAAACTCACTTGAGAGCAGGCCTTTAATTATGGCTCCATGCAGAGCTTCTCATCAGATCTTGTTCTTTATCATCCTTCAAAAAAAATTCTTTGTTATCTTGTTACTGGTTTGTCTTTGGCACATGGTAACCATGCTGATGGAAGCAAAAAGAGACTCTGAGGAACTGTGTGAGCCTTTACACAGCTTCTGCGCGGAACATTGCATTTTTCTAGCCACTGTCATCAAGAATAGCAACTTCAACTTTTTTTTAACTGCACTTTTGATCTTGTTTTGTAGATTATATAAAACAATAATTTATAAACATGATATCAAAACTCATTGGTTTTTTTTAGACTTTTGATATTATTTGATACTGTATAAACTATTAGGTCAAGATTTAAAACATACAGGACAGATTTCTTTCAGTGTTCACAGCAGTGACTTTGTGTAGAAGTGTACTGTGATGGGACTGTACTATAATTTATTACAAAGACCTTGGCCATGGTGATATATACATAAGTTTTTCTTTCTTTTGCTGCTGTGTTTAGTTTGGTGATAAGTTTTTCACTGTATGGTATTTATTGTTCTGAATCATAAGAGAAATCTTACATTAAAGTATACATTATTACATGATCTTTCAATTATTTATAGCAGGAATACTTTGAATAAGATGTGGATTGGGGAAGAATCCATATATTTAATGATAACCAATATAGATAATACATTTTCTATATTGAACTAAATTTTCAATTAAATGAAAAGTTCAGGTTTCAGTAGATTTCATTAGCTCTTTAAGTACTACATAAATCTGATCTCAGATTGCTAAAACTTTGATCTTTAGTGTGATGTACTTCTCCCCAGTGTGTGTTCTTTGTATAACATTTTTATTTTTAAAAATGAAATTATATCCAGAATATGGGAAAGCCTGTACTTGATATAAGCATTATTTAATTTTTTAAGTCAGTAGACATTCCTGCTTTGTAAAATAGAACTTGGAAAAGTAAAAGGAATTCCAAAACATAGTAATCACTGAACTATCCAGAGAATGATTAGATAGCTATGTTTCTTTCAGTAACTATTAAATAAACATTTTATTAGGTGACTTAGGCCAGGCAACATTCCAACAGCATAGTAAATACTTAAACTGGTAGCTGTGATATAATAGTGAAAGAAAAGTTAACATACCTCCTGTATAAATTGTATCTATTATAAAATAGCTGTCATACTCAGCCTTAATTTTTAGGTTATAGAGCTTATAGTATGCTTTCATACATCATTGTTACTTGTGACTATTTTTCTTTTTAACACTACACCCTATTTTAAAGAGATTTGAAGAGTCTTACGAAACAGGTGTTTGACACTGGACATTACAAAAGTGTAGATTTGCATGATTTCATGCAACTCAGCAAGAGAAGCTTGGATGATCATTTGGTTCTAAATTGGTTCTAAATTCGCTAATAATAAATTAGAAAGTTGTTCCTTTTCACAGTAGAAAACACTTAATATTCGGAGGCTAAAATGAAAGCCATAAATTTAATAATGACAGACATGAAATGTAGCCATCTTAGTTGAGTTATTACAGCCTACAGAGTACCTCAGTATTAAACATGCCTTCTGAAGAAAAATGTAAAGCAGGAGAATGGTAAAAATCTCCAGTGCAAGAAAGTACCAGCTATATGATATCAAACACTTCTATCTTCTATCCCAAGGTTAATACAAACTGTCAGCTCCCAATGGAATTTCAAAACATAGTAGTCCCTGAACTATCCAGAGAAAGATTAGAGAACTATTCTTTCAGTAACCATTAAATAAGCATTTTATTGGGTTACTTGGGTCACCCAATATTCCAACAGCATAGTAACTGCACAGACCACAATGTACACATCCCACTGTCCCAAAAACAGAAATAAACTGTGGTATTCCTTTTGCAGAAAAGGGATATTCAATATAAATATTTAACAAAACAAAAAAAAACAATGGAAATTCACATTTCACATCACAGATCTAAAAGGCCCCTTAAGCTTTGATTTAGGAGAGCCTTTGTCACTATTCTAATTGTGTTTTGTATAATTGCTAAGTATTAAGGAACCGCAGTCTGCACTGAACATTTCTGGAGCTCTGACACTACCTAATGAGGGTATTTGCTTGTTTCAGGAGCATGTCAGCTGCTGAGAGTAGATGAGAGAAAAGCCTGTTGTAGTTCCAGGAATAGTTAACAGTCAGAGATTACACTTTGTAGCACAGTGTATGTCCACAGTCTGCTGTGTGTCCACGGTTCTTCATTGCAAATGCTAAAAGAAATATGCCTGAATCACATTGATTGTAGACAGGGGAACTTTAGTTTTTGCTCTTTTTAAAGACCCGAAGAGGTGATGTAGTCTAGTTTTGTTAATGAGAAGGCTAAACCCTAAAGGTGAAGTGGTTCCCCATGTCTCCAAACTCCTCGCCCAGTGTTCTTCCTTGGCTTCTTGTTCTTGCCCTGCTTAGCTTTTAAAAGTCACACAGTTCCACACATCAGCCTTGATATTCCACACACAGCTTGTTATTCTTACCCAAAATGTGATGCTGTGATTCTGTTTGCATTGGGTTTCACCCCTCCCTTTTTAATTTATATAGCATTGTTCTCTTAACCTTTTTGTAACCAAGTTTCCTTGACACCTGCAAAGTATGTAATTACTATGAATTCTTAGTACACAGTGCTGGCTAGCAGCACATGGAGTGGTGGCAGAAAGAAAGTATGGGTGCTTTCATTTTTTGGAATGTTTTTTTTTAAGTTAAAAGAAACAATGTACATTATAGAAATTAAATATTGAGGCACTATATGTTGAGTTTTGAGAATGGTTTGAGTCTAAGCCACTATAAGAAAATAAGCTGACCTGGGATATCATTTTAGCTTCCTGCACCATCAGTTACCTGTTATATACCTCTCCTTAATAATATTCTCTTCTTTAGTAAGCTTTTTAACATACTTTTGATTATATTTCTGGGATTGGTTTACTGGCTCATAAAGCCACCAAGATAATGATGAGGGTGCACGTATAGTGAGTACTACCTAAATTTGTTTTTTTAAGCAGTAGATTTTTATTAGAGATGAATTTCCAGATCATGTAAGAATTATCATGTGCTTAATCCAGATTTGGCACTTTAAAGTATTTAACCCTTGAAATGCAAATAAAAACTCCTGTTTTGATTTTCTTCCTTGCCTCAATTTCTGAAGTGTATAAAAGTAGAACATTCAGGCTACTTTGGACATCACCATTTACATACCCTTACTAAGACAGAGTAGGTATTTCCTATTTGCTACTTTCCAGATAAAATAGTCACAGTTGAGATTTCTTTGTTAAAGCAACTTTTGATGATTGTTATACTTAAGAACCCTTTTTTACTTTCAAATTAAGATGAGCTTTAAAAAAAAAAAAAGGCTGTAGGGTGGGAAGTTGAGGAGATGGCTCAGGAGTGAAGAGCACTTGCCACTCTCCCAGAAGACCAGGATTCAGTTCCCAGCACCCACATGGTAACTCACAACCATCTACAACTCCAGTTGCAGGGATCTAGTTGCCTCTCTGGTCTGTGCAGTTTCCAGGCATGCATGTGATACACAGACATGCAGGCAAAACACTCACACATAAAATTTCTAACTCAAAGCTCTTTAATTGGACCTAAAGCCCACTCATGAAGAGGGGACCATGCCTGGTTCTGGAAACATAGCCAACTGGTAAAGTCATGGACCTTGGAGACTATACAACTGCCACTTTACTAAACCAGCACAACTCCTAACTACATTCTAAACATTTTCCTTATACCCACACATAGCATAGTCCTCACCCCTCACCAAGGAAACTTTGTAATGGAAGAAGACCATTACAGAAAACCACAAGTGTTCAAATTATAGAATTGTGGGGTTGGCGAGATGGCTCAGTGGTTAAGATCACTGTCTGTTCTTCTAAAGGACCTGGGTTCAATTCCCAGCACCCACATGACAGCTCACAACTGTCTGTAACGCCAACTCCAAGGGATCTGACACCTTAACACTAATGCACATAAATTAAATTATTTTAGAACATTGCAGAGTTTGGGAGGCCAGTCCCAGCTGATCTGCAACACAATTCCTGCACCTCAGGCTTAGGATCTGTGGAAGATTATAAGAGCCAATTGAACAGGGAGCTTGCTGTGAGACTGCCAGAAAAATTATATCCATGAAGTCTCACCAACATGCCTACCCAAGCATGACCTGACAAGGGTGAGGTCAATAGGCATGTGAGCATGGAAGGGGAAACTCAAGAGACCTCAATCCTAGGCAAAGAACTACACACAACTAAGAAATGCTAAAGTAGTCTTCTCCAGGGAAGAATGCAGCCATTGGAGTATCCAGTACTGCATGGTCAGCTCTGAAAGCAAACCGACAAGTAACATTATCCAGACTGAACAGATTGTATTTATATATTTCAGGAGGTAGGTCAGTTGGTCGGTAGGTGGAATAATTCTGGGCGATGGATAGAAAATATACACTCACAGACACAAGGAAAAGGGGGCCATGAATTTGAGTGAGAGCAAGATGGGGCATATGGGAGGGGTTGGAGGAATGGAAGGAAAGGGGGAATGATATAATTAAAATCACAAAAAGTAAAAATTGGAAAGATGGTTCAGCAGTGCAAGTAAGAGCTCTTGCTGCTCTTCCAAAGGCCTTAAGTTAGGTCTCCAGCCACCTGTAACTCCAGCTCCGGGAGATCTGATGCCCCCTTCTGGCCTCTGAGGGCACTCACATATGTGCTTTAACTTCACATAGACACAAATGAAAATAAAAGTGAATCTTTTTTAAAAATACTGACCTTTATTTTTATTTTATTTGTACAGGTGTTCTGTCTTCATGTATGTCAATACACCACATGTATGCAGTGCCTGTGGAGGCCAGAAGAGGACATTGAACCCTAGGGCAGTGGTTTTCAACCTTCCTCATGCTGCAACCCTTTTCTATTCAGTTCCTCATGTTGTGGAGACCTCAACCACAAAATTATTTCATTGCTACTAAATGACTGTACTGTTGCTACTGTTATGGGTTATAGTGTAAATATCTGATTCGCAGGATATCTAAAATGTGACCCCTGTGGGTCACCCTCGGGTTGAGAACCCCTGCCCTAGGACTAGAGAGACATGGTGCTGGGAATCAAACCTGAGTCCTTTGGAGGAGTAGCTAGTGCTTCTAACTGCTGAGATTTTTTTTTAAGTTATATACTTGTTGTAAATTGCTAGCAGGGTTTAATATTTCCCATGATACCCTCTAATGCACTGTGTTCCTAAGGATACCTTGAACCCAAATCCAGCTTATGTCTTGTATCCAGGGCATTATGCTCTACTCACTGAGGTACATCCTAGCCCAAGCTGTCTTTAAGATGCAGAGTGTATCTCTCACACCATCACTTAGTGAAGATGCATGGACAGGTCTCTAGAAGAATATGTACACTGAGGGGAAGGCCAAGGAAAGCCACACCCTTCTCCGACTGTTGTAGTCGTCAGACACACCCAGGAACGTAGGGAGTTAAAGCTGGTTTTTCTTTATTAGTAATTGCAAGGCAATCATACTTCTTGTATTATTTGGAATCAAGAAACAGGTGTCATTTGTAAATGCTCTCATCTTCAAGTCTTTGTTGTCTTCTGTCTTCAATGCTATCAGCCAGCAAGTATATCACTGAAACGTTTCTCGCCCCCCCCCCATTTTGAGACTAGATGCTGACTGCTAGAAGGAATTCTTATCAGAAAGTTAAGTATTGAAACACGTTTTTCATATCTTTTATTCTTCAGAAACATTGTGGTGTTATGTTTAGTGGTGTTTCAAATTTTGAAACACACTAAAAAAAGGAAATGGGGGGAGTTCTCCCTCGCCCCTGGAGTTGTCACTTTATTATGTGCACACCTCATAAGAAAACTACCTGTGAACACAGAGAGTCAACTGGCTCAGCTCCTAAAGCCAAAGCCTTTTAAATTCAGTTAAGGAATTCCTTAGTCCTTAGCTTTTAATATACAAAAGCACTTACAGTTGGATACTTCTAAGATGAGATGATCTTCTGTGATGCCGATGACCTGTCTCCTTGTAATAAGTTTTTCTTTAGTCTTCTGGCCTTCCGAAGCACCTAGCCACAGGTGTCCTTTCAAAGGTAAGGTGACAGACCAACCTCTAGCTGCCTTGAGCAGTCTTCCTGTTGGGTTTCCTGTTGGGGGAAACCAATTGCAGTGTTGCGAGAGAGACCTGTATGATGAGTGGAGATTTCTATCCAGTAGCTAAAGTGCCATACCCTGTAAAGAATGGAAACTGTGTTCTGGTATGGTTATGCACACCTTTAGTCCCAGCACTCAGGGAGGCAGAGGCAGTCAGATCTCTGTGAGTTTTGTGAGGCCAGTATGGTCTGTATATTGAGTTCCAGGCTAGCCAAGGTTGCATACTGAGACTCTATCTAAAAAAAAAAAAAAAAGGGGGGGGGGGTGCTGCACAGATGGCTTAGCAGTTAAGAGCACTGGCTGTCCTGAGTTCAATTCCCAGCAACCTCATGTTGGCTCACAACCATCTATACTGAGCTCTGGTGCCCTCTTCTGGCGTGCAGGTGTACTCATATACATTAAATAACATTAAATAAATATCTGTTCATTTGAAAAGAAAAAAAAAGAACGAAGGAGGGAGGAAGGGAAGAAGAGAGAGAAAGAAAAAAAGAAAGATTGAATTGAATCTGGAACCATGGAGCGGCTATAGCCAACCTTATTGCTGGTTTGTGAGAGACTTAAACTTACTCAGGTGACTGATTTGAAAAACAAAGGTGTTTGCTGTTTAAATGGAACCTGGAGGCAGGAGGCCCTGGAGGAGCGCTGCTCACCGGCTTATTCCTCTTGGAGCTCTCAGCCTGCCTTCTTATAGAACCCAGGACCACCAGCCCAGGAAGGGCACCACCCACAATGGGCTGGGCCCTCCCCCGCTGATAACTAAGAAAATGCCCTACAGCTGGATTTTATCAAGACATTTTCTCAATTAAGTTTTCAGATGGCTCTAGCTTGTGTCAAGTTGACATAAAGCTAGCCACCAGACCATGGTGGTTGTTGTGGCTTTGTTAGTTTTTAGAGGGCTGGGCTCAGATTCCCAGCAATACTACTTGAGTCTCCAGCAGTGCCTGAGTTCCTGAAGTACCTTAGTTTGTTTTATACAGAGTTGGAAGAATGCCCTTCTACTCAGAACCTTCTGTTAAATATCTCTCACTGTTGAATCGTTCCTGGCCTGCTATTAGTGCTTCCTCTATTGAAAATCTGGTTTGGTATCTTTTTGTCTCATTACTCAGACACCACACAAGCAAGGTTCTCTAAAGAGAAAGGCCTGTCGTGTCAAGAGGAAGGAAGGAAGAGATGTGGCTGCTTAGCAGTAGGTTTAGGCCATATAGAGAAATTAGTTTTACCAAAAGCATATCTTAAAAGATTGTGCCAAAGGGTGCTTCTCTTTCGAGCTCCACCCTCACCTTTCCATTCTTAAAAAAGAAATGACTTGCTGCTTTTCACTTACCAATTAGGCATGTGTGTGGGGGGGGGGGTTAGTTTATTTATTTTTATTAATTTTAACATTTTTATTTTATATTAATCACAGGTTATGTACTTTGTATCCCAGCTGTAGCCCCCTCCTGCATTCCCTCCCTTTTCCCCCCTTCCTTCCCTCATCTCCTCCCTGCACCTTTCCAAGTCCACTGATAGGGGAGGACCTCCTCCCCTTCCATATAACTCTTGCTTATCAGGTCTCTTCAGGAATGGCTGCAATGTCCTCTTCTGTGGCCTAGCAAGGCTGCTCCTCCTTCGGGGGGCAGGAGGTCAAAGAGCCAGCCATTGAGTTCCTGTCCAAAATAGTCCCTGTTCCCCTTACTAGTGTACCCACTTGGATATTGAGCTACCATTTGCTACATACAAGCAGGGGTTCTAGGTTATATCCATACATGGTCCTTGGTTAGAAAGACAGTCTCATAAGAGACCCCTGTGCCCTGATATATTTGGTCCTTGCAGAGATCTTGTCCTCTCCAGGTCATACTAACTCCCCCTTCTTTCATATGATTCCCTGCACTCTGCCAAAGGGTTGGTTATGTTTCTTAATATTTGCTTTGATGAGAGATCCAAGATGGCTGCCATGAGAGGACACTGTGTCTGAGGAGTAGGACAGCAGAAACAACGCAGCCACCAGGAGACTGAACTCTGGGACCTAAATCTCTGGGTGACCTGTGGCTCACAGCTCTGATCTGAATGAGCAGCCGTGCTGGGCACCCACAGCCACCATAATAGACTGGATGACACAGTTTCCTGGGCAGTCTGAGGAGGAACCAGGTACCATTTTCACTGACCTGCGCACTGCTGGCTCACACTGCACGCGTCCGCCAGCAAAAACCTTAGTCCGTGTGTGAGTCCGCGGGCAACTCTGGGAAGGACCCGGGTTCTGCTTCAATCCATGGAACCACCTCAGACTGAGAGGGTCGGGGGACCGTTTTGACCAGACTGCACACTGTGGTGAACATTGCACGCAGCAGCCAGCAAAAACCTCGGTCCGTGTGTGTGTCCACCGGCCAGACAGACAAGGCCTCAGGCACCATTTCAGACAGGCCTGCATACAGCGGGTGCACACTGCTCAGCAATGCCTGCAACCAACCCAAACCCAGTGTGTGTGCCCCAAATATCATCTGAGACCGTGGTGCACAGCCCCTGGCCCAGAAGGGGGCGCCAAATCTCCAGTCCAGGGGAGAGCCCTTAGCAGCAAGCCCAGGGCAGAGCGCACAGCCCCCAGCTGACATCTCAAACCTGGACACTCAGACTCTAGCACAGAGTTAGGAGTAAAGACTCCAGACCAGAGGGTGACCAGCCTGCAGTGTTCACAGCTTCTAGCACACAGCACAAAGCCAGGCACACAGAGCCCACAACAGAGTTCAACTGAGACAACAACACATTCTAACAAACCACTGGAAATCCCTGATCTTCTTGAAGAATACTCCTGACACAAGATTGACAGTTTCAGACTGAAGTACAGCCTTAAAGCACAAACAGCTCCCTGATTATATATAAACAAATGCCCAGAAATCGGCGAAAGAACTCACCCAACAAAAATCAGGACACCATGGCCCCACCAGAAACACCCAAAAGCAGTGGAGTTTTTAATTCAGCGGAGACACAGGAAAATTATGTTAAAGCTTTGATT
>CM053744.1:23827380-23851967 GCA_028658305.1 Pachyuromys duprasi
AAGCCTCTGACAGAGGGCGAAAAGTAATGATAGATCTGGGGGAGGTTGTTGAGACTTGGGGAGAATAAGAGCTCCACAAAGACCAAACTGAGCAGGGCACAGGGCTCTTGTATGAGACAGTTTCTACAGTCAAGGACCATGTGTGGATGTGGCCTGGAACCCCCGCTCAGAAAGGGCCCATGATAGCTCGGTGTAGGACTGAAGACCCTACTCAGGGAAACAGGGACTGTTTCAGTCATGATCTTGATGGCTGACTCTTTGACCCTCCCCCATGCAAGCCGGGGAGTGACAGACTGGCTAGATCCCAGGGGAGGACATTGCAGCCAGCCCTGAGGATACAGGATAAGCTGGGGTTGGATGGAAGGGAAGGAGGTCCTCCCCTGTTGGTCGACTTGGAGGTGGCGGGAGGAGGGAGATGAGGGAGGGAGTGGGAGGGTAGGAGGGAATGAGGGAGGGGGCTACGCCTGGGATTCAAAACACCTAACCTGTGATTGAGAGAAAAATAAATAAATTTAATAAAAAAAAGAATATGTTCTAAGTCTATCCATTTTCCTTTATATCTTGTGATTTTATTTTTTTAGACTAAATACTCCATTTTATATATGTACTATATTTTCATTATATCCTTCCTCTGTTGCTGGGCAATTAAGTTAGTTCAATTCCTTGTTATAGTGAAGAGAGCAGCAGTTAATATGCGGATGTAAATATCTCTACAGCAAGTATGGAGTTATTTGGGTATAAGTCCAGGAGTAAAACAGCTGGTAGTCCTATTTTTAGTCCCTCCTCTCCCCCCCCCCGCCAGAATCTCCAAATTGGCTTTCAAAATGGTTGTATTAATTTGCACTCCTATGAGCCATGTAGGGTTCCTCTTCCTTCACATCCTCCCCAACAATTGTCAAATTTATTGATGATAACTATCCTAGCTGGCAAAAGGTGGCATCTCAAAAGCAGTTTTAAATTGCATTTACCTGATGACTAAGGAGGATGAACATTTTAAAAAATAGTTATCAGCCATTTGTATTTCTTTGAAAACGATTCTGTTCATTAGTCTATTTGATCACTGAGTTTTATTTACTTTATATTTAATTTCAGCAATTCTTTTTTCATATTAGCTATCTGAGGTAAAAGTTCTCTCCCATTCTGTAGGTTGTCTGCTCTGCTAATAGTTTCTTTTGCTGGCAGAAACCTTTTTCATGTAGACCCACCTGTTGACACTGGGGGCTACTTCCTGTACTATTGAAGTTCTTTTTGTGAAGTTCCTGCATCTAATGAAGGGTCTTAAAGAAGATTCCCCATGGTTTCTTCTAACCATTTCAGTGCTTCAGATTTTAAAATGTTTTTGATCCATTAAAATTTTTTTTACATGGGTGATATATATTTGATTTCATTTTTCAGCAGGTAGAAGTCTAGTTTTGCCAGAAGAGTTTCTTTTTCTTTAGACCTTAGTTTTTTTTTATTAGTTACATTTTATCATCTCTGTATCTGAGCTGTATCCCGCTCCCTCATTCCCCACCCTCCTTCCCTCATCTCCTCCCGTCCCTTTCCAAGTCCACTGATAGGGGAGGACCTCCTCCCCTTTCATTTGACCCTGTTTTATCAGGTATCTTCAGGACTGGCTACAAAGTCCTCCTCTGTGGCCTAGCAGGGCTGCTCTTCCCTTGCAGGGTGGGGAGGTCAAAGAGCCCACCATTGAGTTCATGTCAGAAATAGTCCCTGTTCCTCTTACTACGGTACCCACTTAGTTACTGAGCTACCACGGGAGAGTTTCTTAAATAGGCTATTTTTTAAGTATATGTTTCTGCTGGTATATGTGAAAGCTACTGTATAAAAATACTTATTTTGTATGTTCTACCTTCACTTATTAAATCTAGTTTTTTAGTGGATTCTGTAGGATATTTTAAGCATAGAATCATTTCATCTGCAAATGGGGATCATTTGGCTTTATTTCCTTTATACCTTTCTCTTGGTATAGCTCAAACATCAAGCACTATTATCAAATAAGAGAGAGTAGATTAGGCATTGTCTCATTCTTGATTTTAAAGGAAATGCTCCTAGTCTGTGTCCATTTAATATAAGATTGATTACATGTTTATTATATATAGTCTTTATTATTTTGAGGTATATTACACAATTCTAACATCTCCATGATTTTTATCATGAAGGTATGTTGAACTTTGTTGGATTCTTCTATGGGATCAATCAAGACAATTATTTAGTTTTTGCCCTTAAGTCTGTTTATATGGCCCATTACATTTATTGATTTCCATATGTTCAACAAATTTTGCCTTTTGAGGATGAAACTCACTCACCTGGTCAAAATATCATGTGTTCCTGAATTCTGGTTCCAAGTACTTTGTTGAGAAGCTCTGAATCTATATTTATCAAAGAAATTTATTTACAGTTTTCTTGTCTTTACCTGATTTTTGTATCAAAATAATACTGGCTTCATAGAAATATGGTAGTATTCCTTCACTTTGTATTCTGTGGAACAAGTTAAGAAGAATTGGTATGAGACTGTCTTTGAAAGTTTGATAGAATTCAGTGGTGAATCTCTCTAGTCCTGGGCTCTTGAGGGGAAGTTTTGATTATAGCTTCCAATTTTACTGCATATAATGAGTCTGTATCTTCTGGCTGCAATTTTGGTTGTTATGCATTTATATGCTTTCTTTTCAGAAATCTCCATTAAGGCCAGTGGCCTATAATGTATTCATGTATATAAGTAAACAAATTATGTATTTGGGTATAGTGTGACATTTAGAAAGCACAATGAGAGAAGGTAATTAAAAAAAAAAAAGAGGAACGTATGCATGTCCTTGCCAGAAGTCAGCACTGGATGTCTTCCTAATAATGTCTCTCCACATTATTTTTGAGACAGTATCAGCCATTGAATCTAGCCATTGAATTTAGTTAGGTCAGCAAGCTCCAGAAATCTTCCTGTCTCTGCCTCTCCAGTGCTGGGATCATTGGAGTGTACTGCTGCACTTAGCTTTTGTGGGTGGTAATTACACCCAGGTTCTCATCCGTGGCTAGCAAGCACTTTAGCGACTGAACGATCTCCCCAGACATGCCCTCCATGGTGGAGCAGTCAGTGTGGATACATAGGGCAATCTTGGGTGTTCTTACTCAAGAGTTGTCTGCCTTGGTTTTTGAGATAGCATTTTGCAGTGGAATCTGAGTAGGTTAGGCTGGTGGCCTGGCAAGCCCCAAGGATATGTTTTTGTTTCCCCAGTTTTCAGATTACAAGTTTACAATACCACATCAATCTTTTCATGAGGGTTCTGGGGGATTGCACCTAGTCTTACAACCTTGTGGGAATGTACTTTACAAGACTGAACTATCTACCCACATCTTTGCCCACCTTTTAACAGATAATTGCGTTTACTTTTATTATTTTAGTTCTTTCTAATAAGAGTTTAAAAATTTTCTGTATTTGATGTACAACATTTTCTATGTCTGATTTCCCCCCTATGTCAATCTAGCTAGAGCTTTTTCTATTAACAAGTCAGTTTTGGGTGTTTTTTGTTTTTTTGTTTGTTTTTTCTTTCGAGACCTCTGAGGCTGGCCTTAAACTTACCCTGCTTCAGATTCTTGAGTAGGCTGGGATTACAAGGCTTGCCACCCATGGCTATCCCTGGGCTGTCCTACTTTTAGTCTGTTGTTCTAATACAATACTGACCAAAATCAACTTGGGAAGCAAATGGCTTACATTTCTTTTTACATTACAATTCAAATCCATTGTTGAGAGAAATCAAGGCAGGAACTTAAGCAGAACTGAAAACAGAACCCATGGAGAAACACTGCTTACAGGTTCATATTCTGGCTGGCTTGCATTGGTCATGCTTAGCTACTTTATTATTTTTAAATAATTTAATAAAATAAAAACAAAGGTTTATTTGCTTTTATTTTCTGTATATGAGCATTGTTGGTATAATATTCTTGTGGAATGTGCCCTTGTTCATTCAAATGCTGATTTCTCTACCCCACTATCTGGTTTCAGTCCAGACATTGCATGGTGATGCTTAGAATAAGCATCACCTGTCTCGTTTGTGTAAACATGCCACCATTTGTTCTCTGTATTGTCAATAAAAGCACTAGCCAGTACAATGGGGAGAATAGGGTGAGGCATCCTGGAGGAGAAGGAAGTGAAGAGAGGGGACAGATCGGCAGGAGAGCACATAGAACCACGAGGAGAGATGAACTGGCCCTAAGATATGACTAAAAGCAAGTATAATGTGGGAAATCTGAATGGGAGGAAACTATGCGGGCTTGGAAGTTTAGGATGGAGTAACAATTGCCCAGCATTGTGTTCTAGGTTAATTAAATAAATCCTAGTCTCTGTGTGGTGATTTGGGTATACAGGTGATTTAGGAATAACTGCTGCTTAACTAAGAGGTAAATCTATAATAAACATTAATATTTAAGAACAGAGAATTCTACCAGAATATATATGTATGTACCACATGTGTGCCTGGTGCTCAGGAAGGCCAGAGGCCCTGGAATTGAAGTATTGAAGTAACAGATGGTTTTGAGCCCCAAGCAAGTGCTAGGAATTGGACTTGTTTCTATTAAAGAACAGTAAGTAGTATTAACCCGTGAGCCATCTCTCTTGGCTATCTTTTTTTTTTCTTCTTTTTAAAATATAGTCCAGTATCACCTCCCTGAGGAATGCTGTCATACACACTGAGCTGGGCCCCCTATATCAATTAAAACTCAAGACATTCCTTTATAGACATGCCAATAGACCAGCCTGATGTAGACAATTCCTAGAAACTTCTCCTCTCAGATTACTCTATGCTGTGTCAAGTTGTCAATTATGGCTAACCAGGATATAAGATTTTAATTTATTTCTGCTTTTAAAATAATCCTTAACTTTATTTAAATTTGTCATTTTTCTTGTCAAGATGAATATTAGCTCATTAATATTCAAGCATTTTTAAAGGAAATTTGTATGTAAAAATACTCTATTATTGTTTAAAATGTATCAGTTTTTTATATGAGTATTTTATTTACTGAGGTTTACATGTATTCAGACTTTCATCCTGATTTCTTAGATGCTATATGAATTACTAACTAGCATAGTGTTCCATTTCCAAACATCTGACCTTGTATGTAGGTTAATCTAATACAGTGGTTCTCAACCTTCCTAATGCTGAGACTCCTTAATTCAGTTCCTCATGATGTGGTGACCCCTAACCACAAAATTATTTTTGTTGATACTTCATTACTGTAACTTTGCTACTGTTATGAACTGTAATCTGTGTTTTCTGATGGTCTTAGGTGACCTCTGTGAAAGGTTCATTCAACCTCCAAAGGGGTCATGTACCACAGATTGAGAAATAGTGGTCTAATACATGCATTAATTTTGATAAGTCTACCTACTGAAAAATACTTACTCTCTAGATGTTGTGATCAAGATACCACATGTTTAGATCTTACTAGCCTTAATAATTTTTTAGACCTTTGGTCTCTTAATTAATCAGGTAAAAATTATTATAAATGGAATTTTTGATTTTTCGTTTAAGATTTGCGTACTTCGAGGCCATGATCTGTAAGATTTTAAATTATGTTTTTCTTGTGAATTAGTGATTGTGGACTCCTATTTTAATAAATAATATCCATTTTCTTTTGGTATTTGCTAGCATTTGTTTTTATTTATCTCTATGTGTGTGATGCATACATTCATATGTGTACTGGCATGCTTGCCTGTGTGTTGATATTCAGAGGTTGATGCTGGTGTGTTTCTCTCATGCTCTTGCTTTTGACATTGGGTCCCTCACTAACCTGGGGCTCAGCATTTCAGCTAGAGTGACTGGCTACTTGGATCTGCCTGTTGCTGCATTCGCCCTTTCACTCTCTGTCCCAGTGCTTGTGCTATAGAAAAGCTGGTCCTGACCAGCTGCCCTATATGGTTGCAAGGAATCCCAACTCAAGTTCCTAATGCTTATACAGAAAGCATTTTACCCTGAGCCAACTCCTAGCCACCTTCCTCCCTCCCTCCTTCTTTTCCTTCCTTCCCTCGTTCCTTCCCTTTTCCCCAAGACAGGGTTTCTCTGTGTAGCCTTGCCTATCCTAGTCTCACTTTGTAGACCAGGCTGGCCTTGAATTCACAGAGATCCATTTGTCTCTGCCACCCTGAATACTGGGATTACAGGTGTGTACCACCATGCCTGGCACCAGCCACATTTCTTACTCTCCTTTTTTTCAAATATTTATATATAGTTATCCTATAAACAGGACTTATTTGGAATTTTAAATGTAGCACGTAGTTCATTTATATTTTTATGCAGAAATCCCTTAGCTTTGCTTTCATTCTTAAATCAGTTCAGACATAGAAATATAGGTTAGCAGCTATTATTTTTCTTACTTATGTCTTTGAGCTTCTATTTTACTGTGGAAGGTCTCCAGGGTCAATCTAAATAGCATCAGGCTAGCAAGATGGCTCAGTGGGTAATGGCACCTACTGTGAAGTCTGTTAACCTGAGTTTGGTTTCTGAGTCCTAAGAGAAGAAATGAGAGAACTGACAATAGACTATTGTCTTCTGTCCTCTACTTGTAGGCCATGGTATACATGTATTATATATATTATGTATGTACCCTCACACAAATAATAATGTATGTAATCAGTAAATGAATAAATATCCCTTTGAAGGCAATCTTCCTATTCACAGGTTGTTTAATTTTTTCCCCCCCATCTGTGGGTTCAAGCTACACATCATTTAAACAGTATTTTTTGGGGGTGGGGCACTGTGTTATACATTTTATCATGTTTTTGAAAAATTTCTTAAAATACTGCTCCACACACCTATTAACAAACTTTCTCAGCTCTTTCATTACTGCTGTTCTATGCGTGTAGTCCTGGACATTTTTTCCTTTTTATCTTTTTGTTCTTTCTTGTAGTATATGTTTCTTGGAAATCTAAACTCTAAGAGATTAAACTTCTTCCTTTTTGTTTTATGTGCTCTTAGCTCAAGATGGACTGTGAGCAAAGGGGATCCCTAATGTAGGGTTGGGAGGTGACCTTCAGTGGGGCTTTATGGATGCAAGCTCTGTAGTATGCTCAACTATTTTGGAGTAATGTTTGACAAGTGCCTTAAAGTTGTGAGTTCAGACTAGAGTCTTGTTAATTTTTGTGATTGTTGCTTTCTGGATTGACCAGGGAATAAACACAAAGGTAATTTTCTAGATATAAAACTGCAGGAGAGATCCTCACCTCATCCCACCAGAGAACAAGCCCTTATAGCATATTTCCTTATTTACTTTTCATATTAGTCATCCCTCTCTAAAGGCTCTGTCTATGTCAGGGGCTTCATAATGGTCACACATGTCCTAGGCTTTTTTATTTTTCAGAGTTGGCATTAAACTAAACTCTTGGTATGTCTACCCCTGAGCAGTAATGAGTAGCTGAAATCTCCAGAGGCATTTATAATATCAATTTCATTTTATTGTACTATAGTTGTCTGTCTTCTTAAGAATTACTGGATTTGTCCTAGAGGGGTTTACTGAGATTGAAGCATCAACCAAGGACCATAAATGAACTGAACCTGGACCCCTACAAAGATGTAGCTGATGGACAGCTTAGGTTTCAAGTGGGTCCTCTAGTAAGGCTACGTGGGGACTGCATCCAGCACAGGCCCACTTGCTAGCTTTTAGATCACTTCCCATGGTGGGTCTGCCTTGACAAGCCACAGGGAAAGAGGACAGTTTCGTCCTGATGCAACCTGATGAGCTCACCTTTTTTGAGGAAGAAGGGGTAAGGAGAGAGAGTGGGTCTGGGAGGGAGGAGGGAAGGTGCTAAGGGTTGTAAAGTGAATAAAGTAAATGAAAAAAATTATTGGATTTATTTTGAACTTATATTTGTTTTTTGATGAATACCTGGTAAGTTTGGTCCAATATTTACAAATGTTTTTGACCTGTTTGAAAGTATTTTCGAGTTATCTGCCATTTTTCACAAATACAAATCTCATATTCATCTTCTTTTTTTTTTGTGGAAAGGTCTCAGTTATATAGCTCAAGTGTTCCCTCAAATCACAACATATTCTTCCAGCTCCTCTTTCATTCTTTTCCTTTTTCTACATACACATAAACTAAGTCTGATTTTTCCTTTGCAAATAATCCTAGAATTACAAATTAAAAATAAAAAGCAAAAGTAGTCTACAATCAACCTCAGAGTTATTTCAAAGCATCCTTTTTAGCAGCACTGTTTATGACAGTGTCACATGATCAGCAGAGGGCAGCACAGTGAGAACACAGACCTGAGATTAAATGTTTATATTTCTCACTGCTATGACTGACTCTTTAAGACATATTAACTTCTTGCAGCTTAATGTTCTTCATAAAAAAGGGGGTTGTCTTCTAAAGACATTTGTATGTGTGTGTGTGAGGTGTGTCGATGTATGGGTCGGAGGTGGGCATGGAGTATCTTCCTATCTTGTTATCTGCTATTAGTTTTGGCAACAGGGTTTCTCAGTGAACCTTGAACTTGCCATGTTGGCTGGACTGGCTGAGCAGCAAGCCTCTGGGACCCGCCTGTCTCCCCTCCCTCCTTGTGTTGGAGTAACAGAGTGCTCTACCGCAAAGGTGTGCTGAGAATCTGGACTCAGATCCTCATGCTTGTACAGCAAGCACTTTACTTACTAAGTCATCTTCCCAGGTTCCTAAAGCACTTAAACAAAACAAAAAAGCAAGCAAACAAACAACAAAACAAAACAACAGAAAAAGACCAAAAAACAAACAAAAAAACAAACCCAAGGACTCCATAGATTTTTAAAAACCATAGTCTTTCAATGTTAATAATCTTAATATGGGGTTGATGAGATGGCTCAGCAAGTAAACCTGCTGTGCAATCCCAATGATCTGAATTTAACCTCCATAACTCATATAAAAGTAAATGGAAAAAACCAACTCTATCAAGTTGTCCTCTGACTTACACACGTGTGCAATGTGCCTTTGTGTGTGTACCCACTTAAAAATTAAAAAAGAGAACTTTAATGTATAATATTTTAAATTATTTATATCTCAATTTATTTAGCTACAAAAACATTATGGTCTTAGTAGGTACAGAGTAAATGAAAGAAAAAAACATAAAGTTACAAATATTTACATGAATCAAACAACACACTATAGAAATCATGTCTTCTTATGTCCTTTTCTGAACTAAGTCAATATATAATAAATAATACCTTAGCTTTTGGGGTAGCTTTAATTGTCCATATGCAATCAACTGCTTGGCCAGGCTTTGTTTTTTCTTCTTGTTCTACCTGGCTAGAACGTATTATTCCATCAGCTCCTGAGAGCTCAAACTGGCAATCTAGGAAGGGAAAAAAAGATATTCAAAGAAAAATAAAACTAATAAAAAATGTCACAGGAAGAAAAAGGTAATATACTAAACCTGGAATAGGATTTAAAATACCTCCAAGATAAGTAAAGTCTGGATCTGTAACAGAAAAGAGAAGAAAGTCATCGGTACCGAGCTTTTAGATCTAACAAGTTTATGTTTAAAGCTTCATTACATAGCAGTATAAGAAACATTTTCATTCATAGATACTGCATATCACTAGTCATTTAAGAGAGTGTTTATAAGATTAACATTTAATGAAAATCTGTGTTTTTTACTTCAACATGACTGCTTTATGCAATTGAAAACATTATCTGCCAAATGTAGTGGATAGGTAAATGGTATATTTAATACATTGGAATACTACTTGGCCTTAAAAGGAATATATTTCCTTTGTGCTGAGCTGTATTTAATGTTTTCTAAAATGTCTGCTTCAAGCTGAGTGTTATTGCACACGTCTGTAATCTCCACACTTGGGGAGTTAGAAGCAGGCAGATCTCTGAGTTTGAGGCTGGCCTGGTCTACAAAGTGAGTCCAAGACAGCCAAGGCTACACAGAGAAACCCTATCTTGAAAAAAACCCCCGAATAGATAGATAGATGAATAAAATGTCTGTTTCAATGGGTAGTGGTGATATTTACAAAATAATATAAAATACCCAATGCTACTGACTTAAAAATAGTTCAATTTTAATCATAGTCAAATGTTTTTTAAAAAGCATTACACAAATACTTCAATTATTTCTCAGTTAAGATAGGAACCACAAATAGAAGACTGTATATGTACTCTGGCACACCTATTTTACATACATGATTAACTCCAAGTAAGAGGACACTCAGTTCTTATTAATACTGCCTTTAATTGAAGATACTTTAGAGCATTATCAAATTACAGATTGGAAAGTGGAGAAGTAAACCATTAGTCTAATTTCAAATACATTTCAGTGATTGTTCTTTTTATACTAAAACTAAGCTCATCTTTGTTTGAAGAGTCAACTAGAGGACACCAGCTCTTATACCTACCTATACACACACACAAAATCAAAGCAGAATTAAAATATTAAACTGTACTGGGGGAAAGCTATAGGAGCTCTTTGGAATATTAATCAAATATAATTTTTTCTTTCTTTTTAAAAAATTTCTTCTTTTAGATAGTCTTTTTTCATAGCTCTGTCTGTCCTGGAGCTCACTATGTAGACCAGATTGGCCTTGAACTTACAAGAGATCCACTTTGCTACTGAAGTGCATAATATGCTGGCCTTAAACTCATTGTGTAGTATGGGCCTGGAAAACCACTTTTAAATAGCGAAATTGTTGTATTTTAGCCCATTATGTATCTCATATTTATTGATATGAGCTGGTTTTCTTAGTTTAGAGATAAAACTGGGGAATTTCTGTCCAACTGTAAAAAAGAAGTATCACACTGTAGAAAAGTGACCCAGGAAACTCAATGTGGCACCCTGAATTTGCTGTCACCTCCCCTGGCAAGGGGGTCTTACTAGGCCACAGAGAAAGAGGAGACCTGATAGACTAGGGTCATAGAGTGGGAGTCGGAGGGAGGACCTCCCCTATCAGTGAACTAGGGGAGGGACCTGGGGAAAGTGGGAGAGAGGGTAGGACCAGGAGGAAATGAGGGAGGGCGCTACAGCTGGGGTACAAAGCGAATAAATTGTAATTAATAATAATAATAATGAAAAAAGAAAAGTACTGAATTCCTAAGCTTCCTCATCTATAAAAAATACAAAACTACTTTTGTTCAAAGTGAGTGTACTTAACACAAATAGTTAGCTGATTTTAAGTTAACTAATTAGTTGTGTGTGTGTGGTCAGAGGACAACTTGCACAAGTCAGTTCTCTCCTGCCACCTTGTGGGAATTTGGGGATTAAATTCAGGTTGCCTGGATTATATGCAATGCTTTTACCTGCTGTGCCATCTTTCCGGCCCTAAATTTGGTTGGTTACTTAAAAGATATTTTAAAATTGTGTATATGTATGTAGAGCTCAGAGATCAACTTGGTTATCTCCCTCTACCATGATCCTTTTTAAATTTTTTAATTAGAAACAGGATCTCTCATGTACTTAAGAATTTCTCACTGAACCCTGGGTCTGTAAACTTTTGGCTGGGTCAGTGGGTCAGAGCCTCTAGGATGCACTTGGTCTCTGCCTCCAGAGCTGCGGCGACAGGTGTGTGCCACTACAGACAGTTTTTCCATTTTACATGTTTCTTTTGCATGGGGGTGCAGGCCTTCATGCGCATAGCAAGCAGTTTAACCAATAGACCGTTTCCCAGAACCTGAAAAACATGTTTTTATTGTCTATTATTTTTGTTTCAAGAACTCTAAATTTGTAAAGATGTGACTCAGATATAAAAATTTTGTAATAGCATTTTATGACACTAATCAATTCAGTTAATATAGGCAGTAAAGATTAAATACCTGACCAATTAAACAGATCACTTATTTTGTTACAAATGACTGGTTCTTGAACTTCTGTGAACTGGTTCACAGAGCAGGATATCTTGTGTTATCACCTAATCGAGGTCAACTTTCTTACCTTCACCATTTTGAGAAAAACAAGTTACATTTTTGTAGTAAATTCCAATAAAACATAGCATATTAACTGTTTTCTGAGACAAAGTCTTGCATACAGGCCAGGCTGTCCTCAAATGAGCCTTCTTTGTATCTCAACGTCCTGAGTATCTGGGCTCATAAGTGTGTGGCACCATTCCTAGCTATGCTAACCAATTTTGTGTGTGTGTGTGTGTGTGTGTGTGTGTGTGTGTGTACAGGTGAGTGGTTTTAGTACACTGACACAGTTTTCATCATCAAAAAAAGGAAAGTCTGTACACATTAAAGTACTAACTTTCTACTTTCTTGTTTTTTATTTTTATTTTTTTGGTTTTTCAAGACAGGGTTTTTCTGTGTAGTCCTTGCTGTCCTGGAACTCACTCTGGAGACCAAGGTGGCCTTGAACTCATAGAGATCTACCCACATATGCCTCCCAAGTGCTTGGATTACTTGTGGTCCACCACTGCCTGACAACTTTCTACTTCCATAAATTTCCTTATCTTAATGTTGGAACACAGTCCTAGAATGGAGTCCTGTGAGAATTCTGAGCACTTGTAAGGAAACTCCAAGAAAACAAGACTGAGTCTTGTGACCTCAGTTTCTTCAAAACACAGAATTGTTCTTGGCATGTGTTTTCCTTCTCCTCCCAGATGTAGTTGATAGGAGTGAATTTACTCCAGCTGTTGTTATTCATATGCCTCTATGAAAAAACATGTTTTTGCTATGTGTGGCTTGTCCTTGTAATTGAACACCTTACTTATGTGATTCTTCTTAGTATTGCCTGATGCTCTGAATAAAGTTGGCTATTGCAATTGACTTTAATTCACCTCACTTTTAGGCCCCACTCTCCCAGGTTCATGCTGCCAAGAAGAGCGGTAAACAATTTTATATAACTTATATATTGGATGGATATAGCATTTGTCTTTTGTTTCTAAGTAATTTTCTTTAGTACATAACTGAATTCATCTTGGAGAACACATAAGAGAGAGAATTGATTGCTACAAGTTGTCTATTAACCTCTACCCATGCACCATGGCAGATATGTATAAATTACACACACACACGCAGACATACACACCCTCTATCACCTATCAAATCATGGAAAACCATATTTTCGTATAATTAAGAGAAAGAAGCAACCTGAAGAGTCAACATACTGCATGATCTCAACTGTACATGACACAGAAATGAGAAAATGATAAAGAACCCAGTGGTTGCCAGCAGTTTACGGGGAGGATGGGATGTTCAGAGGAACATAGGAAATTTTTAGGCAGTGAAACTGCTCTGTATAATAACAGTGGATATATGCTACTTATCAAACTCATCAGACATACAATACCAAGAGTGAACCACGTAAGCTAAAGACTTTGGGTAATTATGATGTGCTCGTGTTAGTGTATTGATACCAATAGACCATTATTGGCAAGATGTGGTCATGAGGGTAGAGGGATATATCTGATAACTACTTCCTGCTTAGCTTTGCTGTGATCCTAAGTTGTTATTAAAGTCCTTTAGGCATGTTTTGCTGTTTGAAAAGGATATCGTCTTTTCAGTATTAGATATATGATGGTAATGCAAATAACTTCCATAATGCCTACTGATTCAGATACAAAGTGGTTTTAGTTTTAAGGAAAAAAAAGCTGGTAATAGAGCATAACCAGTTTTGTAAAATCAAATTGAAGAAATCCATCTTAAGTGGTAACTACCAAATTGTTAGCAATGATTTTAAACATGAAGTGACAAGATTATAGTTAGCTTCATTTGTGTATTTTTCAATTAACAAATTTCTTCCGGAAAAAAACCCCAAAAGATTATATATTTGCTGCACAAGGTTGTTTTTTCATTCTGTTACGTTTCTAAGCTCCTTGTACACAGTAGCATACTGATTTCTCAGTTTCCACATCAGGGTAAGTATACTTTTTACTGGACGCGGCTTTAGAATTCTCATAGCATTTGATCAGCGTGCTTAGCTACCAGGTGTAGGTAAGACCTGCATGCAGTAGGGCTGATAGGGTAGCAGTGCCCAGATATATCCACATCCAAATCCCCGTGAATAAGTATACTTACATGGTTACAAAAAAGAGTGAATATTTTATTACAACACAAATTACATCAATAAGAATTTTAATAAGACTGGGTCTGAAGAGATAAACCAGAAATTAAGAGCACTTGCTACCCAGGGAGAACTGGAGTCCTGTTCCCTGCACCCATAGGATAGCTAACAACCACATATAACTAGCTTCAGGGATATGATGCCCTCTTCTAGCTTCTGTGAGCACCCTGTGCAAATGTACAAGCAGACGAAGACACAGGCACAGGCACACGCGTTCACTCGCACACACACACACACACGCACACACGCGCACACACGCACACACACACACACAAACACACTAAGTAAATGAGAATTTTAAGAAAAGATTTGAAGTCAGAAGTTAGAGCAATATAGTCACAAACACAGAAATGCTGGGATAGTCTTCAGACAATGGAAGAGAAAAATAACAGATTTTAGCTGGGTGTGAAAGCAAATGCCTTTAATTTCATTAGAGGTAGGCAATGTGCATGGCTAGCACAGAGTGTTCCTGGAGAGCTTAGGGCCACATAAGGTTCTGTCTCAACCCTGCTCCCTCCCAACAAAATAAAACAGATTTAATTCCTATAGGGAGTGAGTATTTATTGGATTTTGGAATTCTGTTCTCCAGAACTACAACAAATTGTATTTCTCTTTCCTTAAGTTACCATATTTGTATTAATTAGTTATGTCAGCCCCAGGAAATGAGCACAGAAGGTATTACTACTTATAACAAGTTTCAAGCACAACTTTGTGCTTAAATCTTTAGCTATTGGGTGTGAGAGAAAAGATTCAAACCCAGATCTATCCCTCTAAATGCAGGTGCAGTAGTAATCCTATGGTTAAATAGTTTCTCGAGTATTTATAAGTAGTTAATAACTACAATTAAAAGAGTCTGCAAAATAAACTGTGGAAATTGTGAAAAGACAATGTATTATTTTAAAATTTTTATTTATTTTGACGTTGTTGGCCTTAAATGCGTGCCCAAAAGGATATTTAAGAAGAAAATGCAACTTTATCTGATAAACCACAAAATTAGAATGGCATGTGGTCTATTGTTCCCTATTTTAAAAAAGTTTTTATTTGTTCCTTGACTGATTTTTTTGAGTATGACAATTTCTTTAGTCTTATTCTAATTATCTTGATCAAATCATCCTTTTTTAAAGATTTATTTATTATCTTACTTACTTATGTATGTGAGTGCTCTGTTTGCATTATAGATGAGTGTGAGCCATGATGTGGTTGCTGGAAATTGAACCAGGGGTTCTCTGGTAGAGTACCCAGTGCTTTTAACTGCTGAGCCATCTCTCCAACCCAAATTATCCTTTTCTAACCTTAAGATTCTAAAATCAATGATATACTCAAGTACTAAAAGGTAACTTATTTTTTAAGGTCGCTTAATTTGTTACCTGGGATGAATGAATATTTTGCTCGAAATCCTAGTCCTTCAAGTTCTTCATCAGAACTAAATTTAATCCACATGAATCTTCCTGTTGACCTAATTAATGCAGGGCTTTTCATGCCACAGTAACGATCTATAAGAGGAGAGAAACCAAATGGCCCATCTCGAACTTCCAAGTGATCAAACCGACATTCAAATGATGGCTCTATATAATAGCGTTCATCAAAGGTCAGTTCTATTCGTTGACGAGGAGCAGCTATAAAGAGTAAACAAACAGGGAATCATGAACAAGACCTACATGCATGAATAAAAATAAGCAAATCAATCACTTTAGTGTTTCACATCTGAGAATTATGGTGGGAACTATGCATGTAAAAGATAATAAAAATCCTCTTTCACAGGAATAATTATGCTGTGTTGTAGAATTACAGTAGTACTTCCCTGTGGTATACATCATTTATTAAATTAGTTATATATACTTGGTTGACTAAAATTAGAAGAGGTGAAAAGCAAATGCTTGCTTACATCTTAAAAAACAATGAGAAAACAAGAGAACTCATCAACATGAAGAGAAGGCCCAGTAAAGTACACAAATGAATTTATCTGAGAAGTTTCTCATATACAGTGGCATACTTAGTTGAACTATATTTAAAAAATTACAAATTCCCATTAAAATTTAGCTATCATTTTGTTAATGCAGTCAATATTTACAAATATTTCTCTTTAACTTAATTCAAACATAATCAAATTTTGTTCCAATTAGTTTAAACAGGACATTTAGCAAATGCCCTCAATTTTACGGAGAGAAAGTTCATTCAACAACAGACAAAGATTTGTGAAATACCTTCCAAAATATAGATACACTCCTTGTTTGGTGGATATGAATCAGGATAATTTGGTGAAGCAAAATGACCTCCATTGCTGGTTCGAACCCAAATGCCACACTGGGTTGCAGGAATGTGCTTGATTCCAATATTTTGTCCATCTTGAACAGAATTTTAAATATCATTACAGCAAAACATAGTAAGCAGCATTCTTTTCTTCCACCCCAACACTTCAAACAATTGCCTACTCTGTTGCATATATACCTTCCTAAGAACCACTGCCAAATTTAGTATAACCAGGTAAGTACAGCAGTGGTGAGTCCAGGACAGCCAAGGTTGCACAGAAACCCTGACTTGAAACAAAAACAAACAAAAAAGAAAATAGGTTGGAATACATGGAATAAAGTAAAAAAGAAATCTAAGTTCAAAACCAACCAACCAACCAACCAGCCAACCAACCAACCAGTAACAAGTTTTATGCAATTTCCCCAGACACAGAAGAGCAAATATATTCATAAAACAAAAAGAAGCACATTCTTTTGTTTGTCTTTTGAGGCAGCATTTCTCTGTATAGCCTTGACAGTCCTGGAACTCGCTCTGTAGATCAGGCTAACCTCCAACTCACAGAGATCCGCCTGCCTTTACCTCCTGAGTGCTGGGATTTTTTTTTCTGAGACAGTGTTTCTCTGTGTAACAGAGCCCTGGCTATCTTAGACTCACTTTGTAGACCAGGTTGACCTTGAACTCACAGAGATCCACTTGCCTTTGCCTCCCAAGTCCTGTGATTAAAGGCATGAATCTCCATGCCTGGCTAAGAGGCACATTCTTAAAAAAGAAGAAGAAGAAGTAGTAAGCTTCACCAAACAGAGAAAATGAAAAAAAAATTAGAAAGTTTAGGGCAGAGATTGGATGCCTGTAAGTGTGTTAAAATTTACAGGAATGTATCAGTGTTCCTCAGTGCTCTTTGGTTGCTTTCACACAACAAAAAGCTGGGTCATAGCTTCAGAGACAAGCTCATAGAGACTTAAATATTTATTGGCTCTTTTCATAAAAAGTTTTTCAATTCTTATTTTATGGATAAAAACTGAGGTGGTCTCTCCAGACTGGAACAAAAATGTTTGAAAATATATAGAAATTATATTTATATTTAATTCATTATATTAAATTTCACAATAAGCTCACCTTTGTACGTTAACTTAAAAACAACAGTAATAAAAACTCAAGAAGGCTGTAAGTAAATAATAGGGATTCCTGTAAAGATAAAACAGAAAAAATGAAAAAGAAAATTTAAAAAATTGAGCAAAACCAAAATATTCCTAGACTCAAAGACAAAATTCATATTGAAAAACTTTGATGAGCGGCTTAAATCCTGAGTACTGATTGTTACATACATACATTCCATTCCAGTTATTTATCTGTTTGGTGGGACAGGTCTTGAAAAGTTGCCCAGGCCAGGCCAGGCCAGCTTTGAGTTTGCGATCCTCCTGCCTCAATCTCACAAGTGGCTTGCGCCACAAAGTCTGGTTCTAAATGCTGATTTAACCACTCAAAATAAAAACAAAGTTTAAAATAGTTATTTTCATAAAGTAGAAAATAGGAATATAATGAAAAATTGATTTTTTCTAATTGTTTAGTATACTTGGATGAAAATAAAAACTAAAGTTGTATAGAAAATACACTAAACTCTGACATGAAAATTAGCTTAAAAAATCACACTAGCTAATCTTTCAAGTCGAACAATGACAATAGGACCAAAAGGGCTTTGAAGACTGAAAGACTTTACTTGTTCACACTAGAAAAGACACCTTTGTATTTTTCTTAGTGGTAAAACTGAACTTCATTTAAATTTTAGATATAGCTAACAGTGCACTAAAAGCAACTAGTGACTGTGTCTTTAAAAAAGTTTACAGGGCAAGCTTTGTGTAGACCATTTAGTTAGCTGTGGCTGATTCTAGTTAAACTGAGATCCACACATGTTAAAAGAAAGCTTCAGTCACTACAATACTCAAGAGCAATGTGTTGGTTCATATTTTTTGTCAACTAAGCTAGGGTCATCTAAAAGGGCACATCAATTGAAAAAAAATGCCTCTGGAAGACTGGCCTGTAGGTAAGTCTGTGGGGACATTTTCTTGACTCATGATTGATGTGGGATGGCCCAGCCCACTCTGGATAGGGCCACCCTGGGCATTTGGTCCTGGGTGCTATAAGAGATAGGCTGGGCAAGCCATGGGGGCCAAGTCAGTAAACAGCATTCCTCAACAGCCTCTGCTTCAGTTCTTGCCTCCAGGTTCCTATCCCGGTTCCTGCTCTGACTTCCCTTGATGATGGGCTGTGATGTGGGACTGTAGGCCAAATAAATCTTTCCTCTCCTAAGCTTCTTTGGTCATGGTATTTTATGACAGTAATAGAGAGCAAACTAAGACAAAGGATCATGAAATAGCATTCAAAAGTTGTAATTCTTTCAAACTGCCATGTACCACTGTCCATACTTTACCTTGGGTCTTCTGGGCCACAGCAATCCCTTCCACTACAAGTACTGTTACTAGCAACACTAGAGAAAGAAAAGAATAGTTAAAAGTTGAATTTATATTACATTTTACTAAGTCTACAAGAAAAACCTGATGACAATAAACTGAACAAGATAAATTTTTAGACTGGTGGTATTATGGAGGCCAAGCTGGCTTTGAACTCAAATCTGCTTTCCTTTATCTCCCAATTGCTATGATTATAAACATGTGTCATCACACTGGGCTTAAAGTCACCATTTCTTACCAACATTCACTACTGAGTCTTTAAAATATTAAATGTTATGTCCTTGGACTGGTGAGATAGGTCATGAGGTAAAGGTACTTGCCACAGAGCCTGACAACCAGAGTTTGATATCTGGAATCCATATGGTGGAAGGACTCCTGAAAGTTGTCCTCTGACCTCCATGACTACCATGGTGGGAGTGTGTAAAAGCTTGAACATGTGAATATATGTGCCCACATACATATTCACAATGTAAATAAATGCTATATTCCAATTTGACCCTTAATTCTGTACTTGTTTATATAAGCACTAATAAGTACTATGTGGCATTTAAAACATTTTTCAATATGAAAGCAAGTTCACATATACATGCTACACAGAATTATGCTAAGCCTAATTTCTCCATTTACTATTATCTGAAGAGTATGCATGCATTTGGCTAGTTGAACAGTGTGTATACCAAAGCTCAACTGGATCGCCTGTCTTCTAAAAGTCACCTGAAGCTGCTATTGTGCATAACTGTGCTGTGATTTGTGTTGTAACAAGAAGTTAGACACTAAAGCTATTTCACTCCCCACTCCCAAATGTATGAGACCCAACTAACAATGTATTTGTTTTGGTTTGTGTTTTAGAGATTTTTAAAACATTTTCATGAAAGGTGCCTTCTTCCATTGAGTGGAAAACATATTACCAGCTTGTCCCAAACTACTGTGTGACCTGAAGTAGCTATTCATTTAGTTAATAACACTTATCTCCCGCAGGGCAAGTTCTGTGAAAGCAAAGGTATGGCTAGAGAAATCAGCAAAATACCTAACAGTATGTGCTTCAGGAAACAGGTGAATAAAGGAGTTTAAGCTTTGTTTTATCTACCATACTAGCTGTGAAGCCTTTTTAGCTTATTTTACTTATTTGCAAAATTAGAAAGATGTACTAACATATGGGACCATCATGTAACATATGTATCATATGTAACAAGCATTTTGCTAAATTACAGGTAAATATAAGGACAAGTAGCATCTTCTCAGAGTCAACTGTCAAAGACTACCTGTAGTACAGGCAAAGAGAGGTTTACAGACTGTATAATGGAAACACATAGAGGGGAGCTGATATAGACAGACAGACAGACAGACAGACAGACAGACAGATAAAAGAACAAAGTGAGGAAAACATTTGCCAGATCTTATGAACTTGAACTTAAGAGAAAAGAATCATAGTGGTATAGCGGGTTAGAAAAAGAAAGAATAAGACTGGAGAGTTAAAAAAAAAAACACACCAAAACTCTTAAATACCAAGTTGATGGATTTGGACTTTCAATCACAATGACAAGAACAACAAAAGTACTGTAAGCTTTAGTTTATTTATTTATTGTGGCGCTAGGGAATGAACCCATAGCCTTGCACATGCTAGCCAAGTACAGCACCATTTAGCTACATTTCTAGCTCTTCACTATAGGTTTTTATTTTTTATTTACTTTTTGTTCTGTTTCTTTTGTAGACAGGATTTTATTTCATGTAGCCTCGGTTGTCTTGGAACTGCCAGGTAGACCAGGCTGGTCTAGAATTCAGAGATCTGCTGGGATTAAAAAGGTGCACCACCACACCCAGTCACTCACAACTATTTTTTAAACCAAGAGAGTGTATAACTGCATCTAAGTTTCAGACCAATACACCTAATAGTTGTGTGGAGGCTAAACTTGATTTACTGAAGCAGAGAAATGATTGTAGAATTGGAAAGGAGAGAGACTAATGACATAATTAAAACACAGTGTGAACTGCAATTTATAACTTACAAGATGTGAAGGGAGAGGGAAATAGAGTGGTTGAAGACTTTGTCAAACGACTGAGTTAGCAGAACACAGGTTTATTTAATAGCATGCCTTCAATATCTATTAACAAGTCCCTCAGCGTACACTTGTCACTTAGTTTACATCTTAAAATAGAAGTATTTGACCTCTTCATCTTTGGTTCTTTGAATTCTTATTAAACTTTGTCTTCTCTCAACTATATCAGTTGCCATTCCCTTTTGTTGCTTACAGACAGTATTAAGGTTCTTATATAGGAATAAACAATCCTTCCCCCCGCCCCCCCCCCTTTTCTATCTCTCTTTCTTTTAAATTTCCATGTTAGGTGTGATGGCGCATGTCTTTAATCCCAGAATTCAAGAGGCAGAGGGTCTCAGTGAATTCTAGGAAAGCCAGAGTTACATGATGATATCCTTTCTCCAAACAAAACAAAACAAAACATTTCCCATCTTTATACTGGAACTAAATTAGAGGAACAGAGCCTGGAACTTAAAAACAACCACCACAACAAAATTAGAAGATTTATGATTATAAAATAAAACAAACTCCAAACCCATGACATCAGGAAGTTGAAATTCAACAAATACATCTATTTATGTTAATTACCCTGTCATAGGAAGCTATGTCCTGTGGTTTATCATTCAGATAACGCACAACTGGTAAAAAAATTTTGTTCATATTCTTTCCTTCCAAAAATCACAGATGAAACTGTTTATCAGTTGTCAAATTCATAGCTGACAGCTTTAAAGCTATTGCCACAACGCCAGTAGACACAGTAAGAAATCAATAAACAGCTGACAGGTGGCTTAGGGTCTAATAGCACGTAATGCTCTTGTAAAGGACGTGGTTTTAGTTCCTAGCATCACATGGTGGTTCAAAACCATCTGGAGCCCCAGCTCCAGTGGATCCAATGCCCTCGTCTGGCCTCCAAGGAGCGCAGGCACACATGTGGTGCATATACATACACGCAGGTAAAACATTCATACATATGAAACAAAAGTAAATAATCTTTAGTAACAGAATCCAGGAAACCAACAGTACAATTTATGATAAAAAATATCAGAAAACAAAAAACATAATAAGCAAGAAACACTTATACACATAAAATACATTTAAAAACAAATGGTTCTGGAATAGTATATCAATCATGGAAAAAAGTCCCAGATCTGTGTATGTGTATAAATTATTTTAATAAATACAGAAACAAATGCTTTTATTTTATATATTTTACTAAAATATATAATATACACATTTACTTTATATACAAATGGGGAAAGTGATTATATTATCATCAATATGTACCAAAAAGAATTCAGCTTAGTAATATTAAATAATGTAGATCTGGGGCTACAATGAAGACTGCAAGCAGTTGCTGTTCTTTCAGAGGACCAGAGTTTGTAGTACTCAAACTTAGTGACTCAAAACTGCCTGTAACTACAGGAGATCTCATACTTTCTTATTGCTTCCTAGGACATTCTCTCTCTCGCACACACACATACTAATAAATATTTAAATAAAATGTAGATTTTAATGAAAACAAAAATTATCACTAGGAAAAATTTTAAGGCAAAAAGAAAGCTTTCAGGGGTTGGAGAGATGGGCTCAGAGGTTAAGAACACTGGCTCCTCTTCCAAAGGTCCTGAGTTTAATTCCCAGCAACCACACGGTGGCTTACAACCATGTCTTCTTCTGGTGTGCAGGTGTACATGCAAGCAGAATACTGTATAAATAATAAATAAATACATCTTTAAAAAAAAGAAAAAAGAAAGACTTCCATCAAGTAGTATGCAAAGTGGGGAGACAGAGCCATTGGAATAAATAGTTAATATGATCCAAAGGAACGAAGACTTGCGTTATAGAAAGTTCCTGCTCAGGTACTTAAGCTGGCTCAAGTGTTCAGTACTGACTGGTTGATATGTAAAGTTTAAGGCTGGAAGTGGTGGTGTAGACCTGTAATGACAGTACTCAGGAGGTAGAGACAGGTGATTTCTATGCCAGTCTGTCTACACAGTGAGTTCCAGGCCATCTAGGACTATATAGTGAGACCCTGTCTAAAATCAAACCAAACCATCAAACAAACAAAACAAAACATAGTTTTCAGTAGGTCAAATAGCTCATTGGTTAGGTTTATCTTGGTAGCTGAAATAGGAATATTAGTATAGGACCACAAATGTTCACCTTGCGGTTTCTCCTTGAAAAAAAAGCACATATGTGATACCAATTCACCCTTCTGTCAGGAAATTATTACCAGAATTCATTAAAAAATTATATATATTACATATATACAAGAGCTCTATCTGCATGTACACCTGCATGCCAGAAGAGGGCATCAGATCCCATGATAGATGGGTTGGGATCCACCAAGTGGTTGCTAGGAATCGAACTCAGGACCTCTGGAAGAACAGACAGTATTCTTTACCACTGAGCCATGTCTTCTGCCCCCAGACTTCATTTTTAATGTAGCCAGTCACCAGGTAGTACTCTTGGAGCCAGCTGCTAGTTAAGAGCATCTAGATATCTATTTGATCTCCAAAATCTCTTATGTTAAGTGGGTTCTGTTTTCTTGTTGGAATGAATACAGTCTTAAAGATTTTAACATTACCCTGAGTCCTGTGAAATAGTCTCTTATAATATCTGTTAAAACAGGTTATGGTGCTCTTAAAGAGAAGTCAAATGTTACCCTAGTACAAAGAGAATCATTGAAAGTGGTAAGGCAAAAGGCAAGAGGGAACTGGTGGCAGATAAGGCACTTGTAGAGATTTAGCCAACTTTAAGAGTTGAAAGTTTCCAATTCAATCTGGCTCAAAGTATCCAGGTACAATTTGAGGAACTTGCAACAGCACAAACACCACGCTATGCAACAAGGACTATTATTTAGGAGTATATAGGTGGGGCTTAATGGTCTTGTACATGGAACTGGTGACTGTGTTAACAGCACAGGAAGGGCCAGTGTGGTAGCTTTGGGTAAAAGCACTTTCTGAATAAGGCAAAGTTCAATCCCCAGAACAGATTCATTAGAGTTGTTCTCTGATCTCCATGTGTATGTTGTGCCCTCATTCACACACAACAATAAGAAAAATTAAAAACCCAGGAAAGGTTCAGGTTTCAATTATGTATTCATTCTAGGTGGCACCAATTCCTAGCAATCCTAGTATTTTTTCAATATCTAACTCAACCACCAGGGTCGTTCCTCCTGGTAAGTCACACCCTTCGGAATGCCCATAGATGCTATTCTCTTAATGAAGGACTGGTATCAGAGTCACTCTAAAATAATTTTAAAAAGCCTCTCTCTCCACTATGTTACCTGGGCTGGGAATAGTAGTCTGTTTGCAAGAGGGACTTATATGGCTAGATATCCAAGAGGCAGATGCCTCCAATCTCTAATTGCTAAGACCCATTCTAGCACAAATGAAAACAATCCCAACAGGGCACAAATAAGCCCTGACATGTTTTTTTTAATGTAATTTATTTATTTTTATATCAATCACAGGTTAGGTACTTTGCATCCCAGGCGTAGCCCCCACCCTCATCCCCTCCCATTCTCCCCATCCCTCCCTCATCTCCTCCCCGCCCCCTCCAAGTCCACCAACGGGGGAGGACCTCCTCCCCTTCCATCGGACCCCAGATCATCTTGTCTCCTCAGGGCTGGCTGCAATGTCCTCCCCTGGATCTAGCCAGGCATTTACTCCCTGGCGTGTATGGGGGAGGGTCAAAGAGCCAGCCATCGAGTTCATGACTGAAACAGTCCCTGTTCCCCTTACTAGGGTCTTTAGTTGGACACCAAGCTACCATGGGCCACATCTGAGCGGGGGTTCTAGGCCATATCCATACATGGTCCTT
>CM053744.1:23852467-23890102 GCA_028658305.1 Pachyuromys duprasi
TCTTAGAGCCTGTGCTGTTGGTGTTCTGTTCAGGAAGTAGTCTCCTGTGCCAATGAGTTCTAGGGTCTTCCCCACTTTTTCTTCTAACCGATTTAATGTGTCTGGTGTTATGTTGAGGTCTTTGATCCACTTGGACATAAGTTTTATGCAGGGTGAGAAATATGGATCTATTTTCATTTTCTGCATATAGACATCCAGTTGGACCAGCAGCATTTGTAAAGGATGCTGTCTTTTGTTTTCCATTGGATGGATTTGGCTTCTTTTTTTGTTGTTGTTAAGATGACTTTCATTAGAGAGGGAAGTGAGAAGAAAAGAACACCAAGTCAGTGAGTAAGAAACCCAGAAAGTAATTCATTTGGCTGTGATGGGTGGGTGTAGACTGGTAGAAGTGAGAAGGTTCATGTTGGTAATAATGCAGTTTAGCTCTGTAAGTAGGTTTATTTATTTGTTTTTAAATCTGCTCAAGATACAAAGTTAAATCTAGAAGCAGGAAAAATAGCACACAAATCCTACTAAGCAGGTTTATTCCTGAAACATTTCAGGACAGGACACTGTAGAACAAGCCTTGGTAAAGTTGTAGACATCAGAGAATTATTAGGCTACTCATACCAAAGGCTTCAGTAGGAGTGTGATAGCATATCTGATATTCCATTAAGTTTTTGTTCATGGCCAAGAGCTGAGAGTCAGATGACGGTGATCTGTTTAGGACATTAGGACAGTAGAAATGGCTAGCATAGCCAGAATAATAATGAAAATTACCATTAGATTTCCATGACAGAGAAGCTGAGTGGGGAAGACAAAAGGATCAGGTAGATGGCTGGCTAGAGGTTGTTTGTAATTTCCTCTCATGATAGGTCACAGTAGTCTAGGTAGTGAAGACCTTTAAAGAAGTGTGTTAGCAAGAGGATTAAAGAACTGGTATGCATGTCAGTCAATGTGATATACACAGAGATACTGGTGTTACAGGTCTATGAAGAAAGAAAATAACATATCATGGGGAAGCAGCACAAAGAAAATTCAAGTTTCCAACTAGACGCAAATTCATTCTGAAGTACTATTCTTGTTCTAATTCTTGGAAGAAGCTGTTTTCTCAGATGTCATCTTATTTCTTGTGGAATGTAGGCAAATTTTTATTAATTACAGTTTATTCACTTTGTTTCTCAGCTGTAGCCCCTTCCCCTCTTCCCTCTTCTCCTATGCCCCTCCCCCAGTCCAATGATAGGGGAGGTCCTCCTCCCCTCCCATCTGACCCTAGTCTAGCAGGTCTCATCAGGACTGCCTTCATTGTCTTCCTCTGTGGACTGGTAAGGCTGTTCCCCCCTCAGATGGAGGTGATCAAAGAGCCAGCCACTGAGTTCATGTCAGAGACGGTCCATGTTCCTATTATTAGGGAACCCTATTGGACACTGAGCTGCCATGCGTTACTTCTGTGCAGAGGCTCTAGGTTATCTCCATGCATGGTCCTTGTTTGGAGTATCAGTCTCAGAAAAGACCCCTGTGCCCAGATTTTTTGGTTCTGTTGCTCTCCTGTGGAGCTTCTGCTCACGGAAATCATGAAATTTGCAGGCAAATCATGGGATCCAGAAAAGATCATCCTGAGTGAAGTATCCCAGAAGCAGAAAGACTCACATGGTATATACTCACTTATAAGTGGATATTAGACATATAATAAAGGATAATCATACTAAAATCTGTACACCTAAGGAAGCTAATCAAGAAGGAGGACCCTGGGTAAGATGCTCAATCTTCATTCAGAAAGGCAAACGAGACATAGGCTTTCTTTTTAACTTGATTTTTGTACTAGTGACAGGCGTTGAGGTCTGTTAGCAGAGAATGAAAGGGTTAGGCAACTGTTGTAAATGGTACAACCCTAAATAATGAGCCCCTGTACCTATACTCTTTAGATTAGCTGTCCACAGGTTGAAAAAAGCTTTCATAGAGGGAAAGACATAGGTTAGTTAATAGCACTTGCTGGAGTCCTTTCAGTTGGGACTAGAGGAAACTTAAGCTAATAATATCTTTTGTAATACACTCTCTAAGCTTCAGGATGCAAGAGCGAGTTTTGTATCCTAGGTGCATGCAGTTGAAGTAATATTTAACAAAGGTAGCAGTACACTGTAGGATGTTAAGTGACCCTCTGCAGTAATGCACATATCCTTTAATGAGCACAGGCTGCTGAAATATTTTGCCTAACACATGTGCACTGAACAGCCAGTAACAATCTCAAAAGGAGATAAAAATGTTTTCCTGTAAGAGTGAAGGGCTGAGGGGAACTAAGGGAAGGACCTTGGGCAATGGCAGACTAAATATCTCACCAATTCTTGCCAAGTGCATCCTTACACTGTCTTGTGCAACTTACCTACTAGGGATGTTAAGAAATACTGATAAGCTGATTGTTCTTACAATTTGAATAAATTGTCTAGTATAATAAATTCTTTCATTACTACAAAGTTCCTAAGGTATCTTTCTATTGAATAATGTTTTTCCATGGTTCTAGACTAGTGCTAAGGGGCAGCTATAACTCAATGTGAAAACATGCCAGCTATAACCAACACATATTAGCATCCTGTGAGGTGGTAAGGTGAAGAAACTTTGTCAGATTTCAAATGGACCATTAGACAGTAGGAGATTACCCTAGAAGCATGATTTGGCATTCTAGGGTTGCACACAGAGATACATGTACAAAGTCGATATCCCTTATGAGAAGAGCTAGGGCCTCCAGTAATAATGCTTTTGACCACTTTGTCAATATTCTAGGAAGACACAAAGGATAATTGTTCAGGGTGGGATGCCAATTTAGATCCACCCAAAGATGTCTTGTTTAAATCAAATGATGCTCCTGTCCGTCCTCCCACACTCCACATTTCCCACTCCTGGTCATGTATGCAGAGAATAGCTTGATCTTTTATTAGTTGGTGGCACAAACCTAAAGTTGAGGACACAAGGTTGCTTACAGAATGACACTGATATACTCGCTTCTTGAAAGACTGCCATCTAAAGTTTATATACTTTTGTTTGAACTCTTGGAGCATTAATGACATCTGATGGGGCAAGGATACCGTCCTTACTTTCATTGGTTGTCCTAAGGAAGTGAAAACCCTCTGTGCTTACAAAGCACACCCAGGTCACATGTGACCCTCAAAATATAACTATTATCTGTATAACCTTTCTAAAGTCAGTGACTGGAGCCTTAGAAAAGGGATTGGATTCTATAATCTTGTCAAGGGAAACTACATCAAATTTGATTCAAAAGTGACTAACAGATCATTTGAGATAAAATCTTTTGCAAACTAAGTGTTGTAGTATGTACTCCACAGAGAAGTTTCTTGTGCATCTAGTCAGGGAGAAGCCAATCAGTTAAGGCAGAAAAAAAAAAAGTCAGGAGGGATACCACAACCTGGGAAAGAAAGCCGAACAGCAGAACACACTGTAACAAGTGATAGTGAGATGAGGTGAGGAGGAAGAGACTTTAATAGGTGGGCTGTTAGCAGAGGTATTGGGTATAGTGAGAACTGAAAATAGCTTCAAAGCAAGATGTGGTGGTGCAGGCCTGTAATCCCAGCACTCATGGAGGCAGAGACAATTGGATCTCTGTGAGTTGCAGGCCAGCCTGTTCTACAAAGCGAGTTTAGGCCAGCCACGTCTACACAGAGAAACTCTATCTTGAAACACACACAGATTCATGCGTGCACATGTGTGCGTGTGTGGGCACGAATGCACACACACACACGAAGGAAAGAAAACACACACACACACACACACGAAAGAAAGAAAGAAAACAGAAAATATCTTCAATAGATGAAGGGACCCAGATGAAAGAGGATCCCATGATAACTGTTCAGTGAGGCAGTAACCTCATATGCAGAGAGAACAGTCTTTGGGCCAATAGGTCTACCTGCTGTCTGTATTGTTTTACCTTCTTAGAACTGAGGCAGGATTCTTTTTTGTTTTTTTAAAAACCAACAACATTGGATCT
Source organism: Pachyuromys duprasi (assembly GCA_028658305.1). Classification (NCBI taxonomy): domain Eukaryota; kingdom Metazoa; phylum Chordata; class Mammalia; order Rodentia; family Muridae; genus Pachyuromys; species Pachyuromys duprasi. Next base: position 23,856,444 of record CM053744.1, read on the forward strand.
TTTTAAAATAAGATTTTATTTATTTATTTTATGTATATGGGTGCTCTACCTGCATGTGCTTCTGCATGCGAGAAGGGGCAATAGAGAGTAAAGATGGTTGTGAACCACCATGTGGTTGCTGGGATTGAACTCAGGACTTCTGGACCAGCAGACAGTGCTCTTAACCGCTGAGCCATCTCTCCAGCCCAAGGCAGAATTCTTAGTGACTTTCTTTCCCATACATAAATTTGTAGAAAGGGGTGTCACAAAGTGGAAGTTAGTGTCATTCATTTCCTGATATCGTTGAAGAAACATTTTCCATTGTAAAACTATTGAATAGGGTTACGGCAGGAATTTTTTAGTAAAGCACAGAAAAATTAGACCACCAAAGACAGGTTTAGCGGCCAGTTCTGGAAGTAATAGAAAACTCTAAAAACCCCCAGAGTTGTCTTTTAGTGCAGGGAGGAAGAGAAGTTAAATGTATTTTTATTTAATTTATCACAATTTATTCACTTTGTATCACATCTGTAGTCCCCTCCCTTGCCTCCTCCCAGTCCTACCTTCCCTCCTTCTTTTTCTCCTATGTCCCTTAGAAATTAAATGTCTTAAGGGTAGTAAGTGTAACATTCAGATCTTTACACATAAAGAATTAGCTATCAAATATGATGGAGGCTTGACAGAATTGAAGTCCTTACACCTTCTGGAGGACAGGATATGGCAGAAATGGAGGCTTTCAGTAGGGGCTTCTTGGGAGCCTGAACTGCCTAAAAGAATCTGGTAGGGCTTTCACTATACCTTCACAGGTAGACGGCTGATCCTTTCATGTTAAAGTAGAGAGATACTGGCTATGAGGGCATACAAAAGAAAAAGAAAAACAAAAACAAACAAACAAACAAACAAACAAAAAAGCACCTCAAAAGCCAATGGCTTCTCAGGGGAAACACTAGATATACTTTAAGAGTAAGTAGAGGGAACACATTTCTTTTTCTTTTTTTTTAAGATTTACTTATTTATTATGTATACAATGTTTTGTCCACATGTACACCTGCACTCCAGAAGAGGGTATTAGATCTTTTTTTTTTTTTTTAATTTAATAGATGGTTATAAGCCACCATGTGGTTGCTGGGAATTGAACTCAGGTCCTCTGGAAGAGCAGTCAGTGTTCTTAACCTCTGAGCTATCTCCTGCCCAAACACATTTCTTTTATGTAAAGTAATCTACTATGAGCTGGATGCTACCAAGAGACTTAATGGCTATTGCTCAACACTGGGGATAAATTTGTACATTACTGTTTCTCCCTCTTTCTCTCTTTGCGTCCATAAAACTGCTCCCTAAAGGTATACAGAGGGTTGTAGCAACATAGTGACTTTCCAGGAGGGAGCATTACTAGAAAGAAAAATGTTGAGATTTGGAAGAATCTCATCTGAAGAAACTTAGAACCCTAGGAAAGAGACATGAAAGTGTCAAGGTTAATAAGGAGCAGAATATCCCATGTGTTGTGGTTTGAATAAGAATGGATCCCACAGGCTCATATATTTGAATATTTGTTTTCTAGTAGGTGGTCTGCTTAGGAAAGGTTAGGATGTATGACCTTGTTGGAAGAGTTATGTCACAAGAGGTGGGCTGTGAGGTTTCAAAACCCACACTCAAAACCCACATTCAAGCTCAGTCTTGCTCTCTTTCTCTCGCCTGGAGCTTTTGGGTCAGAATTAAGCCCTTAACTACTGCTCTAGCATCATGCCTGCCTGTGTGGACACCACACTACTCATCACAATTTTCACAGGCTAACCCTCTGACACTGTTAAGGAGGTCCCCAATTAAATGCTTTCTTTTATAAGTTGTTTTGGTCATGTTGTGTCTTCAAAGAAATAGAACAGTAACTAAGACACTGTGTCAAACAGCAATTTCATTAGCTTCACTAATCAGTTTTTTTGTTACCATAACAAATATCTGAGAAAAAAGAAAGATTTATTCTGGCTCATGGTTTCAATGATTTTAGTACATGGGTAGAATGCTCCATTGCTTTTGGACTGAGGGTAGAGAGGGTGTGATAGCAGCCTCTTATAGCAGCCAGAGAGCAGAAAACAAACAAACAAAAACAGAGGTAGGGGCTAAGACAAGATAAATTCCTCAAAGGCAAACCTCAGTGGCCTCCTTCCTCCAACCAGGCACTATTGAGGCACTCTTTTCTCAATAGCTCCTTCAGAATAAGCCTAGTAAACAATTAATTTATTGGTAAAGTAATGCCTTTATGTTGTGGTTTGCATAGGAATGGCCCCCACAGATTCATTTGTTTGAATGCTTGGCCACAGGGAGTGGCACTATTAATAAGTGTGGCCTTGTTGGAGGAAGTGTGTCACCGTGGGCTTTGAGGTCTTCTATGCTCAAGGTATGCCCAATGTAGTATACAGTCTCTCAAGATGTAGAGCTCTCAGGTTCTTCTTCAGCACCTTGTCTGCATGCACGCTACCATGTTTCCCATTCCCACCATAGTGATAATAAACTAACCCTCTGAATTGTAAGCCAGCCTCAGTTACATCTGTTAGGATTCGTATAAAGGAAAGCATTTCCTTGTTGTGGTCATGGTGTACTTTTACATCAATAAAACCCTAGCTAAGATACTTTATTATTCAATTACCTCCCAAGAGTGTCATAATATAATTTTTTTGTGTAGTAGTTTATTTTCATGTAAATGTATGTGTAAGATAGAGAGGTTGATATCAGGTATCTTCCTCAATCACTCATATTCATACATATATATGTATGTATAATTCTTTGACAACTTCAAATATGTATAAACTGAGTTTTGGGTCAATTTTACATACCCCAGTTACTCTCACACATTCATATATACCACCTCGCTGAAACCCTGGTTCTCCTAATAAGCCTCCTCCTACTTTGATGTCTTCTATTTTTTTTTTTGACCCAATGAGGTTAATTATCTTTGTAAAAGCATGAGTAGGGGGTTATTGTGTTAAGCCTTCTAACTACTTACATTTACAACCATAGCTTAGTGCCCCTCTCAACCTTTACTACAGAAGCTTCATTTTGAAGTAGGTGATCATGACTGCAGCAACTCATTAATGCAGTGACTCACAACTGGTTAAACTGTGGAAACTAAACAACTATGAAATGTTTGTGTCTAAACAGGACATCTATATCACCCTGTCTAAGGCTTAGAGAACATCATGGAAAAGAAGGTACAAAGGATAGACAAGCCTAAGGTTAGGAAGGAGTACTGTGAAACACTGTCTTTCACTCTGGACATGAGTACAGGATATGGCCATAGCTATGATGAGCTGGGCCCATCATCATTTCATCATACATGGGGGAAGGGCTCATGAAGAGCCATCTCTTACTGAGGGACTCTAAGCAATTAGTGGGTGCTGAGGGAAGGAACACCATTTTCTTCAAATGTATAGCTTATCAATAAATAAGTTGTCTACCTTGCTTTTTGAGAAAAGGTAGACTTGCTAGACAGCAAGTCCCTGTGATCCTACTGTCTCAGCCTTTACAGTGCCAGGATTATAGGCATACTTTCCCATGCCTTTTACGGCAAGCATAGCACTTACTGAGCCATCCACCAGCCCCTGGGTTTATATCTAAATCACAACACTAGCTCCTCTTCAATTGTAGTATTTAATTACCTTAGTTGGTTTTAAACAAGGAACATGACCATGGAACGAACATTCCTAATTTTGCATGAAGATGAGTAGTGAAGTAACCTTATCAGGTTTTAACTGTTTGCATTTGAGGCAAGTGATTGCAAAACAGTCAGTTTACAGAGCCCAAACAGACATAAACTCAAAACCAGGTCTTTTGACTGAGATGTGAAGGCCACTGGCATTTTGTTGGTGGTGGTTTTTTGAGACAGAGGTTTTTTTTGTTGTTGTTGTTTTGTTTTTTTTTTTGTGTGTGTGTGTGTGTAGCCTTGGCTGTTCTGGACTCACTTTGTAGACCAGGCTGGCCATGAACTCACAGAGATTAGCCTGTCTCTGCCTTCCAGAGTGCTGGGATTACAGGGGTGTGCCACTGTGCCCAGCTTGCCGCTGGAAATTTTTAACTTGAGGGTCCTAATTTGTTTTCTCCTAGTAAAGGCTTGCATGGCTTTATGCTTCTTATCCTTTTTGATAATTTTGATTAGTTAAAAGATGTTTCATGGGGATGTTGTGCTGCCCTGTTGAAATCCTGTTATCTGACCAGGGTGTTGATGGCTTCTGAATCAAGCTAAAGATCAAGCTAAATAACTTTAGAGTTTCTTCTAAGTTTTATCAAAAGGTGTGTTCCAATATATGAAAGCGATTAAGGGTACAGTGCTGTATGGATTTCTGGGAAGGTCTTTTATATATTTTAAGGAGTTATTTATATGAGTGCTTTATTTGCTCATATGCCTTTATGACAAAAGGGCACCAGAGCCCATTATAGATGGTTGTGAGTCACCATGTGGTTGCTGGGAATTGAACCCAGGACCTCTGGAAGAACAGCCAGTGCTCTTAACCACTGAGTCATCTCTCTTGCCCTGGGAAGGTCTTATATCAAGAATGACTTTTAGTTCCATCTCTTTCTCTCTTTCTGTGAATTATCAAATCATAGGTTCTTAGTTAGCTTAAAATCTTCACCAGACTTTGCCATTTGGTAGCTAGCTTCCATTCCTGAGCCTGGTAAAACATATTTGCAATTTAGAACAATCAGTTTTGGGGACTGGGAATTTTTGACAATTGCTGAACACCCAAGTTAGTACAAAAAGTGCAATATACTTCTAGTTATCTAGATCTTAAAGGGTACAATTAAAAAAAGTCTTCAATGACTGGACAAAACAGTTGGGATATCAGGAGAGGAAAATGAGAGTAGCCTGAAGAATAGAGGGGTGCGTAAAAAGGGGGAGCAGAAGGTAGAGAGGAGATGGCTTGAAAAAATGTAGACTGTTGGCAAGTAGAAGCAATGCTTTAGTAGCATTCCTGGTTTTAACGTTGCTGATGTTAGTTTCTTTGTTAGGCTTGTTGACTTTTGGTTTGAAATTATTCTGAGACAAGCAACAGTGGAATCTTAGACTTATTTATAAGCATTGAAACACTAATTTAAAAATGCTTCCCAATCCTCTGGCCAGGTTTAGTATTTTATCTATTTTAACTGGGTATGCAAATAGAAAAGTTTCAGCCCATTGTGGGTTATCTAGATCCAGAGACCTAACCAACCACTTTTCTGGATATAACTTTTGGTCATGAAAAAAGCTGGAGTGACTAGAGGTGACTGATTAGCAGAGGGCTTTAATCCTCACCCGTTTTGTGTGCACCTAATGAAGAAGTCTCTGTGCAACTTAAGACCTCTGTATCAATCAGTGAAGGTATGAAACAAAAGGGACTTACCCAGTGTGCCTGGTCCAGCCAAGGAGATAACTGAACTTATGGGCCTTTTGTTGTTGTGTATATGTTTGTCCAGAATATTGTATGAAAACGAAAAGAACTGTCTGGACCTCAATTTTGATGCCATTGAATGTCAATACAAATTTGCTAAGAAAGATTTTAAACATATAAGGTGGTTGTATTTCCATATTTTCAAACCGAGGAAATAATAGCCTTTGGTACAACATCCAAATATGATTTAAAATGACAAAAAGAGAGCTGGCTGTTAAAGAAACAGCTTTGGCTCCAGTCCTACATAGATGCTGAATAGCCGCTTGCAGAAAGTGTTGGGCTTACTGGCTGATATTTAAACTTGTTTTCAGTCACAGTTAATTAGTTACTCCTGGTAAGCAAAAAATAAGACTTCCTTTAGGGGTTATTTATCTTTTTAAAAAAGTTATCTTATGTGTAAGTGTTTTGCCTTCATGCATGTATGTGTACCGCATGCATGCTTGGTGTCCTCATCAAATCCCCTGGATATGCAGATGTTTGTGAGCCACCATATAGGTTGTTGGAACTGAACCCAAGTCTCTGCAAGAACAAGTGCTCTTGACAGTTGAAATAGGAACATACTCAGGCAAGGACCAAAACATTCAGTTATTCTTTTTTTATTAGAAGATGAGTAAAGATGAGCACCCTATACTTGTCAGCAAATGGTTACCAGATCCACTTTGAATCTAGTTCAGTTAGCCTGCTGTGATCCTTCTATAACAATTAACCTTTTAGTAAGTTCTCCCAATGTTGCTAAGGCTATTAAAAATGATATATTATATTCTGCCACTGGATTGCAGAGTGGCACAACTTTTTGGATGTTACAGCTGTTAAAAGGTTATGGTTTTAAAAACATGCAGGCCCCACCTTGCCATTTTATTTCAAGTTTGAGAAAGGAATTAGAGAGATAGTATTTCTCAAAATTTAATGTGAACCAGTCACCTCCAAGGTTATCAGATCAGATAGTATTGGGTGAATGGGGCTTACTTTTAGCTATCTAGAGGTCTAAAGCAGGACTCAGGAATCTGTATCTTAATTAGCTACTGATGCTGGACCTGGGGCCATACTGTGGGGACCACTTCAATTGGATGATTATAGTTCTCTGAAAGAAACAGACCACTTTTTTTCTTCTTTGATACTAACAGACAAGTCTGGACCAATAACAGATGAGGCAGCAGATGGGCTGAACTGTTTCTTGTGATGTTGATCAGGTGAATTGCTTTACTCTGTTTTCTTAAGTCCCTACAAATATTTATTTTTTCTCCGATTATCTACACTTCCTATGAATCTTTCTGCATCTAGAAAAATCACATCTACAATTTCTAAAACCTCCTTCTTTTAAGAACCTCTTCCAAATTAAGGTTACTTGACAGATTCCCCATTTTAACTTCTGTGACTATTTACTAACTCTCTACCAATCTGAGTTTCTTACTTTCACTGATTTTGTACATTCCTACATTAGCATTAGGACTGGAATATGTAGCAGGAATACTAAAATGAACATTTTAAACAGACTATCATATTTCTGACATGCAAACAAATAAACTAGAGATGAACAAAGCAAAGTGAAGGCTATTATCAGAGACCCAAGACCATGCTATCTTACTTAGTTATGCTTTCTATTTCCAAGGCCATTCATGACTCAATGTAAATATTAGGTTGCCAGCCATTACAACTTCCATATTTACCATGTCTGTGTCATACTCAGTACGAAGGAAAACACTGTATAGAATATCTTTTTTCCTTAAAAAGCAAACTTGCCCAGAATCTAAATTATCTTAAATCAAAAAGTTCATCATAAATAAGAAGTAGCAGCTTTCTTAAGATGTACACATCACTCTATATGTGTATCTCCCAGCTAGACAGAATCACATGACCATACCTAACTCTAAGAGAGTCTGAGAACAATTTTTATTGTAATTGTGTTTTTAACTAAAACTCAGTGAATTACTGAAGAAGAGAAAAATGGCTATTTGGTGACAATCTAAAGTTTATGCTATAGTCCTCTGTGGGCTACTGTGCATAAAACAGCCAGGTATCTTTTCAAAGTGTAATTCAGATCACACTATACCTTTTCATAGAATCTTCCAAAAGACTCCCATTTTATGTAAATTAAGCCCACCAGCCATACTCTTTTGAGGTCCAGCGCAGTCTGGCACCTGATGACTTCTCTCATCTTCTGATTGCTACCTATAGGTCCACAGGTCTTCATGCCAAGTAATTCTGGTCTTAGGGACCAGCCCACATTATATATCTAGAATTAGTCTCTGCATGGCTGGTTCTAGCATTTTTTTCTGATTTTGTGAGGCTTGTCCAATTTCTAAATAAGCTCTGTTTTATCATCTTACTCAATTGTCACTATTTATTTACAGTATCTGATTTTTTTTCATGTGTGTATGTGTGCTTATTCAGTTTCTTCTTACTAGAGAGAGAGACCATGTTTGTCTGGTTCACTGACATCTCTTCACTGCCTAGAAGATTGTCCTGGCCCATAATAGCACTCCATACAAATTAGATGAATACACGAAGTGACTAAGCAGGAATCTGATTGCCCACAGCACTGAGAGAGCTGTACTCATCGACAAACTCACACTTTACTTAAAAAGTAGCGTGTGCACAGCTCAGCTTTTTATCTGAGCATAAATCAGAGGATACAAAATGAACAGTTTTTTTCCCCTTCATTTTATTCAGATACCAGATACTACTCTTGGTTTATCAATGTGGCTCAACTTATCTTTGTCAGCAATTAAACATGCCTCTTTTTAGGTATTCCTGTTCTAAGCATTGAGACAGTAAATGTTAGGTTTGTTAAATTTAACACAAGATGACAGAATGATAGCTTTTTTTTTTGATGATCCACTATTTTATTTTATTTTTTAAAGTAATTTATTTATTTTTATATTAATCACAACTTTTTTTTTAACCAACTACATTCCAAAGTACACACACACAGAATCCAAACTTAAATCTCATATATTCTTACTGGAGAATTATGGTTGGTAGCCATTAGATCACTGCAGCCTACAGATGTTGATGACCCTGCCAGACACATTTATAAGAAAGTGACTGTGGCAGAAGTGCTTCCTCTTTCCTGAACAACGGACACAATGATGTTCGTGAATGCTCTGAGAGCAGTTTTGTATGTATCTTGATTAAAGGAGTCAACTTTCCACATCTAGAGAAACTGTCATCAAATTTTCATGTGATCAAGCCACATCTGAAAAAAATAACTGCTATCATCTAGGTAATTTCTAATATATTACTCAGTGCATATCTGAGCTAACCTAGTTTAACCAGAACAAAATTAAATTTTCAGATAAATATATGGTACTCCTGTTATTTTGTAAGAAATAGGCTGAACATGCTGAAAAGTGGGTGGTCTCCTACCACAAATGCAGCAACCCTCCTCATAATTGTTCTGGATTTTGTTGTTGTTAGTTCAGAAGGGCTTCTGCTATTAAGGAAACTTTAGGATTCCCTGGTTAAAAAACCCTTTAAGAGCCTCCTTTCTAACTCAACCTTCAAGTATTCCAGAAACACATTTAAAACATCAATAATTATTTTAAAGGAGAATAAACAGGAAGGTGATAGATTATGCTGAACAGGTGATGCCTCTAAAATATGAAATATTGTTTGAAAAATAGGTATGAAATTTATAGTCTATTATTTTCCTATCATATTCCCAAAGGACTAAAAATGGTTTTGATTTAAACTGGCTTTGTAATGTACATATACTTTCCCCTTAAGGAACACTGTGGTTTAAAATGTAAATTGGTTTCTAGTTCAAGATTTATTATAATAAAACCATTGTTTGAAAAAATTTCAATTGATAATTAAACATTTTTTTCTAAACTAACTCTCTCTGTCTTGGTCAAGTTTTCAGAAAGCAGTATTAAAAACAAGCTAACGGGCTAGCTACCCCTCATCCATATGTTTACTGGATGAGGTTTAAGACTAAAGAACAGTTCAGACAAGACTTTTAAATACATAGGCTAAGGCATAGTTGGACTCCATTATATCATAAACTTAACCTTAGATTACATAGCTTTAAATATAAATGGGCCTAAAAGGATTTCACTGAAGCAAATGTGCAGTATTTGAGAAGAAACAATTGGCTCACAATTTCAATGTAAGATTTTCACAGGATTGTAATGTCCAGCTACCATAGACAGAAGGTTGGCTCAAATTCTGTAATTCCTAGAGTGGTAATAACAGGAGTGAAGTATTCACTTTCACTAATAGTAGAAAGGCTTAAATAACCTAACATAAATATTCTTTTGTCCTAATTGTTACAAAATAGGAACAGAATAGTGGCATCTTTAAAAATTAAATTTGGGGCTGTCAAGATGTCTTAGTCGGTAAAAGTACTTGCTGCCAAACCTGACAACCTGAGTTCAATCCCCAAGACCAACTTCCCACAGGTTCTGACCTCCGCATGTACGCTGTTGCATGCACACGCCCCACATGACCATAATTATTTTCCACTCAACACCTCACAGTCATTTCTGGTATTTAACTTGAAACTGACCATTGTATTCCAAAAAAAGAGAATTGAGTAAGTAGCAGCTGTAATTATAAAAGTATTAAATGGCTATTTAAGAGAACTTCTTGCTGTGGAAAATTTCACTTATCAGACACTTACGGGATACTTTTTCATTCCTTGGAATACAGATGAATACTAGTACTGGAAAAGAGTAGTTATCTTAAAGTACATTTTAAATATTACTTCCGATAGGAAGTATATGCATTTTGATTTAAAAAGCTAATTATTTAATATGTGCAGTAAAACCCAAGCCTTCCCTTTTTTCTTTCAGCCTCCAGATTGCCTTCTCAGGTTCAAATTCTGTTAACATTTTAAAAAAAGTCTTTCTAGACCAAATTCTAATGCTTACAAAGCGCAGTATAGAAGAATTAAAAATAGACTGTTCTTTTCCTAGTAAGCCCACAATAGCACAATTTACCTCGAGCTGTAAGCACACTTCAGCATTTAAAAATAGTTCAGGTTGAATAATACTTGAAAAATGTAATAAAAGCCAGATACTACTGTTTTCACTGGAGCTCAGCCATCAACACAGAATTTTTTTTTCCGAATAGGTGCAATCATTCACGTTGGCCAGAGGGGGCAGTGTGTATCCACTGAAAAGGCAGAGGCAGCAGAACTGACTGCAATTCCTTGAGTACCTAGGGAGCTTGCCCTATCCTATCCGGTTCAGTTTTGTCCAGTTCTGCAGGTAAAGCTAAAGCTGTGTAACAGATCCAAGCGATTTCCTGCCGGGGGCTACTCTCAGATGGACTTGTCATTATGATTCTGGTGGGTTCCCAATTAGAATGAAGAAAATTCCCCTAAGCAGCAGAAATCCAGTTGTGCATGTGGTTCATTTATTATGAAAGAATGAAACGAAATGTTAATTTCCAAGGAAATAGCTACATAAATCAGGAATTATAAGTAGCTACAGAATTAAAAAATGTTTATAATAAAGGAATTACTAAGCATTTATGGATTAACTGAAATATTCACTGGCTAGAGGTTATTGGTTATTTTGGCACAAGCCGCACGTACAAGTATTAATACATTCAGTTGGGTAGGTAAATATTTAAATTAGGTGACTGTAATGTCAATTAAGAATTTATAAATATCTGTCCAATTACGGAGTTTGTCTAAAACGTCATTAGTTCAAGAACAATTAAAAGTAAAGTTCTATTGAACTTTCTAATAAAACAAAATTTGAAAATACGGGGTTAACACGGAACAGGGGAACACCAAAATTTGTAACTGTGCAAATATTAAGATTCAGTGCTAAAGCTATACGGGCCGGTAGTAACGCCGTCTTAACGACTCTTTGAATATAAGAGGATTTCTTTAAAAAAAAAAAAAAAAGAAGGCATTAGGATATTCCATTTGCAATTAAATCATGAGGCGAAAAGGAAGTCGTTTCCTGAATGGCGGTGCCTTTTCCTTGAGGTTCAGAAAAGGCTCAACCCAGGACGAGTTGCGGAATAAACTTTGCCTCTCAACGTAAATCATCTCGGAACATTCATCTGAGACAACGTCTCCAGCGAGAGGCTCTCCGAGCTGCGCGCGGTCGGCCCGGCGTGGTCCTGCGCCCGGGACCCGGAGGCGGCGCGGGGCGCGGGGCGCGGGGCCCGCAGCGGTGCCGCAGCCTCCCGGCCGCAGCAGGTGGGACCCGGCGGCGGCCCCGCGCGGAGTCGGTGCTCCGGTGGCGTGTGTGGCCTCGCTCTCTGCGGGGGCCCCGGGGAGCGCCGTCCCTCGCGTCGCCCACTCTGCGAAGCGCGGCGCGGGCGCGCGGGCGCAGGCGTCCCCCGGCCCCGGCGCCCCTCACGGCAAGCCGGCGGCGGGCGGCCTGGGCCAGACAAAGGGCGCGAAGGCGGCGGCGGCGGCGCGGAGCGTGGCCCGGCCCGCGAGGGGGCGCCGTCCGCGCCGGCTCCCGCGCTTACCTTTGAGGACCGCGCAGAGCTGCTCCAGGGCCATGTTCCTCAGCGTCGGCGCTGCGAGAGCGCCCGAGGCGGCGGCGCGGCGGTCACGGCCCGGCGCGGTAGCTCCGCTCGGTCCCCATCGCCGGACGCCGCAGCGCCCCGGGCCGCCGAGCCGGGCCCCCGACGGCCGCCGCCTCCCGGCGCGCAGAGGGAAGCCGGCGGTGGCCGCTCCCGCGGCGGGCTCCCTTGAAGTGGCGCGCGCCGGGAGCCCCGGCTCATTTAAGCGGAGAGCGCAGCGCCGCGTGCCGGCCGCGCGGCCACTGCGCACGCGCGGCCCCGCCCGCCCCTCGCCTCCCGGGCCTCGCGCGCGGCCCACCCCGCCCTGCCGGTGGCTCCTCGAGGCCTCCGGCCGGCGCGTCCCGTCTGCCCAGCCCCTCTCCGAGGACCTCCAGCCCTGGTGCTGGGACAAACGGTCCGCTCAGCCTTGCCGATCGCTGCGGAGGGGACACCCCCTCGGGGACCCCTGGATGTGCCCCGGGTGAGCTCACTGGACTGGTAACGGTGGTTGCAGTCGCTGTCCCTTCCTCAAACAGTTGCCGGGCACAGCGCCGCTTGAGGAACCCTCACTTCAAGTCCTCACCACACTGGGCTGGAAGCTCCTCGCCAGAGAAGTGAAACTTTCTGTCCTAGCTGCAGCGAGGACGGGAGACTGAGGCTGAACCCAGAGGCTGGGTCTCCCCAGTGCCACCCCTTAACACAGCCGTACAGATGGACTTTTGTGCGCCACTGGACAAGAAAAAGAATTCTACTCTCTTAACGACTGTGTAGCTTGTGCGCGATCCCGTTTCCCTCCCGGCACTTGTGCTTTGAAATTGCCTTGCTGGCAGAGCTCCCTCAGCTCCAGCCTATTGAAATAGAAACTATCCGAATGCAGGCGGACTACAGTCAGTGTTTCACTCATCGCCTAGACATCGGTATGAGATATGTGCGTATAACAAGGCTGGCGTTGGGGAAGCAACCAATACTAACGAAGGCCCTGCAGTAAGCGACCTGATACATAAATGTTTATCTAGCAAATTATAGCTGAGTTAGAATGTCCAGCAGCTGAACAAAATATTCCAAGGATGTCAAGTTTGTTCTTTTCTTGGATCTCTCTAAGAAAAGCACAAAAGTATAAGTAATTCACAAGTTTATAAATAAAAAAAGAATGAACACTAATTAGCATAAAGTTGTTTAGGCCTTTGCTGTGTGCTTCAGTAGTTATGAGAGATGTGTGATTTGGGGTTTCTAAGGTGATCACCTGCAGTTAAATAAAAATTGCACCCAAGAACCAACGAATAAGGTGTTTCGGAACCTTTTCCACAAATAGAATAACAGTAAATGGAGACAGTAAGTAATAATTCAGTCTAAGTTCTGGGCAACAGTGGGCAAAGAAATTGGGAAGTCCTTTGAGTTCTGGGTCCTTTGAATTTTTGATTGAAGAAAAGATATCAGCCTGCGTGATGTCATCACAGAATCCTCCATGAAAGAGGGGGAAAAAAAGAAAGAATAGAAAGCTTTGGATGGCAAGTAAACAGGAGAGATTTTCAAGTGCCAGGTAAGGAGAAAGTGTGAGCACTGAACTTGGGACAAGTGTTACTTTCTGGAACTAAAGATTAATGTGGAATTTGAATATGGAGTCATCCCTGCATTGGTTTTAGGACACCTGTCTCTTTTCCCCTGCCAGCACATGTCAAGTCCTTCATAGGACATGATGAGCATGCAAACTACACATATCCTCCCACACATATCCTCCCGTAGGCTTTCAGTTGTCTCTAGATTAATTATAATACCTAGCACAATGTAAATGATATGTAAATAGTCATTACTGTATTGGCTAGGGAATAATGATAGGGAGGAAATCTGCACATATTCAATATAGGCACAGAAGGCTGTTCTATTATTGGTTGAACCGTTGGATGCTGAATCTTCAGGATTTGAAGGGTTGATAGGAGTTCCTTGAATGTTTTTTAAAAACTGTATTTATTTTATGTTTACGAGTGCTCTATTTTCATGCACATCAGAAGAAGAGGAAGTCAGATTCTATTACAGATGGCTGTGAGCCACCATGTGGTTGCTGGGAATTGAACTCACCACTAGTGGAAGAGCAGCAAGTGCTCTTAACCGCTGAGCCATCTCTCCAGCCTCCAGCTTGCTTGAACGTTAAGTGTAGGAGTTTGTACTTAGATTCCTTGGCCAAGGGAATCATTTTTATTAGTGTAGTCATGGAGTTCTGTGAAGATTTATCTAGTGGCCGAGTTGAGGGGGGAAAAGGGATAGAGAAATCATAGCACTTCAAAAAGTAGATGCCTAGTACTCACTTAGTTTTGTAGGTTTTACTGATAGTATCATGTTGATAGACTCCCGTGTGATGGCTTAGGAGTAGACTTCAGTTGAGAATGTTAATTTGATGTGTGTTCCCCTCCCTTAAGACACTTGTATGTAGTAAAGCATAGATCATAGCTGAGACTACCTTCCATACGTAAGCTAAATCGACAGGAAAGCAGTTTGCCTTCTCTGTACCTGAGCTATTAATTTCTGGGAATACCATCCATAAGCACTAATTCTGTTTCCACATTCCCCGCCAGTTTTGCTGGGGGGTGGGGAGGGACTGTGTGGCTGAGAACTCTGTTTTTTAGTTTCGTGGCCAGTCATTAAGGAATATACTCTCTGCAGATTCTCACAGGATCATTTCTCCAGCTCAGATTTGGTTTTCTCTCACTAAGCCAGACAAAACATTTTAATAGTGCTGTCTGTACTGGCTTGGTGGCACACACCTTTAATTGCAGCCGAGGCAAGTTGATTTCTGTGAGTTCAAGTCAGCCTGGTCTGCATAGTGAGTTTCAGGTGAGCCCTGTCGGGAAAAAAAGCCATATGCCATCGACTTATTAATGAAATTAATCATTTAAAATTAATAGGCATGATGGAACATGCCTGTAATCCCTGCACTTGGGAGGTTGAGGCAGGAGGATTGAGATGGAAGTAGCAGTATTTTATCTGAATGTTTGTATACTTAGTGGATTTGGTTGTTTCTTTGTGTGCAGTTTGGGAGGTCTTAACAGTTTATTAGATAGTCTACAAAGTCAGGTTGCTACGGTTAGACACTGTTAGTGAACAACTTCTTTGTTCCCTAAAACTTGTAAGTTAAAGCCCTAGCCTGAAGTGTGGATGCATTTTGATGGGGTCTGCACTGGTTGATTGACACTGTAAAGGCAGGACTCTGAAGCCATGAAACTAGTGTTCCCATGAGAGCAGAGAAAGGTTGTTCTCATCACGCTGTCACCAAGGAAAGGCCATGTGAGGACAAGATAGTCATTTGCAAGCCAGAAAGAGAATGCTCCTAAGAAGCTGAATTGGCCGGTGCCTTGATCTGGGACTCCCGCCTCCAGCTCTGTTGGAAAATACAGGCCACTGTTCAAGCCACTTAGTCTACAGTATTTTGTGGCAGCCCAAGCCAACTAATACAGAAACACAACTAAGGAAGACAACGGGATTTGTAACTTACCAAACTCTGATATTCAGAAAATTTATTTGTATTAATAATATGTGTATCTCAAGCTGCCCTGCAGTAGAGTGCAAGTATGGGCTATAGTAATGATGAAGTTTAGAGAAAAACCAAAATTATATAGGATCTTAGTGAGAGAAGATTTCACTGTTGTACAGCTGTGATAGGAACAGGTTTGGGGAAGAAAAGGGAAAATTACAAATGTTGTAAAATGTTTTGAGTAGTTTGGATCCCATGCTGTGGGTGTTTGGGAGGCTGGAAGACTGAGAGAAAGGTGCTAACAGGCTTGACTTGTTGTGGGCCCTTTCCTGCCTCAGAGACTCTGCAATGGTTTTTACTCCATACTCCTCCCGTCTCTTCTGCTTGTTATAAAGACACTAGTTAATTAGCTAAGGGACCAACCGTATGATCTTATTTAATAATAATTATCTCTTTAGAGACCCCGTCTTCAAATACAGCCACATCCAATGTTAGGGCTTCAACATACTAATTTGCAGGCTGGTGGTGTACAATTCATAAGAAACAGGAATCCAAATTGGTCTTCTATTAATGACACCAAAGAACAGTTAGGGAATCAAAAGTAGTTCTTCAGGTAAAACCATCAGTGAAACTTGTTTTAAATTTTTTGCTTAATGAAATCACAAATCAAGAAAGCTTTTAAGAAAAAGTTTCTCCTGTGATAATAATTTTTTTTGTTACTTTATCAGGAAAAATTTAAATTATCAGGAAGATTTCTGGTCGTCAATTACTTTCACTTCTTTGTGAAAGACTAAGAAAGACTCAAGTTATATCCACTAGAATAAAATTGCTAACATAAATGGCGTTTCTCTTTTCAAAGCTAAAAATCCCATTTTTAAATGTCTGTTTACTTCCTATAAATCGGTTGTTAGCTGATATAAATGCTCATTATATGCTCATACATATTCATGTAATATGAAACTATGTTCTTTTTTCCTGCTCTTTCTTTTCTTCCCCTCCACTCTCCTTTCTTCCCCCCTTCCTTTTGTGGTTTTGCGAATTGAATCCAGGGCCCTGAGCAAGCCAGGCAAGAGTTCTATCTACCAGTGAACCATGTTCTGTTTTATAATTGTAAGATTAAAATAAAAAAAAATTTTTTGAGACTTAGTCTTATGTTGCCTTGGATGGTAGCTGGAACTCAATGTGTAGCCCAGGCTACCTTCAAACTTGGAGCATTTCTTTTGGGTCATCTTCCTGCCTGAGTGCTGGATTTATAGGCATACACCACCATATCTGACTTTAAGCATTTTTTTTTCTTCTCTCTTCTTCTTTGGCTCTGCCAATGTTTCTTGTGAGGATCTAACCCAGGGGCACGTACATGACAGGAAAGCACTGTATCACTGTACTGTATGCTAGCCTTAAAGCATATCTTAAAAAAAAAGACAAATTTATTTTCATGGATAATTGTGTTTTGTGTGCATGTAAGTACATGCTCTACATGTGTGCCCGGTAGCCTTGGCCACCAGAAGAGGGCACTGGATTCTCTGGAAATGGAGTAATGGACAGTTGTGAGCCACCATGAAGGTATTTGGAAACAAACCTGGGCACTTTGAGAGAACAGGAAATACTCTTAACTGCTGAGCTGTCTCTCCAGCCCCATTTATTTGTTAGGCAACAGTAATTTGTTGGAAATTCACTTTAAGGACTTGATGAACTGTAAATGAATATCTGTACTAGTAGAAATGTGTATTTTATTTAATAATAATATAACTATATACTAGTGATTTCCACAACTCATAAGTATATAAAGTTATTTTTTCCTTTTTTAAAATTAAATTTTTATATATAAAATTAACTGAAATTTCTGAAACTACTTTGTGATGTACAATATCACAGTGTAACTTAGGATTTGTAATGAAGCTCATTTCTAGATATATTTAGCTAAAGAGAGATCTTTGAGAAAATTTTATGACATACTTAGGGATGCGACTGCAGCTCAGTTGATAGAGAAGTATTTGCCTGGAATGGGTTGAACAACCCAAAGCACAGGGGTCAAGAGAATGAAGCATATGGTGTGTGCCTTAGAGTTCTTTTCTTTAGTGGAGGATAGAGATGTGAATTTACAGAAAAACATTTAATAAAGGTAAAAGCAGCTATTGTTGACAAAGTGGTTATCTGACTAGCAAAGCCCTCATAGAGTTTAAGACTTTTGCTCCATATCCACACTAGCATTTGCCAGTCTGAACTATGAGACTGTCAATCATTTTGCTCATTTTTTAATTGTTATATACTTTTCTTTAAAAACCATCCATTCTAGTTTAATATCTATATTTTGGTCCTAGCCAGTTGTATGTATTGAAAATATTTTTCTTCGTTTTGTGTCTTGATTCTTTTCATAAAGTGCTGGTGATGAACAGAGGTTATTAACATTAGTGCATGCCAGTACATTAAACAGGCCTTACTCATGAGTGCTCTTCTTGTTTTGGTTGCTGCTGACTTTTGCCATCCACTTTACTGTATCACTCAGACAGGCCTTAAGCTTTGGCTCCTCCTGCTACAACCTCCCACTGTACCCGAGTAATTACTGCCTGTTTTTGATTTGGAACTCAGATTCTCCAGGATGATTAAGTTACTTATATTAAGCAGTAAATGCTTAGCTGAGTATGGTAATACTAACAAGATCAAGAGTTCAAAGTCAGCCTGGCCACTGTTTAAAAAAAGTAAGCTATGGGCCAATGGGATGGCTCAATAGCTCTGGTTGCTCTTCCTAAGGACCTAGGTTTAATTCTCAGCACCCACATGGCACCTCACAACAGTCCATAATGCCAGTTTCAGGGGATCTGATTCCTTCCTCTGGACTCTGCAGGCACCACATGCATATGATGAACAGACTTTTATACAAGCAGAAACCCACACACATAACATAAAAGTAATAATAAAAAACAACTAAGCCAATTCAAAACAAAAATAAAACACAAAAACCACCCAAAATCTAAAAGCCTATATATTTACACATCACACTTTCAGTATTCTTGATATTTCTGAGAGTTAGGGGTATTATTTTTTTTAATTCTTATTAGCAGCAACCTTTATTTTTATAATTTTTATAATTTATTCATTTTATATCCAGATTGTAGCCCCTCCCTGTCATCTCCTTCCAGTCCCAGCCTCCCTCCTTCCCTCAATCCCTTCCCTTAGTCCACTGAAAGGGGGAGTCCTTCCCCCCTGCCCCCCCCACCATCTGATCCTGACTTATCAAGTCTTATCAGGACTGCCTGAATCCTCTTCTTCTGTGGTCTGGGAAGGCTGAATCGCCAGGGACAAGTGATCAAAGAGCAGGCAACCAAGTTCATGTCAGAGACAGCTCCTACTCCTTCTTTGGGTACCTACATGGAGACTGAGCTGCCTATGGGCTACATCTGAGCAGGGGTCTAGGTCCTCTCCATGTATGGTCCTTGGTTGGTGCATCACTCTCTGCAGGACCCCAGCTTTTGTGGCTTTTCTTGTGGAGCTTCTGTCCCCTCTGGGTTCTTCTATCCATAAGACTCTGTGTGCTCTGCCCAAAGATTGGCTATGAGACTCAGCATCTACTTTGATCCCCTGTTGGGTGGAGCCTTTCAGAGGACCCTTTATAGTAGACTCCCATCCTGTTTCCTCTCTTCTACTGCTTCTTGTGTTTATCCTGTTTGTCATTCTGAATGAGATTTAAGCCTCCTCCCTAGGGTCCTCCCTGTTGTTTAGTTTTTTTAGGTCTGTAGATTTTAATATGGTTATATTATATGGCTAATATCTGCTTATAAGTGAGTATATACCATATGGATCTTTTTGTTTCTGTGTTACCTCACTCAGGATGATCTTTTCTAGTTCCCACCATCTGTCTGCAAATTTAATGATTTCCTTGTTTTTTTATTTTTATTAATTACAGTTTATTCACTTTGTATCTCCCCTGTAGCTCCCTCCTTCCTCCCCTCCCAATCCCACCCTCCTTCCCCCTTCTCCACCCATATCCCTTCCCAAGTCCACTGATAGGGGAGGTCCTCCTACCTTTCCTTCTGACCCTAGTCTATCAGGTCTCATCAGGAGTGGCTGCATTATCTTCCTCTGTGGTCTGGTAAGGCTGCTCCCCCCTTAGGGGGAGGTGATCAAAGAACATATCATCTGGAGTGAGGTACCCCAGAAGCAGAAAGACACACAGGGTCTATACTCACTCATAAGTGGCTATTAGATATATAATATAGGATAAACATACTAAAATCTGTACACCTAAAGAAACTAATCAAGATAGAGGACTCTGGCTAAGATGCTCAATTCCCATTCAGAAAGGCAAAGAGGATGGACATCAGAAGAGGGAGAAAACAGGGAACAAGACAGGCGCCTACCACAGAGGGCCTCTGAAAGGCTCTACCCTGCAGGATATCATAGCAGATGCTGAGACTCATAGCCAAACTTTGGTCAGAGTTCAGGGAGTCTTACGAAAGAAGGGGAAGATAATAAGACCTGGAGAGGACAAGAGCTCCACAAGGCGAGCAACAGAACCAAAAAATATGGGCACAGGGGTCTTTTCTGAGACTGATACTGCAAACAAGGACCATACATGGAGATAACCTAGAACCCTTGCACAAGTGTAGCCCATGGCAGCTCAGTGTCCAAGTGGGTTCCATAGTAATGGGAACAGTGACTGTCTCTGACATGATTTCCTTGTTTTTCATTGCTGGGTAGTATTCCATTGTGTAAATGTGCCACACTTTCTGTATCCATTCCTCTGTTGAGGGACATCTAGGTTTTCAGATTCTGGCTGTCGTTTTGTTCTGTTGACAGTATCCTTTACAGAAGCCTTTCAATTTCATGGAGTCCTATTAATATATTAATTGTTAATTTTAGAGTCTGAACTGTTGGTGCTGTGTTCAGGAAGTTGTTTCCTGTGCCAGTGAGCTCAAGGCTCTTTCCCAATTTTCTTCCAATGGATTTAGTGTGTGTGGTTTAATGTTGAGATCTTTGATCCGCTTGGATTTCAATTTTTGCAGGGTTATAGATATGAGACTATGTGCATTTTCTACATATGGACATCCAGTTAGACCAGCACCATTTGTTGAAGATGCTGTCTTTTTTTCCATTGTATAGTTTTGACTTCTTTACCAAAACTTAGGTGTCCACAGGTGTATGAGGTCTTTGATTCGATTCCATTGATCCACCATTCTGTTTCTATGCCAGTACCATGCACTTTTTATTACTGTCACTTTATAGTATAGCTTGAGATCAGGGATGGAGATACTTCCAGAAGATCTTTTATTGTACAGTATTGTTTTAGACATCTTGGGTGTTTATTTTTCCATATGAAGTTGAGAATTGTTCTTTCAAGATTTGTAAAGAATTGTGTTGGAGAGCCAAAAAATCTGGGCCCAGGGGTCCAAGCAGAGACTAATACCAACCAAGAACGATGCATGGAGAGGACCCAAAACTCCTGCCCAGAAGTAGCCCATAGACTCAGTCTCCAAGTGGGTTTTCTAGTAAGGGGAGCAAGGTCTATCTCTGGCATGAACTCAGTGTCAGGTTCTTTGATCACCTCCCCCCTGGGGGGTGCAGCCTTGCCAGGCCACAGAGGAAGACAATGTAGCCAGTCCTGATGAGCCTGGTAGGCTAGGGCCAGATAGAAGAGGAGGAGGTTCTCCCCTATCAGAGGACTAGAAGAGGGGCATAGTGTAATAAGAGGGAAGGAGAGTGGACCGGGAGGAGACAAGGAAGGGGGCTATAGTTGGGGTACAAAGTGAATAAATTGTAATAATAAATAAAGGAATGAATGAGTGAATAGAAGGATTGTGAAAAAGTCAAGTGATAACACATGTTAGAGAGGTTGTGGAGAAAAGGGAACCCTTCTCCACTGCTGGTGAAAATGTAAACTTGTACAATCACTCTGGAAATCAATTTGGCGCTTCCTCAGACAACTAGGAATAGCGCTTCCTCAAGATCCAGCTATACCACTCCCAGGCATATATCCAAAAGAGGCTCAAGTACACAATAAGGACATTTGCTCAACCATGTTTGTAGCAGCTTAATTTGTAATAGCCGGAAGCTGGAAACAACCCAGATGCCCCTCAACTGAGGAATGGATACAAAAATTGTGGTACATCTACACAATGGAATATTACTTAGCAATAAAAAACAAGGATATCATGAAATTTGCAGGTAAATGATGGGAACTGAAAAGGATCATCCTGAGTGAGCTATCCCAGAAGCAGAAAGACACACATGGTATATACTCACTCACATAGACATATAAAATAGGATAAACCTACTAAAATCTGTACACCTAAAGAAACTAATCAAGAGGGAGGACTCTGGCTAAAATGCTCAATCCCAAGCCAGAAAGGCAAAGCTGATGGATATCAGAAGAAGAAAACAGGAAACAAGCTAGGATCCTGTCACAGAGGGCCTCTGAAAGGCTCTGCCCTGCACAATATCAAAGCAGATGCTGAGACTTATGGCCAACTATTGGGCAGAGTGCATGGAATCTTTTGAAAGATGTGGGAAATAGTAAGTAATTAATTAAAAAAAGGATTGTGTTGATATTTTGATGGGAATTGGATTGAGTCTGTAGCTTGCTTTTGGCAGGATGGCCATTTTCACTATGTTAATCCTACCAATCCATGAGCATGGGACATCTTTCTATCTTCTGATATTTTCTTCAATTTCCTTCTTCAGAGACTTGAAGTTGTTTGTTTTTCATACAAGTCTTTCACTTGCTTGGTTAGAGTTACACTAAGATACTTTATGTTTTTTGTGGCTATTGTGAAGGGTGTTGTTTCTCTAATTTCTCAGCCCATTTGTCTTTGGTATACAGCAGGGCTAATTTTTTAATTGTATTTTTATTATTAGTTACATTTTATTAAGTCTGTATCCCAGGTGAATCCCACTCCTTCATTCCCTTCCAATCCCACCCTGCCTCCTTCATCTCCTCCCTGCCCCTTTCCAAGTCCACTAATAGGAGACGACCTACCCCCCTTTCATCTGACTCTGGTTTATCAAGTCTCTTCAGGACTGGCTGCAAAGTGCTCCTCTGTGGCCTAGCAGGGCTGCTCCTTCCTTGCTGGGTGGGGAGGTCAAAGCACCTGCCATTGAGTTCATGTCAGAAATAGTCCCTATTTCCCTTGCTAGGATACCCACTTGAATACTGAGCTACCATGGACTACAGGCAAGCAGAGGTTCTAGGTTATATCCACCCATGGTACTTGGTTGGAGAAACAGTCTCATATAAGACCCCTGTGCCAAGAAACATTTTGTCCTTGTGGAGCTCCTCTCCTCTCCAGATCATATTAAATCCCCCTTCTTTCATATGATTCCCTGCCATCTGCCTAAGGTTTGGTTATGAGTCTCAGTTTCTGCTTTGATACACTGCTAGGTAGAGTCTTTCAGAGGTCCTCTGTGGTAGGCTCCTGTCCTGTTACTTGTTTTCGCCTAAATCCCATTTGTCTTTCTAAGTGAGAATTGGTCATCTTATCCCGGGTCCTCTTTCTTGTTTATCTTCTTTAGGTGTATAGATTACAGTATGTTTATCATATCTTATAGATCTAAATAAGTGAGTATATACCATATGTGTCTTTCTCCTTCTGGGATACCTCACTCAGAATGATCTTTTCTAGTTCACACCATTTGCCTGCAAATCTCATGATTTCCTCGTTTTTAATTGCTGAGTAGTATTCCATTGTGTAAAAATACCACATTTTCTGTATCCATTCCTCAGTTGATGGACATCTGGGTTGTTTCCAGCTTCTGGCTATTACAAATAAAGCTGCTATAAACATGGTTGAGCAAATGTCCTTGTTGTGTACTTGAGCAACTTTTGGATATATGCCTAGGAGTGGTATAGCTGGATTTTGAGGAAGCACTATTCCTAATTGTCTGAGAAAGCCCCAGATTGGTTTCCAAAGTGGTTGTACAAGTTTACATTCCCACCAGCAATGGAGGAGGGTTCCCCTTTCTCCACAACCTCTCCAGCATGTGTTGTCACTTGAGTTTTTGATATTGGGCTACTAATTTTTGAGTTAATTTTGTATCCAGCCACTTTGCTGAAAGTGTTTATCGGCTGTAGGAGTTCCCTGGTAGCATTTTTGGGGTCACGCATGTGTACTATCATATCATCTGTGAATAGTGATACTTTGATTTCTTCTTTTCTTGTTTGTATCCCCTTGATCTCCTTTAGTTGTCTTATTGCTCTAGCTAGGATTTCAAATACTATGTTGAAGAGATATGGGGAGAGTGTGCAGCCTTGCCTTGTCCCTGGTTTCAGTGGGATTGATTTAAGTTTCTCTCCATTTAGTTTGCTTTTGGCTATAGGCTTGCTGTATATTGCCTTTACTTTGTTTAGGTATGTGCCTTGTATCCCTGATCTCTCCAAGACTTTAAACATGAACAGGTGTTGGATTTTTATCAAATGCTTTTTTTGGCATCTAAGGAGATTATCATGTGTTTTTTTTTCTTTCAGTTTATATGGTGGATTACATTTATGGATTTCCATATATTGAACCACCCCTGCATGCCTTGGATAAAGCCTATTTGGTCTTGGTAGATGATATCTTTGATGTGTTGGTGGATTTGGTTTGTGAGCATTTTAGCATCAATGTTCATAAGGGAAATTTGTCTGCAATTCACTTTGCTGGGCCTCTGTGAGGTCCAAGGTGACTGAGGTCTCATGGAATGAGTTTCGTAATGTTCCTTCTGTCTCTATTTTGTGAAATAGTTTGAAGAGTATTGGTATTAGCTCCTCTTTGAAGGTCTGGTAGAATACTGTGCTGAAACCTTCTGGCCCTGGGCTGTTTTTGGATGGGAGACTTTTGATGACAGCTTCTATTTCTTTAGGGAATATAGGATATTTATTTACCTTATCGTGATTCAGCTTTGGTAAGTGGAATCTAACAAGAAATTGTCCATTTTATTTAGACTTTCAAATTTTGTGATGTATAGACTTTTGGAGCATGACCTAATGATTGTTTGGATTTCCTCAGTGTCTGCTGTTATGGTCCCTTTTCATTTCTGATTTTGTTGATTTAGTTAGTGTCTCTCTGCCGTTTAGCTAATTTGGCTAAGGGTTTGTTTATCTTGTTGATTTTCTCAAAGAACTTGTTCTTGGTTTCATTGATTCTAGAATTGTTTTTTTTTTCTCATTTATTAATTTCAGCCAGGAGTTTGATTATTTTCAGTCCTCTACTCCTCTTGGGTGTGTCTGCTTCTTTTTTTCCCCTAGGGCTTTCAGGTGAGTCATTAAGTTGCTTGTATGAGATGTTTCAAATCACTGAGTTCTACGAACTTTCCTCTTAGCACTGTTTTCATTGTTTCCCATAAGTTTGGGTAAGTTGTGCCTTCATTTTCATTGAATTCTAGGAAGTCTTTTTATTTCTTCCCTGACGCAGCTGTTGTTGAGTAGAGAGTTGTTCAGTTTCCATGTATGTTCAGGCTTTTTGCTATTTCAGTTGTTATTGAGGTCAGCTTTAGTACATGGTAGTCTGATAGTCTACAAGGGATTATTTCAATCTTCTTGTATCTGTTGAGGCTTTCTTTGTGACTGACTATATGGTTTACTTTGGAGAAGGTTCCATGGGGTGTGAAAAGAAGGTAAATTCTTTTGTGTTTGGGTGAAAAGTTCTGTTGGTGTCTGCTAGGTCCATTTCATTTATGACATCTGTTAGTGTCATTGTTTTTCCATTTAGTTTCTGTTTCCTTTATCTGTCCTTTAGTGAGAGTGGGGTATTGAAGTCTCCCACTATTAATGTATGGGTATCTAAGTGTGGTTTAAGTTTTATTAACATTTCCTTTACAAATGTGGGTACCTTTGTATTTGGGGCATAGATATTCAGAACTGAAATGTCTTGATGGAATTTTACTTGATGACTTTTGATTAATTTTGGTGGAAAGTCTATTTTATTAGATATTAGAATGGCTACTCCTTCCTGCTTCTTGGGTCCGTTTGCTTGGAAAACCATCTTCCAACCTTTTACTCTCAGGTAATGTCTATCTTTGTGGCTGAGGTGTGTTTCTTGTATGCAGCACAATGTTGGATCCTTTTTATGCATCCATTCTATTAGTCTGTGTCTTTTTATTAGAGAGTTGTGTCCATTGATGTTAAGAGAGATTAATGACCAGTGACTATTAGTTCCTTTTATTTTGATGTTGGTTGTGGTAGTGTGTTTGTCTACTTTTAGTTTTGTTGTAGTGACATTATTTTTTTTTCTGTGTTTTCCTACATGTAGTTAGCCTTCTTTAGTTGTATTTTTCTTCCTAGTATCTTCTATAAGGCTGGATTTATGGGTAGGTACTGTTTAAATTTATTTTTGTCATAGAATATCTTGTTTTCTTCATCTGTGATGATTGAGACTTTTGCTGGGTATAGTAGTCTAGGCTGACATCTGTGTTCTCTTAGGGTCTGCACGACATCTATCCAGATCCTTTTGGCTTTCATTGTCTCTGTTGAGAAGTCAGGTGTGATTCTGATGGGTTTGCCATTATTTGTTACTTGGCTTTTTTTTTTTTTTTGAACTTTAAGTATGTTTTCTTTGTTGTGTATATTTAGTGTTTTGATTATTATGTGGCGGGAGGAGTTTCTTTCCTGATCTAAAGTGTTCTGTAGGCCTTTTGTATGCTTATAGGCATCTCTTTCTGTAAGGTGGGAAATTTTTCTTCTGTGATTTTGTTGAAAATATATTCTGGGCCTTGGAGATGGGAATCTTCTTTTTCCTTTATTCCTATTATTCTTACGTTTCATCTCTTCATGTTGTCCTTAATTTCTTGGATGGTTTGTGTCAGGAATTTTTTGATTTAACATTTTGACAGATGCATTGATTTCTTATACTGAATCTTCTACACCTGAGATTCTTTATTCCATCTCTTGTATTCTGTAGGAGATGACAACTTCTGTAGTTCATTTTCTTCCATAAGTTCTCCCTCTCCAGGATTTCTTCAGTTTGTCTTTTCAAGATCCAGCTTCAGATCTTGAACTGTTTGGTTTATTTCCTTCACCTGTTTGTATTTTCCTGCCTTTCATTTAAATTCTTCACCTGTTTGTTTGAACTTTCCTCTATTTCTTTCATTTCTTTCAGTGAGTGATTTATTTCCTCTCTAAAGGCCACAATCTGTTTGACTGTATTTTCCGGTAATTCTTTACTGGTATTATTCTTTTCTTCTGTTATCATCTTCATAAGCATAGATTTAAGGTTTTTTTTTTTTGCATTTCATCTATGTTAGGGTATTCATGGCTGCTTGCCCTTGGATAACTGGGTTCGGGAGATGCCATATTGCTTTGGCTTTTGTTGATTGTGTTTTTACATTGGTCTTTACTCATCTGGCTGTCTCAGGCACTGGCTGGTTGTTTCTGGTGCCTGCTGGAGTCCTGAGAGGCAGGGGTGCAGGAAGCTTTGCACAAAGCTGATTGTTTATGCAAGAGCCCTCCTCAGATTGTTGGGTATGGTCTCCGAATGGCCAATGGTCTCAGGGAATTACTGGAGCTCTCCTCAGTTAAATGATCCTGTGAGCTAACTGGGCTCCTTGGGAGCCCAGGGCCTTTCCTCTCACCAGAAGTCCTGGAGACAGCTGCTCTGCCACTGGTTTTCTTGCTTTGAATTTAATGAACTGCAGTTGCTCAGACACTGTGTGTGCTGGGCAAAGCCCTCTTGAAGAAACAGAGAGCCCAGAGCTTTGATTGGTCTCACTAGGGAGACAGGTTGAGCTTTGGAGCATCTCCTGGGGGTGATCCTGTGGCTCCCAGGTGTCCATAGGTCTGATGTTGGAATTCTGTGCCCCAGTACTCAGAAGGTAATCAGTGGCTGGTGAACATAGCTCACAGCCATGAAGCTAGAGACACTGAGCCTGTGGGAACCTATGAACTTTTCTGGGGATTAGTTGGGTGCCCTGAGGTCCGACCTGATTGAGCACAGTGCACAGACATGTGGTTATGTGCTGGGGAACCATCACCTGCAGGGGCCTGGGAATTTTTCTGGGGGTTAGCTGGGTGACCTGAGGTCGAACCCGACTGTTTCCTTCACTGTAGTGTTTCCTCTTGGCTGAGAGACCCAGTCTGTAGTGTTTTGGGACCCAAAGCTCAATCTGTTGGTTGCTGTGCAGTATTGTTGCCCTGCTGATTAGACAAAGTATGCTATTGACCCCACCATCTTGGATCCTCGGCATTATTAATTTTAGTCTTCATGTAACTGAAAATCATTTACTGTTAAGACCTTCTCC
Source organism: Pachyuromys duprasi (assembly GCA_028658305.1). Taxonomy (NCBI): domain Eukaryota; kingdom Metazoa; phylum Chordata; class Mammalia; order Rodentia; family Muridae; genus Pachyuromys; species Pachyuromys duprasi. The sequence continues at coordinate 23,883,978 of CM053744.1, forward strand.
TTATCCTGTTTACCAGAGTGATGGTTAACATTACATTTGAAGTTTAGACTTGCTATGAAAGAGGGATGAAAATGCAAAAAAATATCTCTAATGTGCATACCCCTAACTTACATGTTGTAGGCTTGCCTTAGCAGCCTACAGTTTTTCTAGATATTGAAGACTATTTTTAAATCAATTAATCTTGTAAAATTTGAGTTTTTTATTATTTTATTTTTATTATTAGTTACATTTTATTAACTTTGTATCCTAGCTGTATCCCACTCCCTCATTCCCTCCCAATCCCACCCTCCCTCCCTCATCTACTTCCTGCCCCTTTCCAAGTCCACTGATAGGGGAGGACCTCCTCCCCTTTCATCTGACCCTGGTTTATCAGGTCTCTTCAGGACTGGCTGCAAAGTCCTCCTCTGTGGCCTAGCAGAGGGGGGTTGGGCAAAGAGCCCGCCATTGAGTTCATGTCAGAAATAGTTTCCTGTTTCCCTTACTAGGGTACCCACTTGGATCCTGAGGTACCATGGGCTACATCTGAGCAGGGGTTCTAGGTTATATCCATACGATAGTAGATATTAAGACTGTTATTTTGCTTTGCAATCAAACTTGTTTGGTCTGTTTAAAAGATGAGTAGGCATGTCCCATTATCACAGCCTATGCTTTCACAGACTTTGTGTACAGGCAGTAGCTCTGTAGTAAATGTATTTTGTTTTATTTGTTCTCATTCATTCTGTATCTAACATAATTACTTTCTGTCATTAAAAAGTTATTTTGTCCAAAAAAAAGATGAGTAGAACAACTGTAAAACATATATGTTAAAATTAGACCCTGTTTACACAGACAGAATACATGTATGTAATATTGTGGGTTTTGCTTTTATAAGTCTTGGGATGACATGGCTAGGACTATATCTTGGAGTGCTCTTAGGTGTAGTTCTGGCCCCACCAACATCTAAATAAAAAGCCTTTTTTTAAAAAAAGAAAAAATTTATGGGCATGGTGACTTATAACACCAGATTCACACTTTATCATTATAATTTGATATATGGTAGGACAAGTTTTTGCTCTTTTTCAGAGTTATCTTGGTTATATTTTACCCCTTTGTAGTTCTGAATACATTTTAGAAATAGCAGGTCCAGCATTATGGCACACACCTTCATTCCTAGCACTTGGAAGGCAGAGTCAGGTGGTGGATCTTGGAGTTTGAGGTCAGCCTGGTCTACATAGAGAGTCCCTGTCTCGAAAACAAAACAAAACAACAAACAGTTTCAGGAGTTACAACAATGGCAGTAGCTACAACTCCCACTTGGAGTTCCGAGATAGTTGGGAAGGATTTGGTAACTATAATTTTGATTCTTATAACTAGGGTGTGTATTTGTTTAAGATTTTATTACTATCTATCCATAGTTTTAGAAATTATTCCTCAGAGATATGGTGCATATTGTGTTATATTTATTCATAGATCCTTTATTGTTATTATTTTTGTGTATGCTTGATTTTTTCGTTCTTTACATGCCTATAGTTTTAGCATTTGGGAGCCCTAGGTAAGAGGACTGAAAAGGTAAAGGGTGGGCTGGTGGGCTACTCTCTTAGGATTTCTATTGCTGTGATAGACACCAAACACCAAAAACAAAAAGGGGGAAAGGATTTATTATTCCTTTAGCTTGCTGTCCAACATCCAGGGAAGTCAACGCAGGAACTTGAGGCAGGAATCTGGAGGCAAGAACTGATAGACCATGGAGGGATGCAGAGGACAAGGAGGAACGCATCTTACTGGCTTGTTCTCCTGGCTTCTCAGTTTGGACCACTTGCCCAGGGGTGGCACAACCTCACTGTGCCACTGGACTGGGCGTTCCACATCTATCACTAAGAAAATACCCCATAGACTTGCTTACAGGCCAATGTGATGGAGGTATTTTCTCAGTTGGTGTTTCCTCTTCTCAGATGATCCTAACCTATGTCATGTTAACCACAACACCCCCCCCCAAATCCAACCAACCAAAAAACCCAAAACCTCAAAAAGAAAACTAATTAGTGTTGCTGCATAGAGTAGTCCAGATGAGTGTAAACCATTTAGTGAGGCTGTGTCTCAAAAATCAAAACAAATAAACAAAATCCCAAACACACCCTTCCAAACTCTTCCAAGTCTCGACATATGTGTGCATTCTCATGTGTGTGTTTTTTGTGTGAGGTTCACACACACGTGTATATGAATGTCATGTAGAACTCAGGGCAGCACCCTGAGTATGGTCCTCTATTGTTCTGACTCTATTGTCTGCGTCTAGGCAGGCTCCCGAACTGGAGCTGTTGATACTTGAGAACCACCGCCTTGGCTCTGGGAATTGAATGATGGGCCTCTGGAAGAGAAGCCTGTACATTTAACTGCAGCTATCTCTCCAGCCCTTGACCCCAAACTTTCAGATTATATTTGTGTGTCCATGTGCATGTCACAACAATGTGTATGAATAGTTTTTCTTCTTTCATCATGTGTGTTCTGGAGATCAAACCAGGTTGTTAGCCTTGGTGGTTACCTTTGCCTGCTGAGCCATCCTGCCGTCCTATTTGTGTCTTTTTATAAGGGTGCTTGGAATTTGAAATCATTGCCATGTCCCTAGTCTCTTAGTCTTTGCAAAGTTTGTATTAAAAAAGTTTTATTTATTTATTGTCCATGTGTAGAGAGCATGTATTTATTTGTGTGTGTATCTGTGTGTGGTATGTGTGTGTGTGGTCAGAGGAGAATGTGGAATGTCTTCCTGTTACTCTCTGCCTGTTCCTTTGAGGCAGGGCTTCTCTCTGAGCCCAAAGGTTTGGTGTTTGGAGCTCAGTTTTATATGTATGCTGGGGTCCAAACCCCAGTTGTGTTTGTGAAGCAAGCACTCTCAGTTGCTGAGCCATCTCTTAAAGCCTCTAAGAAAGAGTGTTGACAAGGACCATGTATGGATACAAACTATAACCCCTGCTTGGATGTGGCCCATGGTAGTTCAGTACCAAACTGTGTACCCTAGTAAGGGGAACAGGGACTATTTTGGTCATGAACTCAATGGCTGGCTTGTCGGCTGCTCCCCCCACCCCCCCAGGGAAGAGCAGCCTAACTAGATCCCAGAAGAGGACATTGCAGCCAGCCCTGAAGAGACATGAAGCGAGGGAGGTCCTCCCCTATCAGTGGACTTGGAGGGGGCCAGGGAGAAGATGAGGGAGGGGTGGGGAGAGTGGGAGGGAATGAGGGAGGGGACTATGCCTGGGATGCAAAGTATATAACCTGTGATTAATATAAAAATAAATAACTTTAAAATAAAAGTGTTGATACAAATTATTTAGAGTTTGATGTAAAGGATGAGGAAAGACAGCTGTACACAAGAATTGTGGGTATGGGCTGTGGGTATGGGCTTCTTAAGGTACTTGTTAATAAACTGAGTTATTTTTGTATTGTTGAGATTTCAGTGTTAATTATTTTTTTGAGATTTGAATGTTCTACATTTTGGATACTAGTAAACTGTTAGAATTATGATTTGCAAATATGTTATTTTCCTATTTATATTGTTTATTCGGTCTCTTAAAAGACCTTTGACAAACAAACATTTTAAATTTTGATGAAATAAAATTTCTCTTTCCTCCTTTCTGAATTATATTGTTAATATTTCTGTGTCAATTATGGTTTCTATTACTGTGATGAAACACCGTGACCAAAAAACTAGCTGGGAATAAAAGGTTTATTCAGCTTACACTTCCACTGGACTATTTATCATTTTGAAGTCAGGACAGGAACTCAAACAGGGCAGGATCCTGGAAGCAGGACCTGATGCAGGAACCTTGCAGGAGAGCTGCTTAATGGTTTGCTCAGCCTGCTTTCTTATAGAACCCAGGACTACTACCCGGGATGGCACCACCCATCATGGGTTAGGCTCTCTCCCATTGATCAGTAATTGAGAAAAAGTCTTACAGCTTGTTGGGAGCTGGGTCACAGCCGCTTTTGGAGGCTGTTTGATATTCAAGTCTCAGCATGAAAGACAGGCTTTTACCAGGCCTTCCCCTGGAGTCAGGGAAGAATTTGCAAGTCCATCCGCCTTTTGTTTTGTGACAGCAGGTGGGAGAGCTTGTTTGAAATCACAACTCTACCTCACCTCCTTGTAAATTTAACCCATTGTGTAAACTGTTTGTATAAATAAACAAGGCTACCTGGCTGCACTGCTTTTCGGGTACAGGGCGCATTGGCGCCAAGGGCAGATAGCCAGAAGCCTCTCGGAACATAATATGTGTAGTGTACTTTATTACTTTCAATCCTCACTCCCGACTCAGAACCCCGTTCTGCTCTGCTGGCGGGCTCCAGCAACAGCTGAGTCTCAGGGAGGCATTTCCTCAGCCGAGGCTCTTTTCCCTCTGAAGGCTCTAGCTTGTGTCAAGCTAACACACAAAACCAGCCAGTACAATTTCTAAGAACACTTCCTCTCTCTTCATGTATATATGATGTGTGTATGTGTTTGTTGTATCTGAGATCAAAGTGAAGACCTCACACATGCTAGGCAAATACTTTAGCATTGAACTGCATACCAACACACACATTTTTACTTCTTCCATTACAATGGAATGTAATTACATAATTCGTGTGGCTTTTTTCCCTTTTAGTTTATTAACACTGTTCAAGTCTTTCAGTGTTATTTTGAAAATAAAGAGACAATCTTACTTTTTCCTAATTTTAGTAGGAGATCATTTTAGCTTGAGATTTTTAAATGCAGGGCTTTATTAAAAGGAAGTTCTTTAGATATTATAGGAATGGCTTTGTTCATTGAAAGATTTTAAAAATATTTTAATGTGATGAATCAAGTGCTTTTGTTTCCCAAATAGTGATAAGTCTTTCATTTCTAGGATGAGACCCTGGCTATGATGTATCTTTTAATCTATTTCTGGATACTATTTTCTATTATTGAAATTTGTGTGTGTGTCTGTGTGATGAGGGATAACAACCTGAAGTTTTATTTTCTCATAATACCTGTACTAGTTTTCATATTGAGAATTACTGGCCTCTTAGGAGTTTTCAAGTTCCTTTCTTTCCCATTCTCCAAAAGTAATGTACAAATCCTATTTCTTCTTAAATGTTTACCAGAAAGATAATTTTCCCCTTAATTTTCTTTGTAAAGTTTTATTTCTTTTAAACCTAAAACCACAATTAGAAAGTATTGATTTCTTTTGGACAACTTAGTAACTTGTTATCTTTCAAAAAACAAATCAGCTAAGTTAGGTTACTGATACGTGGGCATAGAGTTTTTCCTAGGGCTCCCTGTTTCTCCTTTACAGTCTGGAGGACTAGTGTTTTCTTTTTCTTTTCTTTTTTTTTTAATGGTAACTCACCTCCATTGTCTTTTTCCTGACCAGCCTGACCATGATATTTTCCAGTTTATTGACTTTCAAAGAATGATTTGCCTATGTATTTCATTGATTTATGCTCTAATCACGTTTTCTATTTTTGCATAGAACATTATGTAAGTATCTATTAGTTTAGACTGACTTTTAAAGTCAGCTATTACTGCGTGCACGTGCCATGGTGCGCATGTGGAGACCAGAGGAAAACCGTGGGGCTGCTTCTCTCCGTCCACCTGCATGTGGCCTCCTGGGGTGAACTCGTTCCCAGGACTGTGTGGGAAGCGCCTTTGGAGCCATCCCTACCACCCAGCTTTCAGTTTTTAAATACTGTTTTTATCAGTAACTACAGAGAAGTGTTGATGCTGTGGATTTAAATGCTACATTCATCTGTGTTTTTCCTTCTAGGTCTGTCAGTGTTTACTTTATATGCTTAGTTTATGCACATTTAGGATGTTGACAGTTTCCGGACATGAACATAATGTGTCTGATCATATTCACCCCTAGAACTCTCTCTTGCCCCTCCCATTTCCACTGATCTCTCCCCTCTTCTCATTAGTGCCCCTTCTGTTTTCATGTCTTCTCCTTTCTCAGTAATACATTTTTGGTTAGGGCTGTGTATTTCAGCATGAAGATTTTTTTTTTTTTTTTTTTTACAGCATGTAAGTAGTGGCTAAACTCTGAGGAAAATATCATCCCTCAACATACTGCCAGTAGCCCTTTAGGGAGGGACTGAGCCTCCTGAGCTCCTCCCCTGCTCCCCCCCCCTTTCCCCCTCCCCCC
>CM053744.1:23890202-23923291 GCA_028658305.1 Pachyuromys duprasi
CCTCTGCCTCAATCCACTTGCCCCTGTTATTTTTTAAAATTTATATATTTATTTACTACAATTTATTCATTTTATATCCCCGCTGCACCCCTTTCTCGTCTCTTTTCAGTCCCACTCACTCTCCCTCTTCCTATGCCCTTTCCCTAGTCCCCTGATACGGGAGGACTTCCTCCCCTTCCATCTGACTCTAGGTTATCAGGTCTCATCAAGGCTGGCTGCATCATCTTCCTCTGTGGCCTGGCATGGCTGCACCCCCCAGGGGGAGGTGATCAAAGAGCCGGCCACTGAGTTCATGTCAGAGACAACCCTATACCCCTTACTAGGGAACCCACTTGGAAACTAAGCAGCCAATGGGTTTCCTTTGAACAGGGGGTCTAGGTCCTCTCCATGCATGATCCTTAGTTGGAGTATTGGTCTTTGCAGGGCTCTGGGGCCCAGGTATTTTGGCTCTGTTGTTCTTGTGGAGTTCCTGTTCTTGTGGAGTTCCTGTCCCCTCCAGATCTCCCTCTTCTTCCATAAGGATTCTGGCACTCTGCCCAAAGTTTGGCTATGAGTTTCAGTATCTCCTTTGATACCCTGGTGGGGGTAGAGTCTTTCAGAGGTCCTCTGTGGAAGGCTCCTGTCCTGTTCCTTGTCTTCTCCTACTGCCTATGTCTATCTTGTTTGCCATTATGAATAAGGAGTATGTGTCTTCCTTAGGGTCCTCCTTATTGTTTAGCTTCTTTAGGGCTATATATTTTAGTATGTTTGTCCTATATTATATGGCTAATATCCACTTATGAGTATATATCATATATGTCTTTCTGCTTCTGAGTTACCTCACTCAGGATGATCTTTTCTAGTTCTCACCATTTGTCTGCAAATTTCATGACTTCCTTGTTTTTAATAGCTGAGTAGCATTCCATTGTGTAAATGTACCACATTTTCTGTATCCATTCCTCCGTTGAGGGACATCTAGGTTGTTTCCAGATTCTGTTCATTACAAATCAAGCTGCTAAGAACATAGTTGAGCAAATGTCCTTATTGTATGGTGGGGTACTTTTTGGGTATATGCCTAGGAGTAGTATTGCTAGGTCTTGAGGTAGCACTCTTCCTAATTTCCTGAGGAAGTGCCAGGTTGATTTCTAAAGTGGTTATACAGGTTACATTCCTACCAGCAATGGAGGAGGGTTCCCCTTTCTCCACATCCTCTCCAGCATGCATCATGCCTTGAGTATTTGCTCTTAGCCATTCTGATGGGTGGGAGGTCATTTTGATTTGCCCCTGTTCTTGCTGATCTTCCTCTCCTAGTCTCATGTCGCATACATTTCATTATTCTTTTTACTTCTTCTCACTTCCCTGGTAGAGGGCTTCAATATGACACCATAGAATCAACTACAAGTAGTATTCCATATTTTTCTTTTGCAGTCCATTTTGGTAATAGTTTCCTAAAAATCAATTTTGTATTAAGAATTATTCAAAAAACGAATTGTAAACATGTTGCCAAAGTATGTTCTTAATTTATTGGTATAAAATTATTCTTTTAAAAACATTTAAAAATGTACAGTTTCTATTGTGTTATCTTTTTCAATTTACAACATTCCATATTGTTTCTTCCCTCCTCTTTTTCTTGATAGAGACTTTTGATCTAACTGATGATGTGGACAGGGCAGGAGAGGAGGAACACTCCAATCTCATCTTGGAATGTTTGTTCAGAGTACATCACAGCTCCATTTCTAGTCTGTTTCAGCTTCATTCCTTCCCCTTTTGAGCAGTTGTTGATCAAGAACATCTCCTTGCCTGTTATCTGTTTCACTAGCTGAAAAAGTAACCAGATAGTGGACAGTCAGGCTGCAAGTCACTTCCAAAGATTGTTTTACCACCGACGTCTCTGGGACATAATTTAACTTTTGAATTTCCATTGATAAGCTTAGAACTAGAGGAAATCTAAGGAGCTAATCAATGTGCTTTGGCAACATGTTTACAATATTTTGAAAGTGATTGTTACGCCTTTCTTAATTTATTTTATGTGAGTTAGTGTTTTGCTCTACATTTGTACCTGGTGCCCGTGGAGGTCAGAACAGGATGTAGGATCCCTGGAAGTGGCGTTACAGATGGTTGTGAGCCACCATGTGGGTGCCGAGAATTGAACCTGGGTTTCTGGAAGAGCAGTCAGTGTTCTTAACTACTGAGTCATCTCTCCAGCCTGACTATAAATCTTAATCATTTGTCATTCCTCAAAGGTGGAGGACCTCTGAAATACAATCAGTGCAGAGAACCCCAGGAAGTGATGGTTGGTTACTGTACTGGGAGCCAGAAGGGAAGAAAAGAAGCTACATGTTTCCAGCGCCTTCTATATACTCCCTGCTATTCTTGGGCTCTAGAAAATGTTTTTCATGGCAGGTGTTTCTCATTATCCTTCTTTGACTGATGAAGACACCAAAGCTTGGCATGAAGTGACTAATTAAAAGTCACAAGTTGGGGTGGGCTCTGAAGCCAGTTGTGTCTGTTTCCTCAAATACATGTAAAATTAACACTAAGATCTCTGTTTAATCTCAGTGTAGTGACACTTTTTTTTTCCCAACGTACTATACCCAATAAATGATACCAAAATTGAGTTTGATAATACAGAAATATTATTGTCACTGAATTTATTTTAATTGTCACTAACATTTCATCTGTGACACTATTCCTTATATATCCTAACTCCAAGTGAGTTTTAGAATTCATGTTTACCAACTGCCAGATACTAAGCTTAATTATCTTTGTAAAAGTGTGGGTTGATCCATTCGGTGAACTTGAGTCCTATCACAGAGGTAGCGGACAGGTCACTACATCTCAGTCCTCATCCATAGAGATTTATACTCACTCACCTCTAAAGCTCCAAAACAGTTATTCAAATGCTCACCACAGCGCTTTCATTTCAGTTAGGAATATTTATTACAAACGTATATTAACATGCTCGATAGAAAGAAAAATGAACACATGCCCTTCACTAAACTGCAATGAAGAAAACAACATGAACAGAACTGCTTTTTAAAAATATTTTACAGATACAGCATAGCTCAATAATCAGAATATTGTTAGCTTTGTTAATAATTTTATAACCTCTCTCCTGAACTCTAGATTTAAATAATTTTAAAGTAAATTTTGACAATGTAAAGTTCACAGTATAAAATCTGAGGTCTGGCTAGAAATGAGATAGACTTTTCCAGGCTTTTGAGAATAGAAATGTGATGGCACGTTGGTACCTTCAGATTCTGCCTGTATCAGCTTTTTCTCAAGAGATCAAATGCTTTCCATTATTACACAAGAATTAGTATTGAAATACCAATTTTTAGGACACAGTTACTCTTGGATAGTATTATAATTTGTTAAATTATAAGGTATGTACCACCAATAATTTACGTTTTCCATAGTCCTTATGTCTGATAACTATTCTATATATTTTGGTATTATCTGTGGTAAAATAAAATCACTTAAAATAGCAATAATGATGACTATTGCCTGATGAACATTTATTGTATGCTTAGGCTCTAGCTAAGCACATCACATATAACTTAAATGTTCATGATAACTCAAGAGGCAAGTTAGCTTCATATAAACAAAACAGGCTTATAGAAAGGCTATGAAGCAATAGCCAGTTTCAAATAACTGTTAAGCTGTAGGGCCAGACATCTAAGGCAGTCTGTCCTACTCTGATCCCAAAGTCACGCTAATTAGTCTCATTCTGTGCCCATTCACAAGAGCTCTGATCTACTGTGATAAATGCTAGTTTAATAAATGTATCTCCCATGTATTTATGAAAGTATGCATTTTAAGATAAAGAGCGAGATCAATTCAGGTAGAACAATGCTCCTGCCCCAGCTTATTTAAATACCTTTTATTTACATGTCTTTCTACCATTGTTATTCTAATAACATTATAAATGCAAATACACCGGAATACATGCAACACATTCCACAAAGGAAAAAAACTGTTCAGTACTACTGACTAAAGAACCTAAGTTATTACATACAAAGTGCTTAAAAAAAGACCTTATGAGATATTCAGGCCATATTTATTTTAGTATTTTCCAATAATTGACAAGGAAAGCATAATTTACAAATATCTTAAATCCATTATTTTTTACTAGGAGTCAACATTGAGTATCTCACTAATCAAGTGAGTCCCAGTGTGTGCTGCTCAGATCAAAGCTACATGGCGTCAAAGTGGAACCGGTGTGCTTCTTGTCGCTTTTCCCTATCATCGGCTTTCTGAAAGACAATTTAGAATAGTTGAAATGCAAGACATTATTAAGATTAACTTCTGAAACCAATTTAGTATATAACAGGTATGATTCTATAATGCACTAATTCAAATATTTTCATGGATTTAGTCACTATTTTATAATTAAAGATACATTAATTGAATTTAAAAATCAAGAAATGTTCCATACACACTTATATTCTTATTATTTATAATCTACTTGAAAGTGAGAGTAAACATTAGATGCTGGAAGAACAAAATCACTGTTAACACTGATGTTAACAAACCAACCTAAACGAATTATATTAAGATGATTTTTTTTAGTTAACCCATTGATTAATTTAGCAGATGTTTATTGGCCATCTTCTCCTAGTAAGAAAGTTGGATTTAAAGAAAAAGTTTTCTATTTTGTCTAAGAATTTAAAGCCTAGAAAGCATAAAAAAAGCAAACTATATCAGGATTGACCCTAGTTATGTTACTTTTCAGAGCCTGCTTTTGGGTTTGAGTGAGAAAAGGGCAAGCTTTGAAAATATTATTTATGGAAATGGAAAGGGGCATTCATTTCAAGCTGGGAGTTTTAGCATGAGTGTGGAAGGAGGGGGAAGATGCAAGACAGCAGGGCATATTGTGCAGTGACAGGGAAGGAGTGTGAGGCCTGGATAAGGAACAAGTGCACATTCCACCTAAAATGAGCAAGAGTGACACAATTACAGCTACATTCCACAGAGAGTAATGGGTCTAGAGCAGTAGGAAGGGGAGAAGCTGAAGTCAGAGAGTCCAGCTAGGAGCTAAGGAAGGACTGAAGTACAGAAGTGACAGTAGGAAGATGGATCAGCTACAACAATTCTCAGGAAGGTGAGAATAAGGTGCCTGATTAATATTGAAGGTGATGTTTGTTTATCATATCTTATAGGTTTAAATAAGTGAGTATTTACCATACTTAAATCTATACACCTTAAGAAGATAAACAAAAAAGAAGACCCGGGTTAAGGTGATCAATCCTCACTTAGAAAGACAAATGGGATTTAGGAGAAAACAAGTAACAGGACAGGAGCCTACCACAGAGGACCCCTGAAAGACTCTACTTAGCAGTGTATCAAAGCAGAAACTGAGACTCATAACCAAACCTTAGGCAGATGGCAGGGAATCATATGAAAGAAGGGGGATTTAATATGATCTGGAGAGGAGAGGAGCTCCACAAGGACAAAATGTTTCTTGGCACAGGGGTCTTATATGAGACTGTTTCTCCAACCAAGTACCATGGGTGGATATAACCTAGAACCTCTGCTTGCCTGTAGTCCATGGTAGCTCAGTATTCAAGTGGGTATCCTAGTAAGGGAAATAGGGACTATTCCTGATATGAACTCAATGGCGGACTCTTTGATCTCCCCACCCAGCAAGGGAGAAGTAGCCCTTCTAGGCCACAGAGGAGCACTTTACAGCCAGTCCTAAAGAGACCTGACAAACCAGGGTCAGATGAAAGGGGAGGAGGTCCTCCCCTATCAGTGGATTTGGACAGGGGCAGGGAGTAGATGAGGGAGGGAGGATGGGATTGGGAGGGAATGAGGGAGTGGGATTCACCTGGGATACAGAGTTAATAAAATGTAATTAATAATAAAAAATAAAAAATATTGAAGGTGAGGAAGGAAGGGGAGAGAGGAAGCTTTAGAATATTGGTCTTAAGTAATCTTGGTAGAGATAACTGTAGCAACTGGAAATGGAGAAAGAAACTGAGATAGGTGAAGAAAAAAATATTTTGAGATATACTAGTTGATTTTAGATGAAAATTTCAAGAAAGTATAGAAAGAAGATGACCATTGGTAGATGGTGTAGAGAAGAAAACAGCAGTAGCCAGCAGAGGTGAAAATCTGGCTAAAAAACTAGAAGAACCAGAGTCGAGGTGATAGTGTGGACAAGGACAAGCAGTCAGCTTTAGCCACTGCACCATCGCTGTTGTAATTCCATGTTTGTATCAGTCACATCTCCTGATAAAATGAGCTTAATTTCCTTTCACAGGTCAAGAGATATAGAGTATTCTGGAATATGTTACTTTTAAACAAAGTGTGGAGCCATTCTAGAATCTTGAAATTAGTTCAATATAAAATTTTTGGTTATTATTACATGAGTGATCTTTCTTCTGAGTGACACATTTATGAATATTTATTAGAATATTCAAAATGTTTTTATTAAGTTAAAAGGACAGCAGAGATAAAATAGTAATTTTAGTTAGCAAACCATGATTCTGGTAGGCATGACAGTCCAAAGAAAAAAGAAAAAACAACAACAAAAAACCCCAACCTACTCTTTTGTGACAGAGAAGCCTTTTTAGGAGCCTACTGGCTATGTATTTGATAGGACTTTTTTTCCCTCTGTGTAGTGCTAGGGATTGAATCTATGAACTCAGCCAGTGAGTTATATCTCAGCTCTCCAGTTTTGAAGAGCAAAACTCTACAATAATAAACCAACCAAAGTTTACATTGAAAACAAACCTTTTCCTGCCAATGTAAAATGGCAATTATTGCCAAGATGAAAATGCAGACACCAATGAGGGCTACTGCAGTCAGCAGCACAATGTTACTTGGTGTAAGATACAATTTGGCACTCCAGCTGTAGATAAAAACAGAACAATTACAATTTAAACTTTAACATAACAAGATTAAATTGAGATGAGAAAGCAATGCAGCTTATGAAAGTTCATTTGTTAAACCATTCACTCATCTAACAGAAGCAATTAAATGCAGATAATTTGCAGAATATTTATGATCCTAAAATGTTCATAGTTTTCTTAAAACTGAACTAGAATTTTTTTCATGTATGGTTTTGGTGATTAAACCCAAGGCCTCATATGTGCAGGACAAACACTTTGCACCTTAAGTATACCCACATCTTCCTGAAGTAGAATTGTTGATGAATTATTTAATATGCATTTATTTTTGAGTTTTATCTTCAGAATTATTTTACCAGTAGTAGTTTAGACAGTCGAAGAAAAAATTTTGATCTGTTGAATTTGAAACTTTTAACTCTAAAGGGTCACATGATTTCACTAAGCCTATACTACTTTAGTTTTTGACCCCTGTCCACACATGTACTATAAGTAAAACAATCATATGTCTAAGTGGGTGTTTATTGTTTTCTGTGTTATGTTGGACATTTTAAATGACTATAAGAACTTTTATGTTGAGACTTATAAAAGTCACTTTGCCTCTATTAATGTCACTATATAATGTCATCAGCATAATTAGGTCTTCTCTCTTAAAACACTACATATAACGCAGCATCTATGAACACTGCAAAGCCTAATTTTTTTTTTTTTTTTTTTTTTTTACTAACTCTGTGGGCAATCATACACAGAGCTTCTTTTTCTCCCTGGAAACAGGAAATGACTGTGTTCTCATTTTAAAAGATTAATAAGGGCAAGATAATTCTAAGGAACAGCAACTAGGTATTGATTTATTTTGACATAATTAAAATATATCGATCCATAAGTTATTCTTTAGTCAGTAAATTTCAGAATACACCTCAAGCAAAAAATCAGTTAGGGTTTTTATTATGTGCATAAATTTGAAAAGCACGTTTCTTTAGAAAGAGCAAAAGAAACAAAAAATGCTCTGATTATGGCTACTGTGTTGTTTTTTGAGATAGGGTCTTGTACAGCCTGATGTATCCTTGAGGTTGCTATCATCTGGCCTCAGGCTCCTGGGTACTGAGGTTATAGGTGTGAGCCACTATGCTCTGAATAAAACCAGTTTTTAATAAACCATAAAAGTTTTATTTGTTTGTTCTGTTTGTGTGTGTGTGTGTGCATGTGTGCATGCTCATGCGCACACACAGTTGTGCATGTGGCCTATGGAGGCCAGAAGAGGGGCTCAGATCCCCCGGTTATAAGCCACTAAGGAACTGAACTTAGGCCCCTGCAAGAGCAGCAATTGCTCTTTATCACGGATCTGTCTCTTCAGCCCCTAAAACTTTCTAGTTTTTTTCCACTTGAAAAAAACTAGTTCTATTTTTAAAAGTTGTTTTAATTTCATTTTAAATAAATTAGTGTGAAAGTGTCAGATTCCTTGGAATTGGCGTTACGGACAGTTCTGAGCTGCCATGTGGGTGCTGGGAATTGAACTCGGGTCCTTTAGAAGAGCAGACAGTGCTCTTAACCACTGAGCCATCTCTCCAGCCCTAGCTCTATTTTTTTAAGTTGATTTTTTTCAAAGATCAAGATATTTGTCATTTTGGTTAAAAGAAAACAAACATCAATCTTCAGTGCTTATTGGTGAGTTTTTAAAATATTCTGTCAGAGATATACATATATGAACATATACGCAGAGATATCTTCTTTTTAATAAATCACAATATATATTTATCCATTCTTATTCTCCTTCCCTATCATATACCGTTCTGTGTCCATGGCAGTAAACAAAAATGAGTCATTACATGCATTCTATTCAGTACATTTTCTATAGTTTTCCGCTCCTCATTCAGATTTGAGTTTGTTCTCAACTTAATGTGTAGAAAGCTACTATACATATACAATACTGGATCATAAAAAAATTAAACCAGGCTGAAGTGGGAGGATGGCTGGAGCCCTGGAGTTTCAGATGAGCACAGGCAGCACGGTGAGACTATCACAGAAACCTCAGTCTAATTCAACTCCCAATCAGGAAATAACTGTTTTCATTAACGCTATCTTATACATGCAGTAATGTGTTGGCCAATTATCTAACAGGGTAAGTAAATCTAGTTTGTGACATTTACTAGTTTTGATGGGATAAATTTTCTTACAGTAACAGGCTTTAATGACTAAAGGTAGAAAAAGGCGGACACAGTGAACTCCTGAGATGACATGCACTGGTTCCAGTGCACCACTGAGTGCAGGCCGCGTAAAGTTTTGAAAAAAAAAAGACGAGCTAAGACAGAAGCTCACTGGTAGAATGCTTGCTTGGCATGCACGTGGCAATGGGTTCAATTCCCTGTACTGGAAAACCAAACCAAAACAACAACAACAAAACAACCTGGTATTTACAACTAGTGAAAATTAAACATATACAACGTGTATAAATTACTAATTAAGCTCCCTTTTGCCCTAATAGTAATGTATTTATTCCTTTTGAAACATCAGGGCAGGTGTGCTTAATACTTTGAAATTGACTAAGTAAATTAAGTGGGCATTCAGGGGAACAGGGTAGGCAATAAATATAACAGTTTATCAAAATATGCCACTGGATATCTACCAAACAAGGAAGGATATTACCTTCGAGGGACATTGTGAGGATATGGAATAACAATCAGCTGGGAATTTGGAATGATTGCTGTCCACTCTTGTTTTCTTATAGACTGGAAAGAGAATTTAAGAATACATAAAAATCAATATGTATAAAAAACAATTGTTAGTTTAAATATAGAAAAAAGGAAAAACAAACCCAAATCCTCAAGTATTTTGAGAATTTGGAATCCTAGGTAAGGATTATATTGTGTGTTACAAATTCATTCACTCAACAAATACTTATTAGACAGTTTTAGCAGGCATTATTCAAAGTGCTACATGTAAATGCTGAGTGGAGTTAAAATTCAAGTCAGGAAGTGGACAAACAAATGACACTATTTTAGGTATCTTATGTATGTATGCGTAAATACAATCACCCTACTTTTATGTAACAGATATTATGCTGTAGTGATAAAAATATTAAGTAATAGCACATACAAGGATAAGAAGCCATAAAGTTTAATCGGAAAGAAGTAGAAAAACTATGTACTATCAAATCATGGTACACTCTAAGTAAGCTTAGACATGTCACAATGAATCAGGTTTTAAAAAATTATTTAAATTATTTAAAGGCTATTTTATTACATATCTGAATTCAAATTCAATTGTATTCAAGTTATTTGATTCAAGTGGTTAAATGGTATTAAAATAGATTGTCATTTACTTGCCTTCTCTCCAGATGGACGGGGAATACCAACAAAAAGATGGTCCAGGAAATTGGCACTTCGGCCTAAACCGAGTACATTGTAAGGTAGCTGAAGAGCTAAGTGTGCTGACTGGCTGAGCTGTCCAGCTAGATTTATGAAAACAAACAATCAATCAAACAAACAAAGCAACACCTTTGGAAACATTGCACTCCTCAAGTGGTAAAGTCCTAAAATGCTAAATTTGGGTATAAAATGAACATTCAGTAAATTAATATGATTAATGGTTTACAAAAAACTGCTTTGAGATACAATTCCTACACTATAAATGTTTAGTGAAATGGTTTCCACAGTCAGGGTGGGTCTTCCCTTGCTGCCCAATCTCTTTGGAAATGCCCTCAAAGATAAACCGAGAGTTATCTTCTCCATATCTCTGGGTGTGTCTGGGAGGGTGTTTCTGGAGTGGTTTAAATGAAGAAGGAAGACCCACCCAGAATGTGAGCAGCAGTATCCTATGACTGGAGTCCAAGACTGAATAAAAGGAAAAATGCAAGCGGAGAACCAGCATTTCCGTCTCTGCTTCCTGACTGTGGGCACAATGGCTTAGCTGCCTCACGTTCTCCCCACCACAGCTGAGAGATGGCATTTCTTACCATGAACTACTGTGTCCTCAAACTTCAGCCAAAATAACCCTCAAGTTGCTTCTTGTCTGGTATTTTGTCACATCAATGACTAAAGTAGGCTTTTCCATTCATAGGCTGGGACTAACATGGAGGTGAAATGATCATTCTCTACCTGAAATGTTTTATTATTGATGCATTTACTACATTGACACATTTTCTTATATCGAACAGTGTTTGCATTCTTGACATACCCTACTCAGTCATTCTCCAAACCTTTTATGCTGTTAAATTTGACTTGCTAGTATTTTGCTGAAGATTCAACAAAACCTGGTCTCTAATATTTTTCTTGTGGTATCTTGTGCTGGGCATGACAGTAGTGTTGGCCTTATGGAAAATGTTAAGATACTTGAGTAGAAGTGGCACGGATTTTTATTTAAATAGTTGAATTCACGAGTGAAATAATTTGGTGCTTGCTTGTATCTTTATTGTAAATGTGTCTACTGGGAGGGGGTAGGCAATTTTTTATTACTCATTCAATCTCTTAAATTTTTGTATTACTGAGAATTATCTATTTTTCCTCTTTTTCCTTTTCCTTCTTTTTAAAGAAAAGGTTTTACTATGTAAATCTGGCTGTCCTAGAACTCTCTATGTTGACCAGGCCGGCCTCAGACTCAGACACCCACCTCCTTAATTCCTAAATGCTGGGATTAAAGGCAAGTTGTTTGGGACAATGGTCTCGCTATGTAGCCCAGGCTGGCCTTGAATTAGCCCAGCTTCCCAAGTATTGGAATTACAGATGTACCTTACCATATCTAATGCACCTGTTCCCTCTTGATCAGTGCATTATCTTCCCATTACCATAAAAAAACACATTAGATAATCAACCTGAATGACAAAACTTGACAGTTTTGGAGACCCCAGTTCCAACAGCTGTCTAGCATAACTGCCTTTGGACATATGCAGAGTCAGTGTATCATCCTGGGGTGTGGGGGGCAAAACTATTTACTTTATTCAAGGGAATGGAAAGAACTCGAGCAAGAGACCTGGATACACATTTGGTCCTCTTTGAGGATGTACGTGCCCTACAGTGTCCTAGCACTTCCTGAGTCCACTTTTGAAAAACTCTAACAGTTCCAAATAGCCCCATGGGGTGGGGATCAAGTCTTTAACACATGAGCTCTGGAAGACATTCCAGATCAAAACACTATAGCGGTCACTTTGGGGATCATGTATCCCCAGGAATTGTCTAATCTAGCCTGTTGCAGATTTTAATAGTACTCCCTAATTGTAATTCTGTGAACTAGGTGGGAAAGTCCATGTTCATTCTGATCTTAGGTCTTTTCTTCTTCCCCTCACCTACTTTTCTTTATTCTTCCCTGCTCCTGTTCTTTTGAGACAAGATCTCACTGATTTGTCCAGGCTGGCCTCAAATTCTTGGACTTTAACTGTATTCTTGAGTAGCAGGGGCTACAGTCGATGGCTCTGGGCCTGTCTGTCTTCTCTGAATTTTGCTTGTCCTGTCTAGTTTAATAATGGTCAGCTTTATTGAACTTTTCAAATAGCCAACTTTTAATTCTTGTGATTCTTTTATTTTTCCTGTGAACCACTCATGCAAAGTAGTGTTAAGAGTTGCTAAATTCTCAGAAAGAGCATGTAAAACACATTATATGAACGGTTTTGTATGAATTAAAAAAAATTAGTTGACAAAATTTAGTTCCAGATTTCTTTCCCCCATTCTCACTGGCATTACGAACATCTGGTAATCTTTGCTGACTGCAGTGACATACAAAGGAACCTAGGAGCTATGTGTAGCCTCAAAACATAGGCCAGCTTTTAATACCTCAGATTGTAACTTGTCATCCATGTTGACACTGTCATCATGGTTACTGGTATCTAAGAGACATTAGAGTACAGACTACATGCAGACCAGAGTCCCTGAGTTTACTACATACTTGTTCCATTTCAATTACTTCAACTTTTCTCTTTGTTTTTGGACCAGTAACCATAAAGTTACAGTGCTCTCTACCTCATAGTCTAGATTGAGTTTACTAAGGAACAAAATAGGAATCAATAATTTACACTATATGTCAATCCAAGAGCTTATTTCTGCTTCCATTGCTGCTATATTGTTCAAGTCACCACTCTTGCTGAAATAACTTTAATATCCACTTCTTGCTTTAAGTATTCTTTGCCTTGGAGTATACTACTTCACACTATTTTATGCAGAGCACAAGCTATTTCATCTAGTTCACACTCCCCACCCACAGATGCCTTTGGCTCCAGTTTCATACCTGCCCCCATTACTTGTGCTCCAACACAGAAGTCCCTGCACTGTTTCTTGGAAATCCAAGGAATGCTTACAGCTAAGAGGCTTTTTTCTTTGCCTGAAATATTCTTCTGAATATAATTATGTGTCAAATTCCTTTACCTTCTTTCAAGTGTTTGCTTAAATGATACTGTCTCAGCACAGTCCAATGCGATTATCCCACATAAACTGACTCATATCTGCCTTTGTTTGGCAATCTCCATTCCTCACTTTTTGTGCACTTCTCCTAACACCTGCATAATATTACGACAGCTGCTTCTTAGGCTTATTGCTTACATTCCAGTATCAGAATTTCCACAAGAGCATTTTAGTTTGTTCTATATTCTATATTCTAATAGCTTAGAGTAGGTGTGGCTTTGTGATTTATGAACATGTAGCTGTTAACTGAATAAAAAAATGTACCAGGACCAAGACTTGTAATATCTTCCAAATAAAAAATATGTAAATAGAATAACAGAAAAATGTATTATCTATTTATATCACATAAATAGAAGTACATACAATCTACCTAAAGGTAAAGTATTTATGACAAAAAGAGGAAACTAGAAAAATGGATGGATGAGGGTTAAATACATTAAGGATGTTTAAAATAGCCACATGGAATCATATTATTTTTTATTTACCTATAATTATATGTAATTATATGTAATTTTAGGTAAATATAAATGTACATAAATGAAAGAGAGAGTGGGGGCCAGAGTGAGAGTAATGAAGATGTGCTGCGTGGGGTAATAATGCTCCCCACAGGAGTCATACAGCATCGGAAACCTTTTGAATTATTGGTCAAGGGAGTCCAATAGACTAAAAAGCAATACAGGTTATCACTGTGCCCTTGGTTGCTTCTCATATTTTGAAGGTAAGACTGTATTTCTGAAGACACTATGCACTTTGGACAAGGACTTAAGGAACTGAGTTGTATTTGAACTGTGCATTCTAGTACTGGAAGGTGCTATGCAAGCTGCCATGGGTGGAAAGAAATCCACTGTCTGCTCTGCTGTGATGCCCACAGTAATGGCCAGCATGGGGAGACATCCCTAAAGAAGCAACAGTGGCACTTGTATCTTTACAGTAACCAATAACTCTCTCACTGGACTTAAAGCCCACTCACCAAGAAGGAAATCATGTCTGTAATGTAGATTTAGCCAACAACCCATGGGTACTAAGGTCCTAGTTCTTAGAGGAAAACTCACTTCTGCCACTTTCTTAAACCAGTGAACACTAACTGCCAGGCCAACATCCATGGAGGATATCTCAGGAGGCCATTCTCAGATGAAGAACTACAGGCAATACATGACTACTGAGAGAGGGAGAATTGGTCTTCCCCAGGGATGAGCCCCCCAACTGGTTATCCAACATCAAGTGTTTAGCCTTAAAAAAAAACACATTTAAATGACATTAAATGGATTTACAGGTTTCATTTATATGTCTGTTTCTATGTCTCCATATAGGTAACAATATGTTCTGGTTATTTTTCTATTGTGATAAAACATCATGCCCAAGGAAACTTAGAAAAGAAAATGTTTAATTAGGCTTATAGTTTCAGAGAGGTAGAGTCCATAACTACAGAAAAAACAAAACAATGAAAACAAGCATGGCCACAATGTCCAAGGACTCTTGGATCAAGAGTAAGAATATGAGAGCTAGAGCTGAGTACTGACAACACAGAGACTATATTCAGTAAAATGACAGAAGAAAATTCACTAAATCTAAACAAAGAAATAAATGTTTAGACATAGGTAAGATCCCAAATATAAATGACCAGAAGAGAATCTGACACTAATAGGGAAAAGTTACAGAACAAACAATCTAACCAGAGAGACAGCCAACCAAACTAGGAATTAGTAATCTATCAATAACTTTAAATTAAATGTTCTCAATTCACCAATAAAAACACAGTAACTGACAGACTGGATTAAAGAACCAGCACAATACCTTACTGATAAAGATGTCAAATGACAAGAGTCAAAGGAAGGTTATGTTAAAGGAAGGGAGGCCAAAAACAAGCTGTCCCAATCAAGACAAAATTAGAAAAATATAAAGACAACCAGTATAAATTATAAAGAAAAGAGCAATTCATTAAGAAGAAATAATTATAACTATATATGCATTAAATAAGGGCCCTCTCAGTTTCACAAAATAAACACTTAATGGACAGAAAGTGTCAGATACAGTACCAGTGGGTGACTCTAATTTCTTTCTTATCTGATTTACATTTGTCATCCATATCCAAAGTAAAATCAGCCAAGAGACCTCAGAATTAAACTACATTGTAGTACACACACACACACACACACACACACACACTTTATATGAGACATAGGATACACATTCTCAGCATCCCATCCAACTATCTTTAAAATATATCACATTGTAGACCATAAACCAAATCTTACCAAAAATGAAAGGCTCAAAATACTCTCATATCTTACCAGTATATACTACAAGAAAATCAGAAATCAGTATCCAGAAAAATGACAAAACCCACACTTCTGAATGACCAGTGGGGTTATTGAAGATATTAGGGAAGAAATAACAAATTCACAAAATCAAATAATCCCTTGAGAGAGTGCTAAGATAGTTCAAAGGAGAAAGTTAATGGTTATGAGTTTACATTTTAAAAATTAGATTTCCAACTAAAGATGCACCTTAAAGGTTTAGAAAATCAAGAACAATCTAAAAGCACCACACAGCACACTATTATAAAAGTTAGAGCAGAAATTAATGAAATGGGGACATAAAGAATAATACATGGAGCTGATGTGAATCAATTCTTATAAAAGTGATTTTGAAACTGTTCGGTAAACTTGTCAAATACCCAAATTAAAATTAAGGATAAAAGAAGGCAGATCCAGGTGACTATAGATTCTAATGAACTCTAGAGAATCTTTAGGGAATACACTGAAAATTTATACTTATAAGAAATAGATAAATTTTTAGACATTCTGATGGTTAGTTTTGATTGTCAACTTTATCACATCTATAATTAAATAAAACCCAAACAGCTGGGAACACTTGTGAATTTTTTTTTAAATTAAATTACTTGAAGTGAGAATATACACTTTTAATCTGGATCATTTGGGGTGGGAAGGTACACCTTTAATCTGGGCATACCTTCTGCTGGCAGCCTTTACAAAGGACAGACAAGAAGGAAGCTTTTGTTCTTTGCTTGCTTGCTCTTGCTGTCAAGTCTATTCTTTCACCAATATTAGAGTCTACTTCTTTGGAATTCTTGTGTATACTGAAGACCACGTGAGGCACCCAGCCTCATACTTGGACTTATCAACTATTGAGTTCTTGGACTTTCTATTGGTAGACAGCTGTTTTGGACTAGCTGGACCACAGCCTGTAAGCCATTCTAATAAATCCCATATATATGGATCAGAGCTGATAGAATAAATACATATATTCATTCTGGAAATCTCTAACACAGATATATATGACTTAAACAATTAAATCATGAGCAAATAAACAACTGAAACAGATCCAGAACAATAAGACTGAAGTAGCAATAAAAGTTTTTCAGCAAACAAAAGCCCAGGCCAGATATAGTTACCACCAAATTCTACCAAATCTTCTGGAAGAGCTAAGACCAGTGTTTCTCAAACTGTTCTATAAAGAAGAGTCCACATGTGGTGGCACTCACCCTTAATCCCTCATCCTTAATCAGAATTTAAGTCCAGCCTGAATTCCAGGGAATTCCAGGGCTGTGTGTAAAGACCCCGAATCTCTCTCTCACTCTCTGGAGAGAGTAAAGCTCAGTATTATCAGCACAGTCGCAGGATACAAATGCATCATACATTAGGTCTCAAATAAATGATGACCTTGCTGAGGAAGAAATTATGGTTCATAACAGCTTTAGGAAAATAGAATAATTCTAAGACTGTAAGAGTTCTATGGTGGAAACATTAAAGACACCGAAAAAGAAGTTAAAGGCATAGGAAGATGAAAATGCCCCTAACACTCATGGATTGTAAAAATGATCAGTGTGACAATGGCTTTATTATCAAAAGTGATACAGTTTCAATGTAGTGCCTATCAAAATCCCCATGGTATTCTTCACAGTACTAGGAATCCTAAAATTCACAGAGAAGCCAAAAAAAAAAAAAAAAAAAATCCAAACGGCCAAGGCCATCCTTAGCTGGAAGAAGAATCAATGCTAGAGGTAGCTCAGATTACCTGATCTCAAATTAGACAGCCACCGTATTAGCATGGAGCTAGCACAAAAACAGACACGTTGACTAGCAGACTAGAAATAAACCCTCACAGCTATGGTCATACAGGTGTCAAAATATACATGGAGATGGGGATATGTGTGTGCTCATGTGGTAACCACAGCACTACTGAAGCTGAGGTGGGAGAACAGCCATGAACTTCAGGTCAGGTCAGTATACAGATTAAAGACCTTAATATAAGACTAGACACTGATAGTTGATGGAGGACTGTGTTTTTTGTACCTATATTATACTTAATTTTAAGTTCAGTTTATAGGAAATGATTCTTTATATTGTGTTACTTATATTAACCACAGTAATGAACAATCTCATGCCTACTTGTACTGAGTACTTCCTGTTTTTCAGGCAGTTCTATACATCATTATTTCTGTCAGTTTCAGCCTTTACTGTGTAGCACATAGTTGCTCTGCACCGTATATTGATAATAGCCAAATCCTGAACTACTACAACAAAAAGGAATATACCAGCACTGTTACAGAGCAGTGTGAGATATGATCAGATTTTTTAAAACACTAAACATATTTATATAATAGAGGGATTATTATGACAGAGTGTAGATAATAATGTATTGCTAGCAAAGACTCCTGAATAGATGAGCAATATTCCTTTTCTCACAGCCCAGTCCCAAAGCTTTCACGTGACAGTTGTTCTTTCAGCATTAGACTCTATATTGATATAAATATTTTACTAGAAATTAGTCTGGAGGGTTGTTTTGGAAAGTGGCAGATGTCAAGAAAGCATGGGAATTCATTGGGGAAAGTTGGACAACAGCCATAGAAAAGTGAGTAATGTCCCTAAATCTCTAGTTTAATAGCAAAGTAAAATAGGAAGCTTTATAGAGCAGAGTAAAGAAAAAAATATAGTGTCCATCCCAGAGGGCCTGATATGCCTGGGAGTCACTCCTGCCTCTAGACCACGCAGGAGAAACTCTGAATTAGCACTGTATAAAGTATTCAGCAAGGTGGGAACCTGGTTGAAGCTAGAGTTTGTTTGGCAAGTGCCAGGTTTCAAGTGGCACTCATGACATCTTGAAGGACTCCCCATGAGTGGCACAGCACTTCTAGCCAGAGCAGTGGTGTGACTGGCCTTTCTGTAGGCCTGTGAGAAACTGCCCATATGTGACCTGTCACTACAATAGGACTGCTCAAGGACATGACAGGCAGTATGGAGAAAGAGCCAAGACTTAAGCCACAAAGCAGGAAAGAACTTCAAGGCAGAAGGGATGAACATTTACACAATAGCCAAGATGAGTAGAACATTCAAGATCCATGGGAAACTGTAAACGACCAAATCTATGACTCACAGGCATAGAAGGAGAATTGCATGCTAATCACATGGAAAAAATCTTCAGGTTATGGCCACCCTACCCTCTAAGCCTTGTTATAAGGTAATGGAAGAAACCATTTTTCAATAAAACGATAGCAGATTTCCCAATTCTGGGGAAAGAAGTGTCCATTCATGTACAGGAGGAATTTAGAACACTAAATAAACAACACCAGAAAAAAAAACCTCCCCACATCACTGCAAAATACTAAGTGTACAAAACAAAGGACTTGTACTGAAAGCTGCAAGAGAAACAACTCACATATAGAGGCAATTTCAGTGACGTAACAGCACATCTCACAGAAGAACCTGCAAAGTCACAGTTCCAAGCTCTAAAAGGCAACAAATCCAAACTCAGGCTACTGCAGCCAGCAAATCACCTGTCCTAACTGAATAGGGACAACAGATACTTTGGTGAGTGGGCAAAAGAAAGCAGCACACAGATGCTATGGAAACCAGTGCGGAGGTTCCTCCGAAAGCTAGAATTGGAACTACCGTATGGCCCGGGCCTAGCACTCCCATGCATGTACTAATCCAAAGTACTCCAAGTTAACACATCACAGAGATGCTTTACTGCACATGAATGTTTACTACAGATCTATTCACAAGAGCTAAACTATAACCAAAATGTCCAACAACAGAGGGAATGGTAAAGAAAATATGCTATTTGTACAGTTCAAGTGGAAACAATTGGAGATAATATTACATGAATTAAGCCTGTCTGAGAAAGACAAATATCCCACATTTTCTCTCATTTTGTGCTAATTAGATTTTATACAATGCTGTATGTATATGGGTCATGAAAAGTAGAAACAATCGTGTCTAGGGCACTCATTAGAAGGAGAAAGTGTGGGGATACAATAAGAATATGTTCAGTGTATATTTGTATTGGTATGAGAATATCCTCAATGTGACACAGTATTATGTACAATGATTTGTGCATCTTGATTTGTGCTACACATGATAACTTCTGGGCAGCACACCAAGCACTTTCTCACTGTGGCAGTGCTTCTGCTGTGAGTATTCAAATATTTCATTTTGATAGTTGGGGTACACACGCATTTTACTTGTAAGAGTGCCAGTTTGTTAGTGCATTTCTCCAGACTGGACACTACATTCGTACATCTAGTACATTGTTATAAGTGCATCTCCCTGCTCCCAATAAATGTTGTATTGTTTTTATGTATTAAAGAAACAAACACAGCAGAGGGCCAGCCAGGATAGCTACTGTAGCTCATAACTAAAGGTCAGAAGAAATCAGGACCTCTCTCTGAATAGTTATATAAAAATATATAGACAGCATATGAATTTTAAGAAAAATGTGGGATAATATAGGACTTTAAGATACCAGTGTACATCTGTGATAAGTAAGAGATTTCTCATTTTAAAATTAATAACACAGCCCTGAGACAATCACCTTTTTGACGGTTTGAAATAAGTAGTTTTTGAGTTGTAAGTGGATTTAAATTGCTAAAGTGTGGATCTGAGTTTCACTGCTAAATCATCAGTGGAGATAAGTTTTGGGTTTGGAGTATATTAGTATGCCTGAGTGTACCAGCACTGTGAAATAAATGAGTCTCAGAACTTCTCACGTAGCAGTTGAAATTATTTGCATCTTATGAAAGAATTAACAGATAATACAAATATTATATGTACAGGAATTAAAAATTTAGTGATTCTTTTGTATTTCTTTCTTGTAGAGTTATATCAAAATATTTTATAATATTCCCGGATTTTTCTTAAAAGCTTTAGACTATTTTTGTTTACAGAAGCTTATATGTTGAAGCAGCAATATGATGAACTCTTTCTTTTTTGTTCTTTTTCCTTTTTTTTGGAAACACGGTTTCTCAGTATGACCTTGGGTGTCTTATAACTCACTATGTAGATCAAGCTGGCCTGGAAATCACAAATCCCTTTGTCTGTCTCTGCTTTCTGAATACTGAGAAAAGGACTGTGCTACCACACTCTTATGTTGAATTCTTAAATCTTTACAATTAGCTACGAAATAAACTCATTGTGGTACACTTAATTTATATAAGGCCATTATACAATAAAGAATTGTGTGTGGGGGGGTGTGGAGAGATGGCTGAGTGGTTAACAACACATGCTGTTCTTCCTGAGGACCTGAGTTCAATTCCCAGCACCCATGTCAGGCGGCTCACAACTGCCTGTAAGCCCAGCTCCAGGGAGATCAGACACATTCATGTGCACATACCCACTGACTCCCATATACACATAATTAAGATAATTAAAAAAAAAAAGAATTGGCAACTAACACATTCTTTATGGCTATTATAGTAAGCCTGTTTATACTTCTTCATGGACATGATTCTAGGATTCTCAAGAAAGCATATTGTATTAGGGTTTATTCTTTATGCAGACAGTTAGATTTACTGTAATTAGGAAGGCATCTCAGACATTAGTCACATGCAGACATCCTTCAGTTCGTTTCCTTTGTCTTAATTGAATTTCTCTGTTTGCTGCAATGTACAAGTAAATTATACTTTTATAATAATTTATCAAAAACCTCTCCATATCTTAGACCTCTTATGCCACATGTGAAAATATAGGACTAGTTTAGATTGTGCTATTAATTGGATTTTTGGCTTTTACTTCTCCTAAAATGAGCTTAATTTACATAATTTACCATTTCAATATTTAAGATAACTCAGGTTATCTCTCAATTTCTGCTAGTTTAGCAGAAAAAATAAGGATACTGGGTTTGGTTCATCACAATCGTAATAAATGAAAAAAGAAATGTTAATATTTTTGTCCTGATAGCTCTTGATATTTGTTTATGTATGTCTACAGAAACAGTGCACAAAAGCAATTTCATTCAGAGTTGTGACACAGGATGATTTTGACAGCAGCAGCCTCTCCAATATATTGAAAGAAGAAAACTTGCATGCTGTGGACATCCCACCTGGCCTTACCTGAGCCATTTTTCAGATATCCATTTGCATCTACTGTTGTATACATGATATAAGGTCCAGGCTGATTCACTCCAAAGGGCTGCAATAAGAAAGGAAAGAGTTGATCTTGGGAAGTAACTTAATTAAATTTCAGGAAGATTTATTCTATAATAAAAAAAATCAAAGATTATTTACTTATTCTTTGAAATGTACATACATGTATGCACTGTATTTTGATCATACCTAACCTGGCTCTCCTCTCCTAGCTCCAAAACCACACACCACTTTCATGTCTTAAAAATAAATCCCAATGAGTTTAACTCTAATGCTGCTTACTTATGATTTTTGTGTATTGGGGGGGGGGCTTTTAACAGAACATAGAAAGTCTACCAGCAGCCACAAACCAATTCTTATGTACACCTCTTAAGTAACCGTTATTCCTTATGAGAATACTTCCATAAATACATAGTTCAAATTAAACCTGGTTAGTAGAAAATTATTAAGATTACAGTTCTTTATTTATGTGTTTGTGTAAGTATTTGGGTGCAACAGTGCATGTGTGGAGAGCAGAAGACAACCTGAAGGAGCTGGTTCTCCTTTCTACCGTATGTATGATACTAGAGATCAACTTCATGTCACCAGGCTTGGATTTTACATCCTAAGCCATGTCCCTGGCCCCAGTGGAAAACTCCTAAGACCTTATATTACTTGACAGTTGCATTTATATAGTTCAGAATTCTAACTGAACATTTTAAAGGTCCAATGTCTTTATAAGGGTATATATTCTAAACAAACTTTTCTTTACTATACTGGATTCACCTAGAACAAAACTATAGGAGTTATACAGAGATGCAGGTTGTGATAGAGAGTTATGGAACTACTGTGAGTTTGCCTACCAGTATTGAGAAAACCTCAAACCCCAAACCTGAGAACAGTTTTATCTTCTCCTTTCTCCTCCTCTTTTTGGATCTTTGAGACATAGCCCTGGCTGTCCTGGAACTCACTATGTAGACCAGACTGGCCTGACACTCAGATCTGCCTGACTTTCTTCCAAGTGCTGGAATAAAAGGCATGTGCCACTTCACCTATCATGTTATATTTATACTTAATTGGACATATGCTACAATTTCTTACTAGCATACAAAACTGACAAAATCTGTTTATAATAATTATAATCAAGTAAAAATATTGACTTTTAGTTCCATCACATGTAATCATTTATTAAGACTTATAGTTTATCTCAACTTGTATACCATTTCCTATTTATAGACTTGTCTTTAAGCTTTAAATGATACATTTCCTCTCTGAAATCAACTCTAATTAAAAAGGGGATAAACTATAGATTATAATAAATATTCTATTAAAAATGACAAATGCTTGAGAAATTTTTGTTTAAATACTTATCTCAAAAATAAAATTTAGTGATCTTAGAAAAACTGCAACCAACCACATCCAGCCACCAACCTGTCACCCAACAGTCAGGGCGCTAGCATTTATTTATCCTTGGAAAAGTTCTCAGAATTTCAAAGATTACTCCCCTGCTAGAGCAGGAGGCAAATCATAGTCATTTGCTGTTAAACAGCCTCATTTCCCCACACCTGGGATTAAAATTTAAACATTTTTTTAAATAATATTTCTGTGTTTTAAAAATAAATGACAATTCCAAAATTCTCACTACACCTGGCATAACAGGAACATCCTAGTTGTGCATATCTCTAATCCTAGCACACGGACAGTGGAGATAGGGATCTGAGGTTCAAGGCCAGCCTAAGCACAGGAGATCCTATTGAGAGGGGAAGAGGAGGGAGAGAGAGAGAGAAGAAAAAGAGGAGGAGGAGGATAAGAAAGGGAGGAAGAAAAGAAAGTGAGTGAGTGAAGAGAAAAGGGAGAGAATGATAAAGGAAAGGGGAAGGAGGAGGGAGGGAGACAGGGAGAGACAGACAGACAGAGACACACATACAGACACAGAAAGAGACAGAGAAATAAACAGGATGCATCCTTTGTGTTTTTATGAATGTAGGTTCTACTGATGAAAAATTAGGACTTTCTCAAGCATTCGTCATCTTGTTTTATCAAAATCACAGACTTGCTGGCTGTAGAAATGCCTTAGTGTTGGCAGAGGATGTAGTGATGCTTCATTTAGGCCTATGTTTCAGGGTAAATGCTTACATCCTAAACTGTCCAAGCACTGGCCACTGCTAGCTTGCAGCTGGACCCAACTTGGCAGCTCTTCTCAGCTAAAGAGAGTTGTGTCCCATATCTGAGTAACGTGGGAGTAGAGAGGCCTTGGCCTCCCTGCCTCAGTTGAGGCTACCTGAAAAAACACCTCAGCTCTAGGGCTCTTTGTGCACTGAAGACCAACCTCTCTCTCCCTGCCAGCCCTGCTTTCCTCACTGCTTCAGAGTCATTGTTCCCAAGTACAGTCAGGATATCACAACTGTAGGAAGTTTCTCAACTGCATATGGATTGAAAAATTTGAGACTACAGTCAAAACATCTGGGTTCACATTGAAATTTCTCACTTGACCCCAAGACTTGGGAAAATTTAACTTGTCTGAGGCTTATTTACTCATTTAATAGTAAAATGGTGGCTAATATCTTTTAAGGATGGGAGATTGTTAAGTGGATGAAAGCCTTGCGAATCTTAAGACTTGAGTTCAGACTCCTGTAATGGCTGGATGCAGCGATTAGTGTCTCTAATCCCAGCACTCTTTGGCAAGAAGGAGGGCAGAGCCAGGAGAATCCCTAGAAACATGAGTGACAGGGGACCTGGAGTATGTATGTGGCAAAAATGATAGATACCAGCTCTCAAGTAAGATGGAAAGGTGAGGACAGACTCTAGAGGTTGTTGCCAGACTACCACAGGTGCCTTCCCTGTCTACACACGCATGCGCGCACACACACACACACACACACACACACACACGCACGCACACACGAATGTGCTTAATTCTGGGTTCCCTATCAGTTATATAAAGACGAGCAACGTGGTACTTTAGGGCTGTGCTCTACTGTGGTCAGACATTTAATCTGGAACACAGAGTGTGCAGCAATGGAGGGTGTTATGAAATACTAGAGAAGTTTGGTTTTCGTTTTGTCTTGTTTTGAGATGCAGTCTCTTATATCACAGGCTGGCCTCAAATTTGCAATGCAGTTGAAGATGATTTTGAACTTCTGATCCCCACGGCTTTAAATCCTGTATAGTGGGATTATAGACATATACTAACCATGCCTGGCTTTATGCAATTTTGAAGATCAAACTCAAGGCCTGTGCTAGTGAGAAAGCCTTCTACTAATTGAGCTACATCCGCAGTTGTATAATGATAACGTTTTATGGAAAGGTAACAAATTCTAGCAACTTCCTTGAATAACTATGGATATTTTAATAACTACTAAACACTAGTA
This sequence comes from Pachyuromys duprasi, assembly GCA_028658305.1. NCBI lineage: Eukaryota > Metazoa > Chordata > Mammalia > Rodentia > Muridae > Pachyuromys > Pachyuromys duprasi. The sequence continues at coordinate 23,915,152 of CM053744.1, forward strand.
ATAACTTTTATTGTAACCTAAAATGACTTTTTGTTTATTTAATTAAACAACTTTTTAATTTATCCCAAAGATAATTTTTAAGATTATTTATTAATTTTATGTGTATGGGTGTATGTGCCTGAATGTATGTATATGCACCATGTGTATATAGTACCCAAGTAGGCCACAAGAAGGTCTGTCAGATCCCTAGAAGTGGGGTACCGACTGCTGTTAGCTTCTGTGTGGGTGCTGAGAAATGAACCTGAGTCCTCTGCAAGAACAGCAAATGCTCTTAGCCACTGAGGCACCTGAAGAAATTTTCACAAAAATGAAGAATTAAATTTACTTACTGTTATCTTACGAGGACAGTCATTAGAACATAGACCACTAAGAACTGTGGAAAGATAAAGAAAAACCTGTTATTACTGTTAAAAGCTTACATTAAAAATACGATCTAACTTCCCCCAAGTCTATTAATACATCTCCTGACTCATATTTCAAATTAAATTTCTGTTCACTTTATACTTATGCCTTTAAAACTTAATTTAAAAATTTAAATCTTGGGTATGTTCATGGTAGTTGTGGATGCATATGTGGCATGGTGTATGTGTGGAGGTCAGAGGTTGACTATAGTGAAACAAAAAAGCTGTCAGGACAAAACTCTAAGTAAATGAGGAAGAGAATGAACCTTTTAAACATGACGCAAGGAAAAGCCCCTTTGCAGCGAATATAACTAATGTTGAAAACATGATGCTTGTGATGGGAAAGAAGACAAAGATATCCACTCCTATTCTTTTTAGTTAGCACAATAAAGACATGGATGTAAGAGAGAGAAAAACAAAGAAAATCATTCCTCTTGTCAAATGGTTGCTGTAAAGAAAACTTCCCCCCAAAAAACCATTTAAAAAAGTACCTTCCTAGAATCATTAAGTGAGTCCATTGAGGCTGCAATGAAACATTTATTTCCACATACTGAAAATGAGCATGTAGAAACCAAATTAAAAACACAGCAGAGTTTAAAGCCTCTCCAGAAAATGAGGGCATACACATACTAACACACACAAAGCCTTTATGAGCACAGATGCCAGCAGGATAGGCACCTGCAAAGAACCAGCTATAGTGAAGAAATAACGTGGAAATGAGAGGTGAACTTCTCACTGTTAAAGAAGATGCACATGGACAAAGTGGAAAGAGCTTGGAAAGACTGTGTTGGACTAGAAATGGAAGTAGTGGCAGGAAGCCATAGCTTCATCACACAGGAGTAGATGTGTATGTACATGAAACCTGTCTTCCATTTTCCTACTTTTGACCATAAGGAACCTCAAAGAAATGACAAACCGTTATTAACATGTCTTCCAAGCACCCAGAGCTTGAGTTTTACATACAGGGAGAAATATGTAGGATTCAAGGCACAGGACAAGGGTATCTGAGTGACAGCCTATAAATCCAGAAGGAGGGGGCTGCAGAGACATTTCAGCAGGTAAGAGCACTGGCTGCTTTTGCAGAGGACTGGGTTTTTTTCTGACTATTGTCTGTAACTCCAGTTCCCAGGGATCTGACAGTTTCCTGACCTCTGAGGGTTCCTGCACACATGTGGTACACATACATGCATCAGGCACACACACACAATTTAATAAGTAAATGTAAAAAATAATGTGGAAGGAATGATGGCAAAGCAAAATCATTTAACGAAGGTTGAGGTAGGAGTTATTAATGTACTCCAATGGTAGAAGGAAAAAATTTGATGCAAAAAGGATACAAGTAATATAAGAATATATGTGGAGAAATAGGGAAGTTCCGGGAAACCAGTGAATTTAGGAGATATAAAACTGGTCATCTCAGGGCTGGAGGAAAAGCTTTGTAGTCTTAAGAGCACTGACTGCTTTTTCAGAGGATGCTCTTCCAGATGCCTCAGGTTCAATTCCCAGCATCCACATGGCAGCTCACACTGTATCTCCACATATGGGGGAGCTGACGTCCTCACACAGACATACATGCAAGAAAAGCACCAATACACACACAGAAAAGAAAACAAAAGATCAACAACAAGAAACTGCTCATCTCAGGCCTGGAGAGACAGCTCAGTGGTTACAAGCATTTGTTCTTCTACAGAGGCCCAGGGTCCTGGTCACAACACCACCATGGTGGCCCACAATAATCTCTAACTAGAGTTCAAGAAGATTCAGTTGCCTTTTCTGAACTTTGAGGGTACCAGGTATGCATGCTGTACATATACTTAACATGTAGGCAAAGCACTCTTATATATACAATAAAACAAAACAAATCAAAAACCACAGTGTGTGTCTGTGAGCAGTGAGCAGTGTGTACCATGGCCTCCTGGGCCAATGGCCTGAAAGTTGCCTCAGTGCTGCAACTCCTGCTGTAGAGGTTTGCCAAAAATGGGTGACCCAAGTTAAACAGTGGGGAAGTAGGATTATCTAACAATATAAAATCTGAATTCTTTAAAACAATGAAGATAAAAAATAGAAATGACTGAAAAAGTGTTCTAGATTGAGGAAGTCTGGAAAAATGTGAAAAATTAAACATATATCCTGTGCAGAATACTAAACCAGATGGAAATGGAATCATTGTTGAGACAGCTGGTGTGTCTGAATAGGGCTTAGGACAGCTAGCACAATGTGCTGCTCAAGTTTATTTCTTGATCTGGAGGGCTGTGTGTGCATTAAACAGGAGTGAGAGCTTAGACTGTGAAATGAGTAGAATGGAAGAGAAGGGATGAGGGAGTGGGTAAGAGGAAAACAAGATGACTGCTGACATCTAAAATACTCACCAATGACTTTAACAAAATAAGCATCTGCTTCAAAGTTATTTTTGAGTGAATGGATGGCAACATCATTCCTAGCGTATCCTTTACTGAGCACTATAATGTCCAAGATTCCCTGAAAAACAAACATTGTAAGAGAAACTTCTAGGTGAAGGTAAAGACCATTATGTAACTTGTGCTATGGTTTGAATAATTGTAACCCAAAGGTCCCATGCTGAAGGCTTGGCTGGCAGCCTATGGGAATTGCAGACTTCAGGAGGTAGGACTAGCACGGGAATGCTCCTGATGCCCCTGAAGGGGTAGGATGACTTCAGCTTCTTCCCATCTCTCTAATTCTAAACTACCAGAGAGTTAGCTGGCCTCCTTCACCATATGTTCCTGCCATGATGTACTGTGCTACACAGGCCAAAAGAGACAGATCTAGTGACTGTGAACTGAAACCCTTTGTCCTTTTAAGTTAATTTGCTTGGCTAGCTTGTCACTCACAGAAAGTTGACTAACGCATTTATCATTTAAGTACAACAAGCCTTAGAAAGTTGTTTGAAATCAGCTTACTGAAAATATGTGCACACATTTTGGTATATTTCCTTCTGGAAATATGTACATGCACTGTGCTTTTTTTTTTTTTTTTTTTTTTTTTGAGACAGGGTCTCATTATGTGGCCTTGGCTGGCCTGAAACTGGTTAGCCAAGTTTGTAGGCCAGGTTGGCTTCAGACTCAACAAAGATCTACCTCCCTCTGCTTCAAGAGTACTGGGATTAAAGACATATGTCACCACAATTTCATTTTTAGATTCATTATAGTGTGTGGGAGTTGTGGGGGTGTGAAGGCTGGTGGTGTAATGTGGAGGTCAAGGACAACTTTCAGGAATTGATTCTTTCATATTTCCAGGTGTCTGTAGCACATACTTTTTAAAGGCTGGGGCAGCCTACTGTTCTGTGCAGGAATTTTCAGACCCTTTACAAATGTGGTCACGTTACCTGTTGGAGGCCATTGAGGCAACAGCTCCACATTTCCTCTCCCTTTTTATAAGGCAGAAATTTAGTTCATTTTATTGAAGAAACATCATAGGTTCATTTAAAGCTGACACTCTTCTGTTTCTCATGATACTACTCATTTTTCATTTTATAAATGTTCACAACTTTTTTCCTGTAAATTGACTATATATTGTATTTTTTATTAATTTATTTTAAAAATTAATTACAATTTATTCACTTTGTATCCCAGCTGTAGTCCCCTCTCTAATTCCCTCCCAATCCTGCCCTTCTTCCCTCTTCTCCCATGACCCTCCCCGAGTCCACGGACAGGGCAGGTCCTCCTCCCCTTCCATCTGATCTCATCAGGACTGGCTGCACTGTCTTCCTCTGTGGTCTGGTAAGGGAGCTTCCTGCTCAGGGGGAAGAGCCAGCCACTGAGTTCATGTCAGAGACAGACCCTGTCCTCCTTACTAGGGAACCCACTTGGATACTGTAGCTATATTTTCGATTTCTCATAGAAACTGGTACAACAGTTTTATGAATACTTTTATATTAAGGATACAAATTATTTCACTTATTTGTACCATTTCTATTTCCCACATTTAAAAGTAATTTAAAATTTCATTTATTTTTTTTGATGTACAGAAATTAAAAATTGATTTGTAGGCAATTTTGTTGATTTTTCCACTTGTAATATTTCTACCAATTACATTTATGCTTGAAAACTGCTAATGAAAAATGAAATGAAATGAGATTTGGCAGCAGGAAAAGCAGAAGGAAATGCAGATATCAATAATTCATCACTGAGTTTTAAGTCTTTTACACCCAAAGTGAAATATAACAACAAAATGAAAAGGCAATGAAGACATAAATACCCTTGTGTGAGTTTACTTTCTACAGTAAACTATCTTTCAAGGATATATGTAGATAAATTGGCTTTAAATTCTCTAGAAGTTCTTCTTTCTTCCAACTAGTAAACTAGTTTTCTTTTCAGAAAGGTGGATGTCAGGCACCTACAGAGCCTCCCACCAGCTCACCTCACAGCCAGGGATGTGCTGGGAAAGTAGGTGGCTGAGATGCCCTGTCCCAGTTTACAAATGACTACACTCTGCTGCTGTTCAGTGCAGGCACCTGTTGGTTCTGCTTTTGGTCAGATGCTGAACATGTACTTCTGCTAGCCTTAAAGCACAATTCTATAGCAATTTATGCCAAATAAGCACAAAAAGAGATAACATTTTCATTCAACTATAAAGATAACTAGCACTATCATCAGTCAGCCCCTGCTAATTCATTAAAGAGGTTTTTAGGTTTTCTTTAATGAATTTATCTACTTTCATTCTCATTCCCCTTTCTGGTTAGAAAAATATATGAAGCTACAGTGAGATAACAAACAAATTAAATTCGATAGGACAGTTCTGGACTCACATCTTCATAAATATCAAAAAAGGTGGCTACGATGGCATCTTTGATTAGATTTAGGCCTGCTAGGTCCCAGTAGACTTTGAACATCCGATGCGCTTCCTCACAGCTCGCATTATTGCACGGGACATTCTCCAGCAAAAAGGCTTGCTGATTGCTGTGTGACAGACAAGAGGGATTCAGTTAAAATCAGTGCTACGAAGCAGCAGCTGCGCTGTATCTTCCAGATTCTACATGTAAAATTCAGGGGTTACTGAGTTGAGATTTGAAATGCTCTGTTCTCTAGTGTGGAGTTTCCACACCATCCCTCCTTCCCTGTTTCCACTGTTACCCACTCTGCCCTGTATTTTAAATTACTGGAGTAACAGTTTAGATATGTAGCTGTCCTCACTGAATTAAAACATTTTTTTTCTTGGAGGAGGATCATAAGACCCACGAAAGTACATGCGATTTACAAAGCGTAGGAAGGTCCTAAAGGTCACAAAAGGGTAAAATTTCTAGGGAGAGGAGACAGCAGAGCTGACTGCAGGGTCTCCAGCGATGTAGCCTGTGTGAGTCGTGAGCCATGGTGGGCTAGCTGTGCTGGAGCTGCATTTGAGTCGCCCATGTTCCAGCCGGCCACCCCAACTTACCTATGAGCATCTAAGTAACCCAATAAACTCACATTTCTGATCTGATAAAGTACTCTTTCTAAAATGAACAGATTTTTGCTCTTATCTCTTTACCTCCCACAAACATTTGTATGAATGATAAATGAATTTGAATTTGAATTGGAGACTCTTGATTTTCCAAAGTCTTGTAAATCATGCTGGTCACAATTTCCAATGTAAACCAACAGTTTAAAACAAAAACCTTTAATGAAGTCATACAATTTAAAATGCCGTCCTTACCTTTAATATGTGCTTTGTATAGGTAGAGCTAGCACCTTTTAAAAGTAAAATTTTATTTAAGTCTCACAGAGAAAAACTACCAACATTTGCTTCAAGAATGGTAGGGAAAATGGTCTTGATTCAGTTTCTCTGTATTTTTTTGGTAATTGTATATAATGTATCATTTATAATATTGTTTTATTTCTAAATTATTACAGGAATTATTATAAAATTCAGACAACAAAAACATTTAAAAAGTAAAATATATTTTTTCCACAGATAATTACTGTAAATGCACTGATGTGCATCTTTTTAAAGAGTTCTAGGCATATGCAAATATGAAAATATATTGAGAACAAACAGCAATAACATGGATTTGCAAGTATCTTTTTTTCTTCCACAATACAGAACCTACTTGGGTTCTGTTATACATATTCAAAAACTTTTTCCCCCTTTACATATGCCCCTTTACAGCATACTCATAGAGAAAATATATGTAATTTGAAGAAAGACATTTTGACATCTACTGAAAACTCTCTCTATAGACATTATTTCGTCCTTTCCTTGCTGGCCACTTTCAATAGCATCTCCATTATACCAATAATCTGTTATTTATTTTCACTTCTAACAACCTAGAGCTAGTGAGGTCATAGATCTTAGAGGAGAACCTACTGCCCTGACTTTACTAGACCAGTATAATTTGCAATGACTTCTAAAACTTATCCTTGTACTCACAGGTAAGAACCCATTACAGAAAACCACAACAGGTTATAAGTGTTTTGGGGTAGCCCAACTCCAGTTGATACACCTACAACGCAACTTGTACTACTAAGGCTTAGAAACACCGATGATTCTTCCTCAATGAAAAGACTGAAAAAGTCAGAAGTCTGCTGTGAGACTGTATCTCCTAGAAATGACAAGGAGTTATACCTACCATATTTCAACAAAATGGCTGCATAAAGGAAACCTGAACAAGGACAACATCAACAGATAGACTTAATGGGGGAATCTCAAGGGGACCCCACTCACAGACCAAGACCTACAGGTAATTAATGTATGAATGAGAAACACCAAATATACTGAACAGGTTTTATTTACATATTGATTGCATGTCATCATCTCCTCTCTTCTCCCCTCCCCCCAGTATGTGTGTGTCAAACTATAACGATTAGGCCAAAAAAAAAAAAATCAATTTGAGTGGGGTCATGGAACGGATTGGAGGGAGGAAAGGGAAAGGGAGAAGTGATATAATTCTTTTATTTTATTTGAGACAGGGTTTCTCTGTGTAGCCCTGACTGTCCTGGAACTTGCTTTTGTAAATCAGGCTGGCCTCTAACTCACAGAGATCCCCCTGCCTCTGTCTCCTGAGTGCTGGGATTAAAGGTGTGCACTACCACCACCTGTCTATGTAATTAGATTTTAATTAAAGTGTAAAAATGGAAAAAATCTACTGATTGTGTGTTTGTGTATGTGTGTGTGCGAGGCCAAAAGTGGTCATCAGCTCTGCTGGAACTGGGGTTAAGGGCAGTATGAGCCAGCAGAGGTGAATGTTGCTAACTGGCCTGGTGGAAGAGTGGTTAGCATTTCTAACTACTGCACAATCTCTCCAGCCCCTGCAATTCATCTTTTGAGAACTGTCTATTCAGTTCATCAGCCTATTTACTGACTGGATAATTATGAATTTGGAGGTTTAGGTTTTGCTGTTTTTTATATATTCTAGATATTAATCCCCTGTTGTCTAATGTGTAGTTGGCAAAGATTTATTTCCATCCCATAGGCTGTCTTTTCACTCTGGTGGTTATTTTCTTTGCTACAAAGCAGCTTTGTAATTTCATATAATTCAACTTTTCAGTTCTTTTCAGAATATTTATTGTTGTGAATTGGCTATTTTGTTAACACATCCTATCTTAAAAATATTTGTGTCCAGTGTCCTTCACCAAGAGTTTTACACATATTTATATAGTCATTTGTCAATATTTATATTGCATCTTACTTAATATTAAAGAATGTATAAGAAATATTAAAGGGAGTCTATCAGGGAGTCTATTTTTTTTAATTAATTTATTTTTATCTCAATCACAGGTTAGGTACTTTGAATCCCAGGCATAGCC
>CM053744.1:23923791-23950387 GCA_028658305.1 Pachyuromys duprasi
ACTGCATGACTTCTGCCCAAGCCCTTCTGGCTTTCATAGTTTCTGATGAGAAGTCTGGTATGAGTCTGATTGGTCTACCTTCATATGTTACTTGACCCTTTTCCCTTGCTGCCTTTAATATATTTTCTTTGTTTTGTAGGTTTAGTGTTTTGACTATGATGTGACGAGAGGTATTTCTTTTCTGGTCTAGTCTATTTGGTTCTGTAGGCTTCTTGTATGTTTATGGACAATTCTTTTTTTAAGTTGGGAAAATTTTCTTTTATGATTTTCTTAAAAATATTTTCCGGTCCTTGGAGCCTGGAGTCTTCTTTTTCATCTATTCCAATTATTCTTAGGTTTCGTCATTTGATGTCATCCTTGATTTCTTGGATGTTTTGTGTTTGGGATTTTTCAGATTTTTTATTTTCCTTGAGTGAGGAATCCATTTCAGCCAGCGTATCCTCCGCTCCCGAGACTCTCTCTTCCATCTCTTGTATTCTATTGGTGATGCTTACCTTTGTGGTTCCTGATCTTTTCTCTAAGTTCTCCAGTTCCAGGTTATTCTCTGTTTGTGTCTTCTTTATAGATTCTAATTCTTTTTTTATGCTTTGTATCGTTTCCTTCATCTGATTGACAGTGGCTCCTATTTTTTTGTTTGATTCCTCTTAGTATATCTTTAATTGTTCCTCTATGTGGACAGTTAAACTTTTCTGAATTTCTTTGAGGGCCTTGTTCATTTCCTCTTTCTGTCCCTCTTTTTGTTCCTCTAATATCTGCATAACCATAGCTTTAACATAATTTTCCTGTGACTCCGCTGAATTAAAATCTCCATTGCTTTTGGGTGTTTGGTGGGGCCATGGTGTCCTGAGTTTTGTTGGGTGAGTTCTTATGTCTACTGTTGGACATTTGTTTATATATAATCAAGGAGCTGTTTGTGCTTTAAGGCTGAACTTCAGACTGGAACTGTCAATCTCTTGTGTCAGGAGTATTCTTCAAGAAGATCAGGGAGTTCCAGTGGTTTGATAGTGTGTGTTGTTGCCTCAGTTGAACTCTGTTGTGGGATCTGTGTGCCCAGCTTCCTGCTCTGTGCTAGAAGCTGTGAGCACTACAGGCTGGTCACCCCACTGCTCTGGAGGCTTGCCTCCTCACTGTGTGTCAGAGACTGAGTGTCCCGGTTTGAGATGTCAGCTGGGGGCGCCGCTCTGATCTTCATGCTCTGACCTGGGCTTGCTGCTAAGGGCTCTCCTCTGGACTGGAGATTTGGCGCCTCCTTCTGGGCCAGGGGCTGTGCACCACGGTCTGAGATGGTATTTGGGTGGTGGCGGGGGCCACCATGGGGAGAGTGCCTGCCTGATGCAGCCCAGTCTGGGGAATGGAATCTGGAGCCTTCTCAGACTGGCCCGTGGACACACATATGGACTGGGGTGGTTGCCAGCGGAGCCGAGCAGTGTGCGCCCGCTGGATGCAGGCTGGTCTGAAATGGTACCCGGGGCCTTCTCAGTCTGGCCCGGAGACTGTGTGACCCAGTCTGGTATGGCGGCTGTTGGCGCCCAGGGCAGCTGCTCATTCAGATCAGGGCTGTGCCGGTAACCTCGAGTTTTTCCGGGGAATAACTGGATGTCCCTAGGATTTTCCCACTTGATTTCCTTACCGTAGGAGTTCCGCTCACCTGGCAATCACAAATGCTGGTGTTTTAGGTCCCAGAGATCAGTCTCCTGGTCGCTGCACTGTTACTGCTGTCGTACTCCTCAGACACAGTGTCTTCTCATGGCAGTCATCTTGGATCTTAGCCCATTTCCAGTTCTTACTTGAATTTCTTTTAATTGATTTTTTAATTTACTTTTCATCCTTGTTTTAGCTCCAGTCCCTCCTCTCATCCCAATCCTTCTCACCCCTCCCCCTTAGAAAAAGGAAGCTGCCTTTCTCATCCAGCTCAGCTTATCAAGTTGCATCAGGACTGACTGAGTTCTTCCTTTCTCTGTGGCCTGACAAGGTAGCCCCACCAGGAAAAAGTGATCAAAAAGCTGGCAAGTGAGTCCATGTTCGATACACTCTCCACTTCCCTTACCAGAGGACTCAAATGAGGCTTAAGCTGCCCATGAACTACATCTTTGTAAGGGGCCTAGGTCCATCTTTGAGAGAGCTTGATATTGTTTTATTTATATCTAGCTCATCCATAGCATCCTGTTAGGACTCTCAATATGTTCTGTTCTCCACTGATGTACTAACACTGAGCTGTTCAAGTCCAAATAACCTAACAATGAGTAATTCAGTATAGTCTTATTCTAATCTATTGTGTAAATGACATAAGTAGAAAATTACTGCTTCAATCATTACACGATATAAATTTTTGTCTAATTTCCATTAGGGAGTTCTTTCTTATGCTTAAAACTCAAATACCTGACTCTTACTAGCTGACAGGTCATTCTGACAGAAAGTAACAGAGAAATTTCTGAATTCAATGGTATCAGACTGCACTTACAGAGGACCATGCGCAGAGAGGACCTAGGCCCCCTGCTCAGATGAGGTCAATTGGCTGTTCAGTCTCCATGTGGATCTCTGAGGGCGGGGATCAGGGGCTGCCTCTATCATGAACTGATAATTCAGCCTTGCCAGGCCATGGAAGAAGAGGATCCAAGCAGTCCTGATGAGACTTAAAAAGCCATGGGCAGATGGCACTAGTTGAGAACTCCCCCTTTCAGTGGGCTAGGGGAAGGGGGTGAGAGAAAGAAAGAGGGTGGATTGGACTGGGGGAGTAGAGGGAGGGGGCTTCAAACTGGATATATAATGAATAAATTATGAACAAAAAATTTAAAAAGTGGTATCAGACTAAATGGATTTAACAGATATTTATAGAATACTCCATTCAAACAGCAGAGTTCATATTATAGAACTGTCTATAAAATGTTAGGAAACAAAAAAGTCTTAACAAATATAAGAAAACTGAAATAACTGGTTGCATTCCATCCAATTACAATGGGATACTACAAATCAACAGCAAGAGAATCCTGAGAATGTACACAGACTCCTAAAGGTAAAGCAATGTACAACTGAATAGATCATTGAAAACAACCAAGAGGGAAATAAATTCCTAGAATCAAATGAAAATACAACATACTAAACCCCATGGGATACAATGAAAACATTCTTATGAGAGAACTTTACAGTGTTATGTGCCTACATTAGAAATAAAAGCAGTCTTAAAAATAGTTAATGATGGGTGTCAGGAAAAGAACAAGTCAAACCCCAAATTAGTCATAAAAAGAAATTATTAAGAGCAGAATAAACATTCATGAAAAACAAACAAACAAAACAACCCCATGGGAGGGAGGAAATCAACAAAAATAGTAAGTTCTCTGACAAACCCTTAGCCAAGTGACCAAAAGAAAGAAAAGACAAAGTACCTAACCTGTGATTAATATAAAAATAAATAAATTACATTATAAAAAAGAAAGAAAAGACAAATTAGTAAGATTAAGGGACAAGATTGAGACACATACCAATGAAATTTGGAAAATCATCAGGTCTGACATATAGTCCACTAATTTGGAAAAATCTAAAGAAACTGATGAATTCATGCATATAGCCAATCAAAATTAAACCAAGATAAGATAACAGAGTGAAACTAAAGCAGTAATTTTACTTTCCAAGGACTAATGCTGGTGCTTCCTAAAGTATCTCATGAGGCAGGAAAGGGAGGGAGATGCCAAGCTCATTATGAAGCCAGTGTACCCTATACCAGACCAGACACAGACACAACAAACAGGAACCTACAAAGCAATTTCTCCAATGAATACAGACACAAATATTCTCAACAAATTGTGCAAATCAAATTCAAGAGCACACCCAGAAGAGTAGCATTCATCATTCTAATAAAGCTGGCTTAAAAAAAATAAGGCTGGCTTTATTATAGAGATGTAGGAATAATTCAACATGTAAATCAACAAATGCTATAAACTGGACCCAAAGACAGAAATACCATGGTCATCTGAATATACTCAGAAAAAAACTTGACAAAATCTAACACCTCTTCTTGATAAATGCTCTGAAGAAACTCTGAATAGAAGAAACATACCTCAATATTAGAAAGCATATCCAACAAACCTTTATCTAACATTGAAGCTGGAAAAATTCCAAACCTTTCCAACAAAGTCAGAACAAATAAGACTTTCTACTTTCTCTACTCTTACCCAACATCATACTGGAAATATTAGCCAGAAGATGAGGGAAGTACAGGGGACATAACCAGGGACAGAGGAAGTCAAAGCAGCCTCATATGCAGATGACATAATTCTATAATCAAGAGGTCCTGCTGGCTTTAGGAGAAAATCCTTGTAATTGATAAGTAGTTCAGCAAAGTGTCAGGGAAATTAACACACAGAAAGAAAACCCCATAAAAATAGTTCTAGTTTGATTTTGTTGTTGATAAAACACTGAACAAAAACAGTTAGGGAAGAAAAGAGTACGCACTTTTCTTTCAGCTCACATCTTCATGAGTGTAGAAGTTGGGGCAGGAGCACAAGCTAGGCCTCAAGGAGCGGCCATGGGGGACACTGCTGGACCACACTTAGCGGGCTTTCTCATACCCAAGTTTCATCTATGTCTGTTTTTGCACAAATGTTCAAGAACAACTTACCATAATGACAGCATGAAAAGCCAGAATATTTGGTTGTTTATATTTATGTTTGCTTTAACCCTTGATATTCAAGGAAATCTCTAGGAAGACATTAGATAAATGTAAACTGAAGAAATGGAGACTGGTGACTTCACATGACAAGAAAACTGTCTGTAAAAACACTTTAGAAAATTACCAAGTAGACTACTACAAATAATCAAAAGAGCAATAAACCATGGAAAAGATGAGAATCAGTCACCATCATTACTAGACTGTAATGGTGAAACATCCACTTTATAACAAGAACGTCAGCATCAAAAGCACAGAGCACACAAAGAACAAGAGAAATAGTCCTTTTAATGATGCAAAATTAAATTATAGAGGACACCTTGGTAGAAGACTTACCAGACTAAAACCTTAGAAACATGACCTGAAAGACGTTCAAAGGCAAAGGAAACATGACCATGAACTGGAAGCTATTAAGAAAATGACATACGAACAAGAGTGTATCAATACATATATTATTTAAAAAAACCCAAACAAATACTTTGTGGTAGAAAGAGTACAATGCATGAAACAAAATCTTCAATAGAAAGTATGAGAGCGCAAATGGCAGAGACGAGCAGTCAGAAAAACAATTGGTATACTTGAAGATAGCACAACTGACTTAGTGTGATGAACAGCAAGAAAAAAGAATGAAGTGAGGTAATCAGACAATATTAAGTGATTCAGTCAATACCTGTCTTGTGAAACTATCTTAATAAAGAAGCAACTATCATGAAGGAGGGATGCTTAAACTACTCATTGTAATCAGAAACTCTAGGGACCGAAGATCCTACCATACTTCCCACCATGATGATAATTAACTAAACCTCTGAAACTGTAATACAGCCATAATATAATGTTTTCCTTTATAAGAGTTATTGTGGTCATGCTGTTTCTTTACAGCAATAAAACCCAAAGACAGATGTCATCACTGAGGATGGACAGTCATATATCTTAGAGACTAGTGAAGAAGGAAGTACTTGAAGCATATGATATGTGAAAACACAGCCGATATAGAACCAAATATCCTTTCTGGTCTCTGCAACTTCCATCTTAGCCCTTGAGCATGCTTAACCTCTGAATCTTACTACTCAATTGCACAGTGGAATAAATAATATCTTTCACCTCAGACAGATTTAGAAAGATCACCTGAAACATCACTCTCTCACACCCCTAGAGATGGAGTTGCTATTTGTTATCCAGGTTGGTCTTGAACTTGGGTCAAGTGATCTTCCCTGACTCAGCCTCCCATGAAGGTTGGTTGATAACTTGGCTTATAAAAACATTCTTATAAAAACAGTTCTTGATATGAAAGTATTAATTAACATGAAAGAGAAGTAAATAAACATTTGCATATCCTAGATTCTAGATTCTTTCCATGTGGCTGATACCTCTTAATTAAGTTAGACTATTAGTATTATGGTATAATGTGATGACACGCCAAAGCAGGTTAAATATGTGTAATGTCCATTTGTATCTACGTGTGCCACTGTGGAAGAGAATAGGAACATGGAATGGCTTTGTGAAAGCTGCTAATGGAATAGAATGCTCTGGACACAAGGAAAGTAGCAAAGGCGTTTTTACCTACCCACCTATTCTGTCACTATTAAAGCAATCTAAGCCACCTACACATCTACTCCTCTGTTCAGCTTTTCAGGGGATGAAGCATAAAGGACTTACATACCTACCTACATTCAAGAAACATTATAGCTCTGGTTTTCCTAATTATTAGATGAAGCATTTATACAGAATGAAAACTGTAGAGTTGTAGAATTGAAAAAAAAAAAAGGGTAATCACAAACAGCCAGACTTGTTTGAAAATAGCACAGGGTACTGAGTCCCTTTATAACATTCACAGGTTTCTACATTGCTCTAACTGAAAGCAGGGAATTCTTTTCAGGTATAATTTGCTGGAGAGAAATACATTTCACCATCTTTTTAGATGTATGAATCAATTAGATCTAAGAATAGACAAGGTGTCTTCAGTAGTCACTATTACAGTGCTGTAGAAATCAAAGAATTAACAGATTGTAAAGTTCACAGGGCACTGAAATGGGTTGTTGTACTAATCAGAGTAGAATTATAGTGACACATGTTCAATTAAGGGGTGTTATATTACCAAATATTGAAGCTATCCATTGAATTATGAAATAATATGTGCAACAATATAAAAGATATCATTAATCTCTAGAAATTTTATATTCAAAGGGATAATTTTGCAGTCATACTAACTGGCATTGCTAAAAAAAGTTAAATGTATAGTAGTTTTGAGACTGTGCAATTGAGTCTGAGGTATAGCTTTATAAAAACTCATGCATAAGTTAATTTACCACATAAAAGGCTATGCACAGAGGCTTCAGGGACCTGGGTTCTATTGTCTCCTCAAAAATATCTAACTCAGATTTAAATGCTGAATATGTATTAAAAAAACAAGACTCTAAAGTGCCAATTTTATAATTTTAACATAAAATTCTCTTAGCATCTTTTCCTGTTGTTGTGATTAAACACCTAGACAAAAGCAACTCAACAGAGAAAGGGTTCATTTCAGCTCATAATTCTAGGTTCCACTCCATAAGAGCAGGGATGTTACACCAGCAGGAGATCGAGGAAACTGGTCACATTATATTATATTTGTAACAGAGAGCAATGAAGGCATGTATGCCCAGAAACAGTTTTGAACTGCCCCATGGGTACTGGGAATTGAACCCAGGTCCTCTGGAAGAGCAACTAGTGCTCTTAACCACTGAGTTGTCTCTCCAGCTCTTACAACATTTTTTTTTTAACCAAGCATTATACAAATTTCATAAGATAAACTTATGGTGTTATTTTTTCAATACTTATTAAATATCCACAATGGTACAGTAAATGGCACTATGCTTAAATTGGTTGATATTTTCCACTGTTTTAATAACCTCATGGATGACAAGATTTCCTGCTTTAGTAGCCCCTTTAGATAGGAGGCCTGGAGATGACAACATGGATGCTTCAAAGTCAGGCCTAGTTCTTGTTAAAGATCTGATATTAGATACTGTGAAAGTTTGATAAATGAAAATATCTGATTCGGATATATAATGTATATTTATTTATACATTATAAGTTTTGAAGTGATTCCATATTTAGAAAACATTAATATCCTATATAATGTTTTGTTTTTCCTTCAGGTACAAAGCCATTTGTTTGGTTATTTATTTTTGAGATAATCTTGTTTTATTCAGTGTCCACTGCTGTGAAGAGACACCATAACTAAGGCTACTCTTATAAAAGAAGCAATTAATTGGTGTTTGGCTTAGAGTTTTAGAAGGTCAGTTCATTTTCCCAGTGGTAGGTAGCTTAGTGGCGTGCATGGCCCTGGAGCAGGGCTACATCCTCATCCACAGGTAGAACGGCAGAGAGACATTGGGCTTGGAATGAGCTTTCATGCCCAGTGACACACTTCCTTCAACAAAGCTACACCTCCTAAGTTTTGGATCTCCTGCCTCCATTTCTCAAGTGCTAGGATTGTGGGTGTGCACCAATATGCCTGTTTGTGATGCTGGTGACTGAACCCAGGGCTTTGTGCATATCAGGAAGCAACTCTACCAACTGAGCTGAACTCTCAGCCCAGCAATACAGCTTTCATTGATTTTCATATTACATCTGGAATTGTATACATTAGTTCCTTTTCTTGAAATCTAGCCCTGAATGATTTTTTTTTGTTGGAAAAATGTACCTTATTTCTACCAAGTTTTTGTTTTATATAATTTAGTAAAGAGAAATTTATTTGAAAGTCTGTAGGTTGAAATTCTGAGCCTCTGTAGGAAGAGACAAAACTAACAACAATTAAAGGGCAGATACATGAAATACAATACAACATAAAACCCATTTTCCAGAGCTGGCCATGGGAGTATGTACCTGTAATCTAAACACTTGGAAGGCAGAGGCAAGAAGGTTATGAAAGTTTGAAGCCATATATAGCAAGCTCCATGCCAGCCAAAGACATATAAAATAAAACAACAAGATGCCTTCTAGAAGATACACATTCCACAGTAACTACTGCTAAATTATTTATAGGAGGTAGAACTTCTAGGTATGAGCCTAAGACACAGCACTTTACCCAGCACCCACTGGCAGCTGTTACTTCCTAAGGTGATATTTACAGCTCAGTAAGTGCCCTGCATTCTACGAATGGTAATCTTGGCAAGATTAATACACCACCAAACTATAAATTCTTTCTTACCATCTTCTGGTGTCACATATTCCTGTCTGCCAGTGGCTCTTGATCACCTTTAGCTTTCCTTCCATCCTTTGTCTCTGTCATTTATGTTTTATGCCTTCCTTGGAAGGTTCATTTAACTCCTCATCTTTGGACTCTGAGAGCATTCTCCAACTTTCTTTGGGTTTACTTCTCTGCTCGGACTTAGTAAATATTCCAGATTTGTTTCTATCCACATTATGAATGTGATATAAATATGCAATCTAGCTTTATTTTATTTACATATCTTTATGAATTGTATTATTGTTCTTAAGTCATTCAGAATAAATTTATTATACTTTTTAAGAGGGTTGGTGAGTTGCCTCAATGATCCAGAGTGCTTGTTGCTCTTGCAAAGGACCTGGGTTCCATTTCCAGCACCAATATGGTAGCCTACAACTATCTGTAGCTCTAGTTTCAGGCAATCTGGCACTATCCTCTGACTGTCCCAGGCACCAGTCATACATGTAGTGTATATACAGACATGAAAG
Organism: Pachyuromys duprasi; assembly: GCA_028658305.1. NCBI lineage: Eukaryota > Metazoa > Chordata > Mammalia > Rodentia > Muridae > Pachyuromys > Pachyuromys duprasi. The sequence continues at coordinate 23,933,153 of CM053744.1, forward strand.
AAAAAACAATCATGTAAATAAACCAAACAACCCTAAAAACAAATTAAAAGCAATTTTACTTTTAATCTATTCTAGTGTTCTGACAACAAGCTGCCTTACTGCTGCTTCCTTAGTTTCCTGCACCTGCCTCTTCCTTTATTCATGTGACTACAACTCCATCCCTGACTGGTTTCCGTCCCTAAAAACAAGTGTCATAAAACTGATTAAGGCTGCCCCTCTTCAGACAGAAAACTCAAGGCTACCTCACAGATACCAACAGTCTCCCCAAAGCCCAAGAAGCATAGATACTAAGAGCCTCCCCCAAGCCAGAGAATCATTTCCTTATGTACATCCTACTAGAGCAGTGGTTCTCAACCTTCCTGATGTTGAGACCCTTTAATACAGTTCCTCATGTTGTTGTGACCCCAACCATAAAATTATTTTTGTTACTTTATCACTATAATTTTGATACTTTTATGAATTATAATATAAACATCCATGGTCTTGAGTGACTCCTTTGAAAGGGTTGCTCGACCCCCAATGGGGTCGGGACCTGTTCAACTTTATTCCTGGAAGTTAACATATAAAGGTAGTTTTAACCAAGAACTCTTCAAAAACTGTTCTAGTATTTTCTACAAATTCTACAGAATAAAACCAGTCTTTGCTTATCTGTAATGATTTTGATAACCCAAAGTGCTTAGTCAATTTGTAAATTGGTATGTTTCCTGGTCACTAACCACACCATGCATACACCACCACATCCTGTAGCCAGACCTCACAGTGCCTCCAAGTCCATCCAGTGCAAGTTCTGACTGACCAGCTACGCGATAGTTTTCCTGTGCTATCAATCCCATAGTGAGACAAGAACTACAGTCTTTTACGCTGTAATTGTTTTCATTTTGTTGTTGCATTTATTTTTGGGATGTTTGTCTTCCCACTTACACTAGAATTGTTTAAAGACAAGGACATTGCTTCTAAATTTTCAGCTTTCTTACACTGTTTTCAATACAGCAATTTAAGAGGTGTAATTTTTGCATTTAATTGTAAGAGTTAATAATCCTGTAAAAAATTAAATGACTTTTTATAATGGATTTTTTCACATAACTGAAGATAGAATCAAGTTTATACAAACTAAAAAATTATGTAACAAAAATTCTCACAAATATTTTGTTTAAAAAACTTTACTGGGTAATAAATCCTTTCTTCAGTTATCTTCTTTTTTCACTCTACAGCTTGTTGTTCACTACTGATCTAACTACATAACCACTTAAGAGAAAACAGGGAAAGAGAAATAAGATAACCCATTCTTTGATAATGTCTCGCCACTGTTGCTGTGTTTTGAATCTGTGAATGCAGGGCCACTAAGAGGCAAAACCAATCTTACCAAAGTCTGCAAACGCTGACTGTCCAACCACCACCAGGTTTTTAGGCTTTTCAAAGTTACTACGGAGAGAGAAGTTTCCACCCTGTTAAAGCCAAAAAAATTCTGAATTAAGGCCATCATAACACAGTCATCTGTCAAATGGAAAACTGAATAACTTAACTGTTGTCTTTGCTCTAAAAGCATCCCAACCTCTTACTATTATCAAGGAAGGCAGTGAGTTAAAGACTACGTATGTGATGTGCTTGTTCTCTGAAATTGTTCCAAGAAGCCTGCTACCCTTGTGCTCCAGCTCCACATCTCTAAGTTCTGGGAAAGACTCCTGTAAATTATGGTGTGTGATTTTTTTTTTTCCCTGCATTAGCTGTTTTTTTTTTTTTTTACCCTTTCTATTTCTGTGGTAAGTTATTAGAATAAAACACAAGTTACCATTACATTAAGAGCTACCCTACTTTCTCATAGCTAACCCTCTTCATCCATTCCCAACATTTACTTTAAGGAATTCATCTTTTCCCTAGATTCCTGGGAATTTACTCATCCGGTTTTCCTTATCAAACCATCTAACATGGAGTAGTAGCTACAGTAACTGAGGCAAACAAAACCTCTATTCATCTTCCTCAGTCTGAAATCACGGCAATCTCTTAATAGATTATTAAAGATCAAATTACTTAGTTTAGAAGTCGAAATCATTCTAATGCTGTCTAAATTAGTTTTTATAATCTTACTTTCCTAAATTTCTTTCATTATCTGTATCAAATCGGCTCTCTTCTACTCTCTGAGTGCATTTGGTGATTTTGTATATTTCCCTACTCTGACTTTCCATCAGTAAAATTCTACCAGCCATTTCAAATGTTAAATCTGTCTTGAAGCCTTTACTGCTAATCCTGAGTAGAATAGAGAGAAACAGTTGTTCCCCAATTTTGGTTTCTGTAATATAAGATTCATATTTCTCATCACATCTCCTGTCGGCATATCAGTCTTGGTCACCCTCCTGGCCTACATATCTGGATTTCTCAGAGCTTGATCACTGAGCTGAGTATGCTTAACGCCTTAGAAAGGATACGTTGTAGCTCTGATGTTCTACTAGTTAATGTGGTTTTATACATTTAAGATTCTATTTGGTCAATTGTTATATTACTGCAAAATATTTCACTAGTCTTTCACTGAAAATGGCCAGCTATTTTGTAAATACTGTTATATAATTAACTTTAAATATATATTTTCCCTCATTTATATTAGTGATATACTCAGTGTTACTGTGAGTTTCGACATAGTCTCTCTTTGCCATAACTTTTGTTAGGCTCTTTTAAGAATTCTACTAAACCTAAACTTGGCCTTTAATCTCCATTCTTATAGAATTACAAAACCGCAACTAAATGAGCTTAGAAGGAATGCTTCTTCGTTCAGTTAACTACTAGCTCTGGCTTGTTAGCTGAGTTTAGACAAAGATAATTCTTTCTTCTTTTCTTCCTTGACTTTAAGTCTTTCACTTTTTTTGTTGTATTGTAGTTGAGACCAATCCCCATTTCAAATCCCATCATAAATAGCCTCTCTAAATCAAACCTGTCTTACTGTATTTAGTAAGTACATAATTAAAACAATTTCTTTTGTTTTTGAAAAAATATTTTAACTTTTTATGTATGGATTTTCTGCCTGTATATATATCTGTGCATCACATGTATGCAGTATCTGTGGAGGCCAGAAGGCAGCACTGGCTCCTTAGGACTGGACTTGTGAGCCACCATGGGGGTGCTGAGACTTGAACTCAAACCCAGGGCCCTTCAAAGAACAGCTAGTACTCTTAACTGCTGAGTGACCTCTCTAGTCCCCTGCATGTTTTATTTTTTATTTGTGCTAAGGCAGTTTCATTATGTAGCATTGCCTGTCCTGGAACTTGCCATGTACAGCACGTTGGCCTTGACTCAACTGTGTCTCAGCCTCCTAAGTGCTAGGATTAAAGATGTGTGTCACCATGCCTAGCTTTTTATCTAAGTGCTTGAATAACTTTTACTTCAATGCTTAGTCATTGATCTTGCCACTTTATGAAACAACTCAGTTTTTTTAATAAAAAGATTTGTTTTTTTCAAAGGAAAGAATTTGTATTCTTTAAAGGAAAAAATACTAAAGGAAAAAACTCAATCAAGAACTGTAGTCTTTGTGAACATTGTTTTGCTAGCCTTGATTGCCTGTAAATCAGGCTGGCATGAGAGGATCCTGTGTATGTAAGAGTGTATCATAATCTCATATACAAATTCTACTTATTTGTAATGAGGCTTGTCACTCTCATCCCTGGTATAAACTAATCAAACAGGTATTTTGTGCTCTAAGCTCAAAATTTACTTGAGGTAGCAATGAAAGTCCATCTCCAAGCAAGTGCTCTCTAGCAGTGGAAGTCTTTGTGTCAGCTATAAAACATAGAACAACAAGATTTATGCCTTCAGAAACAAACATGCAGTTTCATTTTAAACATAGGACACAAAACAAGATTAGTCTTTCTTCTTCAGTATATTCCTCATTTTTCCTTGCCCCATTAAAAAGCCAACTGCTGTCATTTAGAGGCTCTGATTTTGTTTAAGCCAAAATCTTATTTCTTGAGTCATGAATCATGAACAATATCACTGTCCCTGTTATAAGAAATGACTTCCCAGCAATCTCTTCCCATTTATTTGTGTATACATTTGTTAGAACTGATTATTTAATATCAGAATTTTCACAAAATCTATAGGGGCATGGTTTAATTTGGACTGAATAAAAGATAAACATATAATCAGGAGTAATTAGGTGTGAAATCTAAAGACCACTGCGCTTCCTTCTCAAAATTCTACAGAGTAGACAATGAGCACATTTTTGCATGAGAAAAGAGACTTTCATGCTTGACTAATATGTGAGAGATGTCACTGAGTTGGCTACTTTTACTGGCCTTGAATTCTGCTTTCCAGTAAGCAGTGTGGAATTGAGCTTTGATATTTCTGATGGTTTCCTGTTCATTAAGTTATCTTTTATATGACCTATATCAAGCTAAAAATCAAATCACAATCTGCCTTGACATTTTTTTTTTTTATTAACTATTAAGAAAGAAGATTACTTACCGGGAAAGGCTCCTAATCTCCATCAACCTGGCAGTAAACTTAATGTCATTTGTTTTTAATTATTCCTTTAAAAATTAATTAATTGTTGTTGACACTTTCATAAATGTTTATAATGTATTTTTTATTATGCCTCCCCCATTCTCTTATCTCTCCCAATTATTTATTTCTTTATGTAATTATGTAAGCCTAAATAAAGGTGAGGAGATAAAAAATTACTTTTTAAAACAAGTTCATGATTCACCAAGCTGAAAAAGTAAATGTCAGGATCCTCTTTCATCGCTGACAGCCCATCAGGGTCTGCTCACATCCCTCAGAGCAGGCTCACTGCTCTAATTTGCAGTTATGCCTGAGACCCTGCTGAGGACCCTGAGGCTCAACAAGTCACTCTCTTTAGCATTCAGCAGTGTGCATGCAGCAAGGCAACAAAGGCTCTTCATGTTGTTTGTTTATTATTGAATGATCACCGTGATCTCATATAGGAAGTGAGAATATAAAAATGCTTTAGAGAAATTATTTCTTACCAAATTTTCCCATATCTCAAACTGGAAGGAATTAGAGTCAGACAATGTCGTGAGGAATAAATCTAGAAGGAAAACAAATGGAGATGTAAAGTTTTGTAGCCATACTGATATTATATTTAGAAGCAGGAAGAAGTACGATACACAGGATGATTATTAATATATTTCTACCTATACATAAATTTTAAAAAGTTTGATCAAATTTTTTAAAAAAGCAGATGACCCTGAATTAGAAGAGTTAAAGAAAAAGTACTTTTAATTGATAAGAGTATATTTGCGGTAAGACCTTCAAAAGCAATCTGTATTTTCAAAACTAATTAACTTTCCAGCTTTTTTGTTCCTTTTCTGGTAGTGATGGGATGGAACTTACATGTTAGTCAAATACACTATCTCTTACCTACAAGCCTCGTCCTAGCTTTTAAAATTATATATTTAAAATTTTTAATTTTATCTTTTAATTTTTTGGTTTTTTGAGACAGAGTCTCTCTATGTAGCCTTGACTGTCCTGGTACTTACTATGTCAGCCAGGCTGGCCTTGAACTCAGAGATTTGCCTGCCTCTGCCTTCTGAACACTGTGATTAAAGGAGTGTGCCACCACTGCCCAGCTCTTAAGTCTTTTATCTCATGGTAAAGGGTACACTCACTCACAGGCACATTTTACACTTTCCCCTGTAAAGTCACAGCTGTCTGTCACGGGGTCCGGCTGTGCTCAATGACAGCATCTCAGCACCAAAACCTTGGAGCTTGCAGTAAGTGAGCAGTACAACAGGTTAAGATTCTGAGTAACTGAAGATTTGTATTCATGAGTCCACATTACAGAAACTACTTTCAAAGTGCATGAATAAATGTCTTTGGAAAACAACAGGTTGACAGTGAAATTCAACATGACAATAACACAAAGGCCAGGTGACTGAGCATCTACTTAAAGAATATAATTTATTATTTTTATAATAGTAATTTTACTTAGTGAATATTAAAGCTTAAGAGGTGACTCTTGGAATATTAAAGTGGTTAATTCTTAAATACTCTAAAATGGCAATTGTTCAGTGTGATGTGAGATCATGATTATTTTAAAGAATTGCTTTCCCCCAACATGATGCTTAGAAAACTCACATTCACATGTTATTATTTTATGTCAAGTTTCAAACAAATTTATGAAGGTGGTATATGTAATTATTGCAGCTGTGTTCAAAGAATGCTAGGCAATTTGTTCACTCTTATAATTAGTTGAACTGAGACTCCTGACTCCGGATAGAAAAATTTTTATGTCCACATATCACAACACTTCAGCATTCCTACGATTAGACTGAAGACATTTTGCCTCTAGACAGAGAATTATAGCCTTTGATGAAGGTGGCTGACGCCTTTACTGTCACAGGCATACTCTGGGTGAGGTATTCACGTTCACATTTATTTGGCAATGTTTAGGATTTGGGTGATGGTACAACTACCAGCAATCTCCTCTCATTCTGCTATGCATCAATTAACAAACATGCAAAGTTGACCTTATTCCTTTTATTCAGACTGTAGAACACACCTCTCACCTCCCAAAGGCAATTACCGTCAGACATTGCCACACTCTCCTCTATATTCCTGCATCTACAAGTGTATTCCATCTGTACTTGTCTTCCTGCTGGCTAGTTTTACATCAATTTGACACAAGTTATAGTCACCTGAGAGGAGGGAACCTCAGTTGGGAAAATGCCTTCATAAGACTGGGACATAGGCAAGTGTAGAGAACATTTTCTTTCTTTCTTTCGTTCTTTCTTCTCTCTCCACTTTACATCCTGGTTGTAGTTCCATCTCTCCTTCCCTTCTAGTACTACCTTCCCTCTCCCTTCCTTCCCTAGTCTTCAGAAATGGGGAACTCCCTTTCCCAACCACCCCAATTCATCAAGTCACATCAGGATTAAGCATGTCTTCTTTCCCTGTGGCCTGGCAAGGCAGTCCTGCCAGGGGGAAGTGATCAAAAAGCTGGCAAGAGTATCCTTGTCAGATGCAGTCCCCACTTCCCTTACTTGAAGACCCACATGAGGCCTAAGCTGTCCATCTGCTACATCTGTGTAGGGGGCGTAGGTCCAGTCCATGCATGGTCCTTGGTTGATGCTTCAGTCTCAGCAAGCTCCTCTGGGACTTGGTTAGTTGGCTCTGTTGGTCTTCTTGTGGAGCTCCTATCACCTCCAGGTCCTTTTCTCTTTCCTCCTACTTTTCCACAGGGCTCCCTAAGCATCGCCCAATGTTTGGCTGTGACTCTCAGCATCTATTCTGAGGTGCTGCTGGGTAGAGTCTCCCAGAAGACAACTCTGATAAGCTGTCTGCAAGCTTAGCAGAGTATAGTTCATAGTGTCAATGGTTGGCACTTTCCCATAGGGTGTGTCTTTGGTTGTACCAGGCATTGGTTGGACATTCCCTCAATCTCTGCTCTATCAGCTCTATCTTTATCCTTGCAAATCTTGCAGACAGGGTAAACTTTGAAATAGAAGATTTTGTGGGTGGGTTGGTGAACCCCTTCAGTCTCTATGGCCTTTGCTACTGGGAGTCTCTCCTTGAGCAGCCCTCATATTCTCCCAGGTTGTTACCCTGACTTAGGTCTCCAGTGTGTCATAGAGATGGCCCCACCCTCAGTTTCTGTTTTCTCTATAGGTCTTCTGTCCTCTTGCTCCTGCTCTCTCAAGGTCTGATTTCTACCCTCATATCTCTCTGCACCCCTTCTCCTACCTTGTTCCCCCTCTTCAACCACGACCTCTGTCTGTCCTGTTTCCCCTTCTGGGTGAGATTTATGAATCCTCCCTTGGATCTTCCTTGTTACTTATCTTCTTTAGTGATTGACATGGGAGGACCGAATCCATTGTGAGTTCTAGCTGTCTGGGCTGGTGGTCTTAGTACTGTAAGAAAGCAGGTTGGGCAAGCCACGAAGAGCAAGCCTGTGAGCAGCACTGCTCCATGGCTTCTGTATCAGCTCCTGCCTCAGGTGGATATGTACATATATAAATATTAGAATAATTCTTCTCCAGGGAGAAGCCTGATAACTCTGATGGGTCATGGATCAACCTAAACAAATATACATATGAAAAACACTAAATGGATTCAGAAGGCTGTATTTATATATACATATATGAGTACATATATATATATATATACATACATATAAATAAATAGATCATAAATTCAAAAGATAGTGGAGGAGACATGAGAAGAGTTAGAAGAAAAGAAGGAGTAGGAATAATGTAAACATAATTCTCATATAGGAAATTCTAAAGGATAATAAAAATTAAAACAACATTAGATCACAGGATGGTTCAGTGGCTAAAGATGCTGGGCACCAAGCCTGATAACTTGAGTTTGATTCAAAGATCACACGTGGTAGAAGCAGCTGACCTTAATAAATTGTTCTCTGACCTCCACAGGGGTATACTTCCCCACCTCAACACATACATAATAATGTAATAAAAAACTTAGTTAACAAAGATTCACTCTCTCTGATGATAAGAGTAAGTCATATGATAGATTGAAAGGAAATACACCTAAAATAATGCTGATGAATGCTCCAAAATCACCTCTTAGGAATAAAAGATTTCCCTGATGAGTTGCTGGAAATACCACAATTAACCAGCCATAAGAAGTCAGTCTTTGAAAGAGGGAATGAGAAGCCCACATTCAATAACCTGTCAATACACTGGCAAAGGGTAGAGCCACAACAATTCAGGACAACCCTGGGGGGTCACCGATTCCATGTTCACAACTCCCATCCCCTGTGGCTAGTCAGTTGAAATGTTGATCTAACATTGGATCAAAATCCAACTTTGGTTCCTTTTCTTCTCATCCATTAACAGAATATTTCTTAAAACTAATCTTTCTACATAGGAGCCTCTCAGAGTCTGTTTCTCAGGTAACCAAACCAACAGCAATTGCTCTTCAAAGTGACTGGAAAAAGCAGATGAGAATGTGGACTTGGACAACCTATTGTACCAAACAGTACAGTTAGACCAGCAAAGATATCTCTTGTTGTCATGAGATAGTATTCTGGTGTCTAATATTTCAGGCTTTTACATGAATATGGGCAAAATTCAAATTATAAGAATGGTACATTCAACAGCTATGGCTATGCCAATTGACAATGTGACAAGAAAGTCACAATAGCTACGCATGGTTGGTTAGAAATTAAATAAATGTGGATGACTGCTTGATGGGTACATAGAGGCAGTTAGTGGACAGCTCTTTCAGAAGAGCTCAAAAACTGAACAACAAGCAGCATTTCAAGGTGAGTGGCTGAAGGAGGAGACCAATTTTCAACAAGGGAGTCCCAGAGACCTGGGGTGACAACATGGAAAGAAAAACAAACTACTACTCAGGCTGTCTATCTGGAGTGATTCAACAGTGGAGAGGGTGAATGACACAGTCCTAGCAGATGCTATTGGTTAGAATGCCAGCAGCCTTAGCCACTGGAGAACTGTGGAGCTCTATCAATCAGAGGAGTTTCCTGGAGTTGGCACAGTAGGTTTGCTTTAAATAAAGAACTCGTATTGCCAGTTTCCAGCGCCCAGAGCCACACTGCTGCAACATGGTGCCATATTGAGAACTAGACCATTGTTAGAGTTCACAGAATCCTAGAGGACAAACATCTCACACACACGCACACACATACACAACTTTGGAAGTCCAAACACATATCAAACCACTTGTATAAAAAGGCTGTCGATTCACAAACTCAATTAGACTAAGCAGTTCAATTATGACCCTAGTATACAAGTTCATGCAGTGTCTTCCACTATAGGAAGCAGGTTTTTCAGTATAGTAGGGAATACTGATCCAGCCCTGAAAAACAAGGGACTTGGCTCTGCTCTCTTATTGCCTGCTTCTGCTGTGCGCTATCATCAGGCTTAAGAACAGCTCAGCAGTCTGTAACTCCAATGTCCTCTATACCTGGCCACTGGTGGTGTGTGGCCCTGTGTAGCACATGCCACCACTTCTAAGAGCCAACCTCCTGTGTGGTATACTTCTGGCTACCATATTGATGTTATCAGAAAGACTGAGGATATGCCTCTTATTGGTCCCTGTTTCCAGTTGAACCTACGATGGGCCATCCCGCAGCACCACTCATATAACTACGAAGGAGCCATATGACAATGGAGTTTGTCAAGGGGGAGTGGTGGCTAAGGACCCATCTTTTAATGATCATAAAACCAGAGACACAATTCACTGCTAGAAGCCTCTGCATAAGTGGTGTTTCTCTGGACACTAGGAACAAACCTCCCACTCTCAATAGCCCTGGAGTGTCTGATGCGGAATCACCACATAGACGGTTATCTATCCCACTGCTGAGCACACTACTTACTACCTTGGCCACTGAAGTAGTATTGGGCCCTTTGGCCAGGGCATCTTCATTGACCAAAGCTACTGATTACTGTCAAAGGAGACTTTACTACAGTGCCCAACTGTAGTGCCTAACAAATCAACACTAAAGAGCAAAAAAGTGATTTTATAAAAATTGGCGAGAACAACTAATTTCAACACATGGGCAAATTATCAGTGGGGTAAAATAACAATTATTGAAAAAACCAGGCAACGTGATGCTTTCAAAAGAACACAATACTTCTAAAGGTGCTACTGAAAAAAAAATGCACACTGAAGACTTTAAAGTAACAATTCCAAGGAAATTCAAAGAACTTACAAGAGAATAAAGACAAGCAATCCTATCAATTGGGGCAAAAATCATGAAATGAATGAGAAATTTGGAAAAATGTTATAAAAACCCAAGAATAGATAAAGAAAATGTGGTACATTTACAAAATGAAATATTACTCAGGTAATAAAAACAATGACATCATAAAATGTATAGGTAAATGGATGGAACTAGAAAGGATCATCCTTAGTGAAGTAACCCAGATCCAGAAATACACATATGGTATGTGCTCACTTATAAGCAGGTATTAGCCATAGAGTATAGGACATCCATGCTAGAATACATAGACCCAAAGAAGCTAAGTAACGAGCAGGAAGCAAAGGGGGATGCTTTAATCTCACTGAGTAGGGGAAAAAATAGAAATGGGGGGGGATAGAGGGAGGGAACTTGGTGGGGGACGGGGTGGAGAGAGGATCTAGTTGGGGTAGGATGGAGGAGAGAGTACTGGGAGAGAGAACTAGAATCAGTGGGTGTAGGGGGGTATCTCTGGGATGAGCTAGTAACCCAGGAAAATGGAAACTACCAGAAATCTATGAGACTGACCTAGCTAAGACTCCTAGCAATAGGCATCTGAAACTTGAACCTGCCATCTTCAGTACCCAGAAAAGACTTCCAATGGAGGGACTGGGACAAAACCTTCCACCTACAATTTGTCTTGCCTACAAGAGGTGCAGGGGTAAAGGTGAAGCAGAAATTGAAGGAAAAGTTAACCAATGACTGGCCCAGCTTGAGAGACCCATCCCATGAGAGTGAGTCCACCCCAATACAATTAATGGTATTTTGCTAATACTTGCAGACAGGGCCTAGCATAACTGTCACTTGAGAGGCATAACCCAGCAATGGATGGAAACAGATTCAGAGAGCCATAGCCAAATAATAGGCAAAGTGTAGGGACTTCTGTGGAAGAGGGGGAAGATTGAAAGGGCCAGAGACGTCAAGGACACCATAAGAAAACCTACAGAATCAAGTAATCTGGGCCCATAGGAGCCCACAGAGTACAAGTGGGGGATGCTTTAATCTCACTGAGTAGGGAAATAGAAGAGACATCAGAAGTAGATGGAGGGAGGGAATTGGGTAGAAGAGAGGGTAGGGAGGGGAACAGAGGTGGGGTTTCATTTTGGGGAGAACAGGGGGAAGATGGTTTGGAGACAACAAAAATCTGTTTGTGGGGGATCGCTGGGAGAAGCAGGAGACCTGGGATGGGAGAGGCTCCTGGGAGTCTAGGAGGGTGACCGTAGCAACTGGAGCTATGGAGCCTGAAGTGCCACCTCTTGTAGCCAGGTGGGATACACAGCAGAGGGAAGGGGACACTAACTCAATCACAAAACCTTTGACCCAAAATTTGTTCTTCCTAAAAGATGTGCAGGGATAAAGATAGAGCAGAGATTGACGAACTGGGCAACCAATGACTGCACCAATTTGAGATGTAACCCATGGGAGAGAGCCAATCTTTGACACCATTAATGATACTCTGCTATGCTTGCCAACAGGAGCCTAGCATAACTGTGTTCTGAGAGGCTCCATCAAGCAGCTGATGGAAACAGATGCAGAGACCCACAGACAAAGGGGAGCAGGGGCTGACTCTGTCCTGAACTTGGTTGCCTGCCCTTTGTCACTTGCCCCTGGCAATGTGGCCTTGCCAGGTCATGGAGGAAGAGGACCCAGGCAGTCCTGATGAGACTTGATAAGCTATGGGCAGATGGCAGGGGAGGAGAACTCCTCCTTTCAATGGACTAGGGGAAGGAGATGGGGGAAACATGGAGGGAGGATGGGACTGGGAGGAGTTGAGGTAGGGGGCTTCAATTGGAATACAAAATGAATAAATTGTAAAAAAAAGTAAAATAAAAAGAAAAGATACATCTGCTAGTGAAAGGAAACCCAATGTGAAGCTCCAGAGCTTCAGAACAGCTGCTCTCACTGTACAGAAGTTCACTGACAAATATAGACGTTGACTCTAGCCAATCTCACTGTATGATTTTCTTTTATTTGGAAGTTCTTTACAATAAATTCTTAACTATGAAAAATAAAATATAATTGACTCACAGGTCAAAATGGCAGTTAGGCCAGGTGCTGCAGTGTTAAGAAAGTAGCTGGAAAGTTTTTGAAAATAGTATCATAATGCTACAGGATTGAATAAACTGGGATTAATACATGAGATAGACTGAAGATGTAAAGGAAGCCATAAGAAGGCTTCCTGAGGACCTTTAGAATGTCACAATGTTTCCCATTAAGAGAGTCCTGGACTTGGCCATGAGGCATCAGATTTTGCTTGAGGAGTAGACAACATATGAGCATAAATTCTACCCTGAACCACATCTGAAAGGGTTATTTAGGAAAGAAAAGAAAGAGAAGAATGGTCAGGAAGTGATCCTGCAGTTGAGATCTGTAGATGTGCCTGGTCTCAGAATATTTTTATGAAGTTGTTTCAACTTGAGTCACAACTTAATTATTCACTCTGCAGATGTCACACTTTAAGCAAATGTCTATTGTAACAATTAAAAAATGTAAAAGAAAATCAATGTCAACTGAAAGTAATTTATTTCTAAAGTCACACATTTTAATCAAGAAGATAAATGCTCTAAAATTTCTGAGTAGAGGGCTGGAATAATGGCTCAGAGGATAAAGTTGCTTGTGGCCAAGCCTGAGTACCTCAGCTCAATTCCTGGGACTAACATGACGGCAGGAGAGAACCGACTACTACTAGCATTCCTGTGACATCCATAGGCATGCTGTGGCACTCAGTAGCCCTCGTTCCCATCCAATAATAATAAATGTTTAAAATATTTATGAGCAGAGGCTGTCAGTCTCTGTAATAATTGTTAAAATGAACTGCAAATCACAATATAATGGATTTTTAAGGTTAGCAGTTTATTCTTGTAAATCCACAGAAAGCATGCCATTTACTATTTTTATGAGACATAGTTTCATATAGCACAGGTTGGCCTTGAACTCAAAATGTAGCTCAGGATGAGCAAGCAGACCTGTAGCTGGTTCTCACCCAGTGCAGAAAGTTATTTGATCTATTTATCTGCTCACAGTTCCCTGTCTACGCATCAGCAAGGACCTTTCTACCGGACACAATAACAGTGGCCTTAAGGAAATACTGTGTTTTCAGACACTATCACATTTATACTGAACTTAAAGTATTATGATAAAATGTTTGCAATGTGACAAATCCTGATGACTTGGAGAAGGTAAGGCAAAGTGTGATCCATCCTGAGCTTCATCGCTGGCTGTGAAATGATGTGCTTGCAGTAAATGATCTTTATATTTTCTTTTTTTTTTGCATGTTATATCGACCTACCCATCCAACATCTTTAAGTATCTCCCAAATGTTTGGCACTCAAAGAGGTTATCAGAGAGGTAAACACAGACAAAGAATGTCCCTTATGTTTGAGGAGATCTTTTTAGAGGAGTCAGATATACAAACTGACATATATTATGTAGTAATGGCTCTGCCAGAATTATGAACAGGCTCTATTGAATAGCGCACTATCTGCTTGGACGAATTTGGGAATGGCATCAAGGTGATGCTTACTTAGAAGTGTGTTACTCATCTGCACTTGTATGCGCACATGTGGGGCAGTGGCTACTGGTACACAGTGCTACATTCTGTTTTCATTAGGATCCTGGAATGTGAACTTAAGCTCTCATGCTTACACAGAAAGCATTTTCCCACTGAGCTTCCCCCCAGTCCCAGAAATATACTACTGTCAAAAAATGCCTAAATTATCAATGTAAGAACTCTTACAATTTTTAAAGTTTTAATTTTAACATACAGAAGTTAAAAACAAATAATCAAATCAAGGAACTGTGGATCAAAACACTTCTAAAAAAATAAGATATATTATCTACCAAGGCCCCAAACCAAACCATAGAACTGAGCTTATTTTATTAATATGGTAGGCATTCTACATACACTTGACATTTATAAACACTGTACATTTCAAAGCTTTGAAATCTAACGTTTACTAAAATTTGGTAATTTATTTAGCATGATGGCTTTGACTTATGTAGTTCTAAATTTCTCATTTGAAAATATAGCTATTTATCTTTAAATATAAACAAGGACAACATCGATAAAAAGTGAGATGTTAGGGGTGGAGAGATGTGTATAAGTATGAGTTCCATCCCTGAAACTCAAATTAAAAGAAACTGGATACAGTAGTGTACAACTTAATCCCAACACTCTTATGGCAACATGGGCAATGAAGACAAGAAAATGCCTTAAGCTGACCAGGCAGCCTAGAGTATGGGTCATGGTAGCAACAACAGTAGAGACCCAACATCAATAAAGTGGAAGTCAAGAACTGACTTCTGAAGGTTTTCTTTTGATTTCCACACACATACACCCGACACCCCAGTCACACATGCAAACACCTGTGTACAATGAAGCCCCCACATACACATGCACACATCCAACGATCCCACATGTACACACAGAAGCACATAATTAAGAAGCACATAATTAACAAAGAAATATCTTTTTAAAATTCAATTCAATTAGGTATCTTAAACAATTTAAATAACAATCCTAATTTAAAGATAAATTTACAACTTGTAAACCTTATAGTTACTTACCATTTTATTAACTCTTTTCCTGCCTTTTTAATAGCAAAATGATACTTATAAATTAGGATAAGAGCATTCACTTCAGTACAAGATTTTTATTTTAAGTGATAAAGGATCTAAAATGAGAAATAGAATTTTTAGCTATAAAACTTGAAAACTTAATTAAAACACTGTGCCAAAAATAAGAAATATTGTATCAAGCTAGACAAAGAAGTTATGATGCTGTTTTTTAAATTTCTCATATTAAAAGTTATAGAATGGATAACATAACAGAATAACTCAACTTAGCATCCATCATAAAATCTTAATCCTCAAAATAAAGTGACCAAAACTATTTGCTATGTGACATTAGGATTGACAACTTTCAGTTAGGTAAAATAATTTTGCTTATTAGATGCAAAAGATCCTTTCTCGAATGTGAGGCAATGTCAGTGTCCTTGTTGTAGAAATGGTCTTCTAGATGACAAGGCAATCTTCAAACCTGAGCAGCTGTGGTTACCAACAACCAGAACAGTTTCAACATCCTGCTATAGGCAAAGCCGGGTGACGTCACCTGAGAATTCGTGTGCCCCCCTCACCGCCCCCCCCCCCGCTCCATTCTGTACTCCTCCCCCTAGCTATATGTAGTCCTGCATGAAACCTCTGGTGGTGCTATAGCATACAAAACATGTGGAAGTCTAAAAAGCGGGTTCCATCTACAGCTTTTGGGAGGTTGTTACCTCTGCTGTGGTGCAACTTGTCAGTGACATAGCTGTTTGGGAGTTAACACTGCTCCCCCAAGTAATTCCTCTCCCATGATCTTGTAAGCCCAATAAACTCATTGTTCCCTAGGCTGGACTTGGATAGAATCAGATTCTTGTTCGTTAGTGCCTGATCTGAGATGAATAGATGTTTATTCATTTCTCTTCAGAATAAGGAACATGACCACTTATTTATAAAACAGTGGTGTCATTCAGAAGGGCATCTTCATGACTCAAGATTATGCCATGGAGGAAAGGCAGGCTGCAACACAGACAACTACAAAGCTGCACTTTAAGAAAAGCTCACATGATCCAAAAGAACATGTGGGGAAATTCAAACTTAAGTGTGTGCTCACAGCAAATAGAGATTTGGTGTGAACAAAGCAGAGTATCAGTATATCTAAACCACAAACCAGCTAGTTTACCAAGAAAGAAACATTCAAATAACTACTAAGAACCTTCATGGAAAAAACAACAAAGGAATCCACACACAATCACTAAACTATGGAGCAATGTACATAATGCACCTAACGCATTGCCAGAAACAACAGAATAGGCATCCCAGAATACTGAATAGATATCCAGAGACAGCCTCTGAGGAACAGAGTTTTACATTATAAGGAAAACATTTTATGCCAAAGATAGCCCAATGTGTGGCACAAGCAAACAACAGTAACAAGCTTACATTGTGAGACTCAGTCTCAAAACAACAACAAAACTAATGAAATTTGTTCAGAACAAAATTGAATAATTTTGGATTCAAATCCACTTGAAAACACAGTAAGGTAGCTTTGTAATTAGAAAAGATAGCAAGAGAGCAAGAAGATCGTTCATGGATAGTGTTTGCCAGGTAAGTGTGAGGTCTGAGTTCAAATCTTCAGATCTTATGTAAAGCCAGACACAGTGTTTCCATAGTAAGATGGGAGGCAGGGATGGGAGAATCCCTGAAGCTCATGGTTTCAATAAGGTGAAAAAGAGGATGGGTACCTAAGGCTGTTGTCCAATCTCTACAAATACACTATGACATGTGTGATCTACACACACACACACACACACACACACACACACAACCACAGCAAAGGAAGACTTTTTCTTTCCCCTTTTGGTTGTTTTGGGATCAAATCCCATATAAGCTAGGCATATGTCCTACCACTACAACCCTAGCTCCAAATGCCCTTTTCAGAAGATATAATTGTGTAAAACAATATGTTTATAATTGCATCAGTTACTTTTCTAGTCGCTGTGACCTAAAAGCTTACACCAGCAGTTCAA
>CM053744.1:23956588-23996089 GCA_028658305.1 Pachyuromys duprasi
CCCCGTTGGTGGACTTGGATGGGGCGGGGAGGAGATGAGGGAGGGTTGGGGAGGGTGGAGGGAGTGAGGGAGGGGGCTACGCATGGGATGCAAAAAACCTAACCTGTGATTGATATAAAAATAAATAAATTTATTTAAAAAAAGAAATTAAAAGGAGTTACAAATCTTTGAGCAAATAAATGTTATAAAACGACTGAGTGGAAAGGCTTTTCAGGTGACTGGAGAGTTGGTAGTCTGTTTATAAGTACTTTTAAACATAACTTTAATCACTCTTTAATGCTCAATTGAAGTCTCATTTCTTTAAATAATTGTAAGGCTCCCTGTGGTAGACAGTGGACCAGGTATACACAGTAGTCAGGCCCAAAATTCAGATTTCAAGATAGATCACTTTAAATATAATTATTGTGTACATTTAAGAATAATTACAATACACTATGAGATTCATGATCATAAATAATGATAAAATGGTTTGATGCTTTCCATTACTTTGTGGTAAAACCATGTGTGATGGACTCATTTCTAGCTGTGGCTCATATCATGTATTGATCACTCAACGTCTACAAAAGTGCTATTCCGTACCCTTTCACTTGTGCCCCCATATTTCTTCCCTACCTTTCTTATGGTAAACATTATTTTTGTTTGTTTGTTTTTTTAGAGACAGGGTTTCTCTGTGTAGCCTGGGCTGTTCTGGACAGCCTGTCCTGTTACTTGCCTGCTTCTGCCTCACTGAGTGCTGGGATTAAAGGTGTGGGCCAGATTAAAAAATATTTTCTGATATGGCTTACTTAATTTAGTATGTTGTCTTTGGGCTCATCTATGTAATGCCAAATGACTAGATCTCCTCTTTTTTCAGTCTGAAAAATATTCTACTATATGTGTGCATACCCCCTCTACACACACAACCCCTACTCCCAATTTACAGTATAATTTTCTATTCATTTGTTGATGACACCTCAACAGTTCTGTATCCTGCCTGTTGAAACTGATGTTACAACAATTAACAGTATAGGCTTTCCGTTGATTTGAAAATAATGACATTTATAGATGCACAGGGAGTGGCACTATTAGGAGGTGTGAACTTGTTGAGTAGTGCTTCACTAGGGGGTAGGCCCGGAGGTCTCGGATGTTCAAGCCAGGCCTAGTATGACAGTCTTTTCCTGCTACCTGTGGATTAAGATGTGGAAATCTTAGTTCCTTCTCCAGCACCATGTCTACCTTACACATAGCCATGCTTCATGCCATGATGATAATGGATGAAACCTCAGAAACTGTAAGGCAGCCCCAATTCAATGTTTCCCTTATAAGAGTTGCCGTGGTCATGGTATCTCTTCACCATGTCATAAAGATATCTATCTAAACTCTAAGACAGATATCTTTATGAGATTTATGAGATTTCATCCTAGAGAAGAGATGACTAGGTTATATAGCAATTTTATTATTACTTTTGAAATAAATTTCCATGCTGCTTTTTATAGTGACTAGACCAATCTAACAATCTCATTAACAGAGTAAATATATTTTTCTCTATGTCTTAGATAATTAGTCATGCTGACTACCTTGTCTTATACCTGTTTGATATTTTGCTGTATTTTCATGTTATATGACCATTTGTAATTGAATTTTATTTATTATTAAGTTATATACATTTGTTATAATTTTTATATTAATCTTTTATGAGATGTGACCTACAAATATTCTCCCAAACCACAAGCTGTCTTTTTCACTTAAATAACTTATCATGCACCATATTCAACTTCTGAAAACAGAGAAAACATGTAAGAGTCTAATTTCCCATCTCTTCATTCCCAGTGTCTATGGAGAAGTGACAAAAACAACAGGTTGAGAAGCACGAGACAGAAAAAGGAAGCAAAAAGGTCTGAACTGATGTAAGAGATTCCATGTTGCTCCCGCAATACTGAGCACAAACTGTGCTGTTAGCTGTTGGAAACGTTCCTGCAGGCCCAAGGCAGAGGCGCTGCTTCTTCAGTCACTCTAACCCCTCCTCAAGAACCTAACAGTTTTTGGCTGAGCCAGCACCAATGCTTGGTTGTTCTGGCTGGGTTACCAGTTACTTTCTGTAATAATGGAATCTTATGAAAGCCTGGATATAATTGAGGCTTTTATAATTCTCTTCTGCTCCTGAGAATATTAAGTTGCCTTTTCTGCTTTGCTCCCTGAAAATAAATGACAGTAGCAGATAAGGTCACAAAGGCAGTAACAGCCCCAAATGAATCAGATCTTTTCTGACAGCTGACGAGTTTGATCTGCTGGCAGGCATTCCATTTGGAATGATAACCCCAATGCTAAAGTGTCATTTATTCTTTTTTCAGTGTACTAAATAGAGCTCCAGTGACATTAGAAAGCTAATACAACTTTAACCTTCCTGCTTATGCTCAGGTAAAGCTTATTCATCAGCTAATGTTCAGTGAACATTTACCAGAGAGCTCTCCACATTACATGCATGGATTAGGCTCAAGACAACCTGCAATGAGAAACATTTTCTATGAGCGAGGAACTAGATAGACTCTTGTTGCAGGTCCTCGTTTGAGAGCAAGGGATGTTCAAACAGACTGCACAGAGTCAAAAAACAGCTACTAAGATACAAATAAATCAACTCATACCACCTGTTAGTGAGTACTGAAGTCAGTGAAAATAAAATAAAGTATAGATAAAGAAATACACATAGATAAAGTTTAGCCAGTTGTGATGGCTCATGTGATAACCTGGCACCTGAAAAGCTGAGGCAGGAGGATAGGTACAAGTATAGAGCCAGACTAAGCTACTATGAAATAATGCTTCAACAAACAAAAAATTTCAAGAGCTCCAAAACCTTTTTCCTTTTTTATTACAGTTTATTCACTTTGTATCCCAGCTGTAGCCCCCTTCCTCATCCCCTCCCAATTTCACCCTCCCTCCCTCATCTTTTCCCATACCCCTCCCCAAGTCCACTGATAAGGGAGGTCCTCCTCCCCTTTCCTCTGACCCTAGCCTCTCAGGTCTCATCAGGATTGGCTGCACTGTCTTCCTCTGCGGCCTGGTAAGGCTGTACCCTGCTCAGGGGGAGGTGATCAAAGAGCCAGCCACTGAGTTCATGCCAGAGACAGCCCCTGTTCCCCTTACAAGGAAACCCACTTGGAGACTGAGCTGCCATTAGCAGCACATTTGCCAGTGTTAGGAGTCAAACTTTATGTTCCTCTATGTGATTTCCAGAGGAGTTATGCCAACTCTGGAAAAGGACAAGGCCTGTCATAGACCTGACAAGTGGCAGCCCTCTGCTTTTTTCCTATTTTCAGTAGCTTACTTATCCTTACTAGTTGAACATTATGTGCAGGGATGTGGTTACCAAGATACTTTTTAAGTGTGCTACACTTGTTTTGTCATTATGAACATTTTAAAAATTATGAATACTTTTCCTATTTTATTTTTAGAGATTTTCATCCAGCCAATTCCAATAATTACTTATAGAGTTACTAGACATACTAGACTTTTATACATTTCTTGGAGACACACCAGAACAAGTATGCTTAATAATACCAAGAAGTATACAATAATACCAAGAGGTTTGTTTTACACTGAATTTGTAAATTATTTTCCACAATAATTTATTTAATCCACATATATAGGCCTTCTTACCTACATGTATTTTATTTGTCAACATTCAGAGATATAAGTTAATGATTTCTGTCTCCTGTATAATGAAATATCTATATATTTAAATGTTTATTTTTATTTAGATTAATTTATGATCAGATAACTGAGCTAAGAAGTCTTATTTATTTGATGTTACATAGTAAAACTTTACTTAGTCATGGTATTTTTTATAGAATAAAGCAAAAGGAAGTATATAATTTTGGAGAACAGGAATATCAAATGAAGGTGTGGATCATTGATAAATTTGATCAAAATAGTAAATGAGGGCATGACAAAGTGTATTACTTTTGTATTGTTATTTTTTTAAATTTTTATTTTATGTACATTGGTGTTTGACTGGATATATGTTTATGTGAGGGTATCAGATCCCCTGGAACAGGAGTTATAGACATTTGTGAGCTGCCATGTAATTGCTGGGAATTGAACCCAGGTCCTTTGGAAGAGCAGTCAGTGCTCTTAACCGCTGAGCCATCTTTCCAGCCCTTTGTATTATTATTTCATTTTTACTTTTATCCCTGTCTTTAATTCTCCATGATAGAGAAGTACATCTTTGTAAAAGTTATTTTCTTGACTGTTTCTTTACCACAAAACACACAAAAGATGTGGGACACAACAAACCCCAAAACTTTTTGCAGACATTAATATTTTATTTTCTTCTTTAATAACGCTTAATAAGGAACAGAACAGATGATTCAATGGTTAAAAGGACTTGCTGCTCCTACAGAAAACCCAGGTTCAGTTCCTGGCACCCAAATGGCAGCTCAGAACTTATTCAGGTTCCAGGAGATCTGGTGCCTTCCTCATGCCTCTGCAGGCACTGCACACACACGGTGAATATAAATACACGTAGGCAGAATAGTCATGCATACAAAATAAAACATTAGGGGCACTGGAGAAATGGCTTAGTGGTTAAGAGTGCTTGCTGCTCTTCCAAAGGACCCAGGTTCAACTCCCAGTATCCACATCTGGTGGCCTCCAACCACCATCGGTCCAAAATCACAGGATCTGACACTCTCTCCTGGCTTCCAAAGGCACTAGGCCACACAAAAATAAAAATAAAACTTAAAAATAGAATAATAAAAATGAACACTTAACATTTTGGGGTTCTAGCTTAGAGGGACAGTGCTTCCCTTGGATACATGAGGTTACGAATCTATGACAACATCAATACAAAACAAAGGAAAAAAGCAAGTGTGTTTATCATACTGGAAACGTATGGGGCATCAGTAAGGTAAGGCTGCCCTGGGAGACATGGCACCACCCTGTACCAAACGAGGCCTTATGCTTTCAAAAGAAAAAGAGAGGAGATGATACCGAAGAAAGGAAAACTTTCAGAGGAAGTAGTTTTCCATGAGAGAAAGCTCAGAAATTGATTATTATTTTCTGTCTGTTATTTGCTACAGTAACTCTCCATATCATTAGCATATGTTTATAAAGGTTTTTTAAAACATATCATAGCTAGCTTTGTGGTTACCTATAATGAGTAAAGACTTTGTTTCATGTTATATGATCATTACGTTTTTGTCCAACTGTGAGTTCATGTGAGACACCATGCTTTATCGTTACTTGATAGTAGGCAGGCAATCTCCATCAGTAGAATTACACACTTTTACTAATGAAACAAACAGCAAAATGGCATGACTTTTTGGTTCTATTTGACCATATACTTATGACAGGGCTGGCAATGTGCAGGACACTGGGTATGTTTTCTCATTTGGTTCCGTATCCTTCAAGGTAGGCACTGTCAACACCCCCACTTTAACAGATGAAGTGATTCAATTTAGATCCATCCAAGAATATATTAGCCCTCTTCTGACTTTTTTGGTCACCGGGCATGCATGAGGTGCGCGCGTGCGCGCACACACACACATAAATATAAACAAGCAAACAAATATTTAAAAATAAGTATTGTAATAGAATATTTAAAATAGAAAGCCAAGGTATGACAATGGAGAAAGATACTTAACTTCTTCAAGTTGGCTTCAAAATGTAAATATAAGAATTACAAAACTTATTCCATATATAAAGATTAAGTAAGTAAATGCACATAAAATGTTTAGGATATGATCATACTTTTCCAAATTCTCAAATCATGATGGTTATTATTATTTAGTCCCGACTATGTTTGTCTTACTCACTGTTTTCCTGTTGTGAGGAGACATTATGACCAAGGCAACTCTTAAAGGAAAAAGCATTCACCTGGAGGCTTGCTATGTTCAGAGGTTTAGTCATCATCATGACGGCGGGAGCCTGGTGGCATGCAGGCAGGTATGGTGCTGGAGAAGTACTTGAGAGTTACATCCTAATGTGCAAGGGTGTGTGCAAGCCCACACTTGCACACACACAGTTGGGGGATGGGAAGGAGAAGAAGATTGAGATGGGGGAGAAACTGGAAGATGGCCTGGTATGAGCTTTTGAAACCTCAAAGCCCACCCCAGTGACACAGCTACTCCAACATGGATATGCCTCCTAATCCTTCTTAAATAGTGCAACTTCCTGGTGACTAAGAATTCAAATATATGAGCCTATATATTTTTTCAAACCACCAAAGCATTTAAAGGAAAGACTAAAAAGACAGTAATAAATTAAATGTTTTGGCACACTGTTACTTGCTAGATAACATAGCTCCCACATGTTAGCTGTTTAAGTCTCTGATAAGCAGGCTGTGTCCATATAACCACAGAGGTTAGCACAGAATAAGGGACTAGTGGTAGAGATTTCCCTAGGATGTGGATCTAGAATAGACAGGGACGGATGGGGTTGGGGGAGGAACTAGAACAGAGGTCAAAGAAAAAGGGGGAGGAAAAGGGAAGGAAGGGAAAAGAGGGTCAGGGAGGAAAGAGTAAGTAAGGGAGGGAATATGGGGAGGGACAGCTAACACTAAGAGTCATTTGGTTGTATAGAAGCCAAATACAGTAGAAGCTTTTTAAAGAATCTAAATGAAATCACCAAATAATTGGGAGACAAAGCCTTAACTAGACAGCTCGTCACTAAACGAAACCTCCAGTTTCATTTATTAGGTTATATCTAATGAAGATGTTAGCCAAAGTGCCCCATGGACAACCTTAAACAATCCAGGGTATTGCCAAGGCTATTGATTTCTCTCAACAAACTGATTGTAAGTCCCTATTGCTGACGATAACACCTATAATATTCAGTGAACAGAGAAGTTAGTACCTACTTAGAACTTCACCCCTTGTGTTCATGGTATTAGAATGTACTGTGCATGCCACAGGAGGTCAACATCAACCCAGCTACAAATGCTTTGATCTACAATGGTGACCTGCCTGCAAGATACACTGGTGCAATAGTGGCCTAAAAACTGTGAGAGTAACCAATCAGTACCTGATGAGATTTAAGGGCCACTCCATGAGATGGAGCCCATGCCTGACACTGCTTGAGTGTCCACGAACAGGAGACTAGATAGGCCAGAAACCTTAGGGAAATCCAAACACTTCTTACTGTTCTGTTTAAGGAACACAGAATGAAATGGTTCTTAATGGCAGCCTGCTGTACCCATAGATCAGTGTCTCATTCTGCTGTCATCAGAGAAGGTTTCTCCTGCAGTAAATGAAAACAACTGCAGAGACCCACAATAGAATGAATTGCAGAGAGTGAGATACCTTAGAACACTGAAAAGGGATATCTCTATCAAATCTCTCCTCCCTCATGACTCAGGGCACTACTGAGAAGAGGGGGTAGAACGGTTGTAAGAGCCAGAAGGGATGAAGGACACCAAGGAGACAAGGCCTCTTAAACACAGCAGGACTGGCCCACACAGGCACTCACAGCCACAGCAGGCCAGACGGGGCCCAAGTGCTAAAAGGAGAAGTATTTCTTGTGCTTTTTCTTTGGCTCTTTTTCTCCTGGTAGTTTGCTTGCTTCACCTTATTCTAATCTATTTGTTTTTGTTTTATTATTATATTTAGAGGCCTGATACTACTCTAATTAGAGAGAAAAAGAAAGCGTGTTGTTTTGGGTGGGTGGAGGGTCACAGAGGATCTGGGGAGAGTTGGGGGAGGAGAAACTGTAATCTGAATATATTGTGTGAAAAAAAATCTTTTCAATAAAAAATACTGCTACAAAAGAATAACATCTCTATGGAATTATCTCCATAATGTTTAGCAAAAAATCTGTTGGCATTAGGAAAGTCATAACACACTTGTAATAAAACATTCTCTATTACTTCGTTTCCCTGGTGTCCCATCCTTATCAAAGAACATAAACGGTAATAATAGAAACAACGGCAGCTTTTAGTGAACAGGTCTCTCCATCTTTGCTGATAAAGATCGCCTATTATTTAGAACAGAACTGAAGTCATTTCAAACAGAATGTACTTCACAGTAAATCAGATGGTCACCTCATGATATCATGAGGTCAGAGAGGCTTAATCTGTGTTAAAAATAACAATAATAAAAGATTCTCGTCATTTTTAATATCTGCTTAAATAGAACACAGCCAAACTTTCTAAGCTTTTTATGTAGTTCTGAGAAATCCCTTCTGCTTAGCCAGGCATGATGATCCATATCTGTAATCCAACATGGGGGAGAAAAACCAGGAACATCTTTGAAGACTACACTGAGACCCCATCTCAAAATACCACAGCACCACACACTGCAGCACACTGCACCACACCACACCAGACTGTACCACACACCACAGCACACCACACACCATAATACACCACACCACACACCATATGATTGCACACCACATCACACTATACTATACCATACCACACCAGACCACACACTATACTATACCACACTACACATACACATCACACCAAACCCCAAACCGAAAACCATGTAAAACTTAACCTAACCAAAACAAAAGAACAAAAAAATCCCTAATGCTTGAACTTCTGCAAATATGCAGCAATTTTATCAAGAATTCCCTTTATTGTCTGTTAAATTTGCAGGTGAAAGACATCTCAGGTAGAAACAGACTGAGCAGTTGAAACTGTAGCCCTGTTTAGGTACCACACTGCTGCCCACGTGTGGCCATTAATTCAACAAATACCCGTTGAGCCCACATTTTGTGCTAGCATCTGTTCTAGCCACCTGAGGAACAACAGAGAACAGGACAACCAAAAATCTCTGCTTTCATCAGTTTTATGTTCTAGTATGGAGTGGTACAGTTCAGGTAACAAGTACTTGGCATTTTAGCAAGTGACAGGACTTTGGAGGAAAAAGTAAACAGAATAGGGTCCAAGGAGAATACTCAAAGAAGGATTCTAAGTATAGCAGACCTCACTGAAATTTATACAATCTCAATAAAATATTTGGGAGATAAACAATATTTGGAGAAATAACCTGGACCAATTCATTGAGAACTTGTTCCAACAAAAAATTGTTTTTAAAAGTGTGTGTGTGTGTATGTGTGTGTATTCTAGCCAGGTTACACAGACCTAGTAGGTCTCTGAATATAATCTCTTGCCAGACAGCCAGGTTCTGAATTAAAATCCTCTACAGTGATGTATGTGTATATGTTGGGCCAGGGTATAGCTCAGTTAACGGCATGCCTGCCTGAGGTCCTACCTTTAATCTCACGTCTGAGCAAGGATATGGGGGAAAGGAGGTCAGGGTATATGGAGAGGGACTGTGCACAACAAGTACAACAAGTTAGAAACAGATATGGCCAGTGCAATCACAAGGTGGAAAAAGAATAAAACGGGAGAATTAGGAGGCAATAAAGGTCAAGTAGACAATTTATGTGACCTTTTCTAGTTCTACAAATGATGTGGAGTCCCTGATTTGTACTCTTATGGATCACAGTAGTTCCTAGAAAACAGCCACAGAAGGGTGAAGTAGGAATGAATACCCATTACTGGGATAAATCAGAGGAGAAAGATGGGACCTTGGAGCTGGATCGTAGCATGGAGGCAGATTCCTAACAGTATTAGTACTAGGTCTACCGACAGAGGCAGTTAACATGACTCCAGTATTCTGTCAGAGAAGTTAATACAAACATCAGAGGTCATGCAGGTTTAGGAGGAAAGATCAGGAATGGAGTTTGAGGACCAAAGTCTGCAGCATACATCACACACACTACATCTATATCAGAGGTAGAGGTGGCTCACAGGCAGATAAATGAGGTTTTCAAACTCATAGAGCAGACCATTCTGGAATTTTATCAGTTTCTTATCAGGACATGGAATTACTAATATGTAAATAATTTTTAAAGCACGAGACCACTAAGTATGTAAAAGGAAAGAATAAAGAGACTCCATGTGTGGGCCAGAAGTGCTACTGAATTTTAAAGTATTTGAGCTATAAATGAGCACATTAAAAATGGTAAGTTTAAGTTTCTCAATATAGAGGAAATGGAGTGGCACCTCATGACAGTATTAAGCTGATTCTCAAGCTCTATGGCCAAACATACTGCAGACCTGCAGGAATGCATGTACATCCATTACCTCAAACATTTTCACTGTAAAATCAAACTCCCAAATCAGGCTTATCAGGAGGAATGAAGGTCGTGTGGTAGACGAGTGCCTGGATTCTGCCATGGCTCTTCTATTTTGAAGGTAGGAGCTAAGCCAATGGAAGGCTGCAGTGAGGTGATGTAAGGGATATGACAGGCCAATGACAGCGCTTCTGAGATTAAAGCCAGGCCTGATTTTCTTGAGAAATATTATTTTACCTTATTGAAGCACATGATCAGAATGGTAATATCAGATTATGACATGCAATAATTTGGTGTTTTAAATAATTTGAATATATGAGTCTATTTAAAAGCTATAGTAGACAGGAGTCATTTGTTATAAATTAAGCTCTGTATACTGACAGAATAATGGAACTCTAAATCAAAAGAGAGATTGTGAAAAGTGAGCAGCCTATAAGCAAAAACAGCAATCCATGTGAGAAAACAGCAGTGCATATGGGAAATCACTGAAATAGCTAATTCACTTAGGACAAAACAAAACAAAAAAACCCAACACATTTTAAAATGATAATCTGAGATATGTATGTTAAAATCAAAATAAAACAATCTATTTTCACCTACCAAAGTGGCAATATTCAACAAAGGTAACAGCAATAGCAAAGTTGGGAAACTGAACTCACATGAGCTTTACTGAAGGGCAACACAGCGTCATTTGCCTACTTGGAAACACACACACTTGGTTGCCATGCATTTCATATTTGGGATCTCTTATCAAAGAACTTCTGAGAAGTGTGCACAGAACAAGGCACTAGAGGAATATGTAGTCAATTAAATGACAACAAGTTGGAAACAGCTGTTCTAAAAAGGACTGGTTAGGTAAATATGCTATAATGATACAATGAATAAGTCTTAAATACAAAATATTTTTTGAAAAATTTTAAATGAACAAATACAAGTGTTAACAAATCTATTATTTTTGTTATTGAGAATTAGCTTCCCATATTCCATGCCTTGTCTACAATAGTAATTCAATTTATATATGAAACATGGCAAGAACATACTCCTTGTAAAGATTTTATATATTATAGAGTGAGGATACTACAGACAATGGGACTATATAACCTATCATTTTAAGATTCTTACAGACTCTTAGACTCACCATGAAAGGCTACTATCCCCTTATTACATAAGACTTCACAATCAATGTGCTTTATTTCATTCTGCCACTTAGTAAACTAGACTTATACGCCTTTTCCAATAAACAGATGGCTTTTGTTCGTTTGTTTTGATGGCTAAAAGTACTTTTTATCATCATTGTATCTTGTATAGGCTTTATATGGAACATGTACCAGTATATGTTTGCTCAAATACTTCATGGGGAGAAATAGGGTTTTGAATAAAATACAACACTAACAGTTATGACTTTTAACACTTTCTCATTCATTTTAACTTTCAAAAGATGACTCATTAGCAAACCCTGCTCTAGTTAGGGTTTCTGTTGCTGTGATTGAAACATATCCTAAAGCAAGTCAGGGTGGAAAGGCTTTATTTTGCTTATACTTCCAGGTAACAGTCCATCACTGATAGAATTGAGAGCAGAAACTCAAGGCAGGTATCTGGAGGCATGAGCTGATACAGAAGCCATGGAGGGATGCTGCTTATGGGCTTGCTCCCCAAGCTTGCTCTGCCTGCTTTCTAATAAGCAGCAGGTCCACTAGTCCAAGGGTGTCAGCACCCACCATAGATTGGGCCCTCCCCAATCACCAATGAAGAAAAAACCCTACAGGCTTGCAAACAGCCCTCATTTTATGGAAGCATTTTCTCACTTGAGGTCCTGGTCTTTCAGATGATTCCAGCTTGTTTCAAGCTGACATAAAAACTACCCAATATCTGGGTTACCTCACTCAGGATGATCTTTTTTAGTTCCATCCATTTGCCTGCAAATTTAATGATTTCTTTGTTTTTAATTGCTGGGTAGTATTCCACTGTGTAAATGTACCACAATTTCTGTATCCATTCCTCTGTTGAGGGACATCTAGGTTGTTTGCAGATTCTGGCTATTACAGATAAAGCTACTGCGAACATGGTTGAGCAAATGTCCTTGTATGTTTGGGCATCTTTTGGATATATGCCTAGGAGTGGGGTAGCTGGATCTTGAGGTACACAGAAAATTATTCCTAATTTTCTGAGAAAATGCCAAATTGATTTCCAAAGTGGTTGTACAAGGTTACATTCCTACCATCAATGCAGGAGGGTTCCCCTTTGTCCACATCCTTTTCAGCATGTGTTGTCACTTGAGTTTTTGATCTTAGCCATTCTGATGGGTGTGAGGTGAAATCTCACAGTCGTTTTGATTTGCATTTTTCTAGATGACTACATACTCACTTATAAGTGGTTATTAGCCATATAACATAGGATAAATATACTAAAATTATAGTCCTAAAGAAGCTAAACAACAAGGAGGACCTGGGTAAAATGTTCAATCCTCATTCAGAAGGATAGACATTGGAAGTGGGAGAAGACAGAAAACAGGACAGGAGTCTACTACAGAGGGCCTCTGAAAGATTCTACCAGCAGGGTATCGAAGTAGATGCTGAGACTCATAGCCAAACTTTCAGCAGAGTCCAGGGAATCTTATAAAAGAATGCGGAGATAGAAAGACCTGGAGGGTACTGGAGCTCCACAAGGAGACCAACAGAGCCAAAAAAATCTGGGCTCAGGGGCCCATGCAGAGACTGGTGAATCAACCAAGGACCATACATGAAGAGGACCTAGAACCCCTGCTCAGATATAGCCCATAGGCAGCTCAGTCTCC
Organism: Pachyuromys duprasi; assembly: GCA_028658305.1. Taxonomy (NCBI): domain Eukaryota; kingdom Metazoa; phylum Chordata; class Mammalia; order Rodentia; family Muridae; genus Pachyuromys; species Pachyuromys duprasi. The sequence continues at coordinate 23,969,442 of CM053744.1, forward strand.
ATGTGGGTCCCCTAGTAAGGGGAGCAGGGGCAGTCTCTGGTATGAGCTTGGCTACCTGCTCTTTGATCATCTCTCCCTGGCGAGGTTGCCTTACTAGACCACAAAGAGGATCCAGCCAGTTCTGATGAGGCCTGATAGGCGAGGGTCAGATAGTTGGGGTAAAGGACCTCCACTATCAGTGGAGTAAAGGAGGGACATAGAGGGTGAAGTAGAAGGGAGAGTAGGACTGGGAGGCGAAGAGGGAGGGAGCTACAGCCAGGATACAAAGTGAATAAATTGTAATTAATAATAATAAATTAAAAAGAAAGGATCTGAACTTAAAAGTTTACAATATCACAGATATCTTGCTTGCAGCCGCTTCTGTATCTGTGACTAGAAGAAAACAGTAGGAACTTGGCCTTTAATATGAATAAATCCTGTTTTTCCTTACCCATTAAAAAAAAAGGGAACTACCCAGCACAGTTTTTAAATTTCAAAAACAGTATTTCTAACCCTCCCAGTGCCAAGGCTTGAGCCCAGTGGTCTATCACAGTTGGAAAGCCATGTGCCACTGAGTCACTCCCTAGCCCACCAACACATTGTTTAATTCAAAATGATAATTCCTATGAATTGTTTTATCATGAAATTTTCATGGCATAGTTTGCTGCTTGTTTAAAAATACACAACAAACTCCAAGAACTCATTTTAATCCCAAAATCAATATTATACTTTTTGTAAGATAAGTTTTTCCTAGGGAAGAAATTGTGAGAAAGGAGAGAGGCTGCCAGAAAAGTAACAGCTGGAGAGTCTGTTCCGAAAGGATTTCCTTTTTGGAAAAACAAACAAATACGCAGAAACAAACAAATAAACAAAAGTGTTTAAGACTGACCTCAGAACCTTTCCTGAAGGTTTTGTATGATTTAGCAAACTGGACAAACTACACTAGAAAATCTGCTGTTTCTTCAATGCCCTGTTTTTGGTCCATAATGCACACTCAAGAACCCAGCAAGTCAGAACCACAAAAAACTTACCAGATCAGGAATTCATAATTTTAAATCAATAAGATGCAAAGTGGTTGTTCAATTGTCAACATTGCAAATTTTATGTTAACAATGAAAATGTACTAGAAAAATTCATAATTAACAAACAACTAAGATAAATTTTAAGTTATAAAATCTTATTTGCTTCTTGTTTCAAATAAATTTAAGTGTTTCATTATAGAATAATTTTTTGGTAAACAGTTTTATTTCTATTTTGTGTTTGTACTCCATGTGCATGGTAAACATGGGAAAGTCAGAGGGGAATTTGCAGGAGTTGGCTCTCTTCCCCTCCCATGTAGGTTCCAGGGATTGAACTCAGGTCATCAGACTTGCCTGCAGGTATCTTTAATTGCTGTGATTTCTTGCCAGCCATGAGATATTCTTCTTGGTTTCTGAGATACTGTGTATAGCCTAGGCCAGCCTGGAACTTGTTTGCCTTGGCTTAAGTACTAAGGTTATAAGCAAACATTAGCACACATGGTTACAACAATACTTTTAAAAGAAGATATTTACTGTTAGCAGCAATCAGGCCTGGCTTAATAACTACCAATTAGTTTTCTGAATTACAATGTTTTAGCACACTTGGATTATGATTCTCATCCCAAAATCAATGGGATGAGAGAATAAACACCTTTAGTCATTTATTGCCTGTCTCCATTGTACATCAGGTGACTAAAGAGATGATGGCAGTAGTTCTTCTTATTAACAGACAATTCCAACTGATACATGTGGAGAGGATTGAAAGACACAGTGCCATGCCTACTGACCAAACAGCTTGGACAGTGACCATCATACTTCCTAGAACCATGACAGGAAATTATAATGATCTATGCTCAACAGAGTTGAAAAGCCTTTAACAAATCTTAACACAGAAAAAACTTGTGTGTCTTCTTAATGAGCTACAACACAGACTATGGTCAATACTCTAAATCTAAAGGGTAACACACCATGTAGACAGACTCAGAACAAGAGATATTTCTGCAAACTGAAACCATTTCTTCTCTGTTGGAATCTGTTCAGCTCCTGATTTGATAAAAATACACTTAGGAGTATACAGGGTATTCTGAATAATGACCACATACTTGCTATTAAATTATTATTATGAGACATTTTGGTTTCAGAGTAACGTATTGATGGAAATATAAAAAGAATACTTTTGGGACTGGAGAGATGACTCGGTTGGTCAGGAGTAGTTCCTGCTCTTTCAGAGGAGCAGGGTTCAGTTCTAGGACGCACACAGTAGCTTTATTCATCTGAACCCCAGGACCCCGTGCTCTCCCCTAGCCTCAGAAGGCACTAGCATGCATGTGGTGCAAAACATACAAGCAGGCAAAACTTGTACACACAAAAGTGAGAACAAACCTTTAAAATCCCATTTTATAATTTAGAAGTACACATTGAAGTAGTCACATATAAAGTGAGAAGTTGGTGATTTTCTTTAATGTTTTCTTGGGTGACGAAACGTGGGTGATGCATAGATCAAAAAATTATCCATACATATGCACCATTTATAGTTCTTAAAGCTAGGTGATGGTTAAATGTGGCCACATCCCAGTATTGTATGTTTTAAAATTTCCACAATAAGAAGTCTTCAGGCCTGAAGAACTAGGTCAGTGGTATAGCACTGACAGTGTGTGCACTGCATACAACAAGAGTTTTGCCTGCCTTCCTCAGAATACAAGCTCAATGTTTTTTCAACCGTTAATTTTATTAGTGAAAATACTTAAATGTAAAGGGAAAGAAATATTGAGCAACATACAAATTATCTATCAAAAATTCCTAAATAGTGGAGGATTCAAATTACAAGGTGGTCAACATGCCACAAATGCTCTAACTACTAAGGTCATTTTTATCACACTAAATAGTTCCTCTTATTCCAGTATATTAACCTTTTGCTACTTATTTTATAACTTTAAAGGTTTGTTCATAGCATACAAAGATTAAGAAATGATTCTTAAAGGGATATAAAATCCCATGTTTTAGGCAGATCAAAGCAAGTATTTCATTTCTGTACAACTCACCTGCAGTAAAATCTTCAGTCAGGTCAATAAATGCATGAGAATGTGGATTGCGCATTTTATTTGGAATGGTCAAGGCAGGATGCCATGACAAATTTCTAAAATATAAAAAAGAATTATTTTTCTTAGGGTGAATATCAAATAAATCTTGTTTTAAAGTATAAATTATTAGCATATGATAATTTTACAATATTTTATTAAGAGATATTTCACATACTATAAAATCCATATTTTTAGTGTATATAATCTAATAGGTTTTAGTGTGTTAACAGTGTAAAATCATTTCTTCTCTCAAAGTCGAAAACATTTTCCTTTGAAAAAGAAATTTCCAAATGTACTCGTCACTCCTCATTAACTTCCTTTGGTAACCACTTATTTGGGATCTTAATATTTTCCAACTCAAGACACTTTATGCAAATGTACATACAACATGCGGCACTTTCTATGCAGCCTCTCTCATCACATTTTCAAGTTCATTCACAATGAAACATGCATGCATCAGAACTGCACTCTTAGTCTGGGCATGGCAGCATTTGAGAGGTAGAGCCTGGCAGATCTCTATGAGTTCAAAGCCAGCCTGGTCTACATAATGTCGGGCCAGTCAGGACTACTCAGTTGGATCCTGTCTCAAAAAACCCAAACAGCAACAACAAACGAAACCTACAATCTTTTTTTTTATGGCAGACTTTTTTATGTAAGACTAAACATACTGTTTACTCAGTCATCTGCTGATGGATGTTGGGTTGTTTCTACCGTTGCTATGAGCATAAGGTTTTGATGTGTGGGGGGTGTTGTTTTGAAATTAAGTTAATTTGCTGGCTTATGTTTACTTTTGGGGAACCATGAAAACTATTTTCCAAGATGGTTTTCCCATCTTGTATTTCCCCCAGCAGGGAAGGAGTATTTCAATATTTTCAAATTTTTGAAAATTTGCCACCTCCCAGAAGTTTGCTTTCTGTTTTACTCATGGCTAACAATTTCAAGCATTTCTTGATCATTTGTAGTTCTTCATTGGGGAGATAAATTTTCACATCATTTGCTGCTATTTAAATTGTATTTTTAGTGCTTTATTATTGATTCATACGAATTCTTTGGCTATTAGACGTTAGACATCGCTGTTTCCCAAGTCTCAGGGCTGTCTTTCATTTTCCTGATGTTGATCTCAAAAAAAACAGTTTTTAGTTTTGATGAAGCCCACTCCATCTATTTTTCTTTTTAGTACTTCTTCTTTCGGTACAATGTTGGGGAACCCTGCTGTTAAGGTCAAATTCTGGTAATGCTAGATAGCCTCTAAGCCTGACTCAAAAATGAGGGACTCCCTTTATCAGCAGGGCTCCCTCTTCTCTGCCTGATCTGGGGAGCCCGAATCCCCACATCCTCAACCCAAGGAATGTCAGGTAGTCCTTTGTGTGTGTGGGGGGGAACAAAACAAACAAAAAACAAAAACAGGCTCAACTCCCTTTCTCCTGGAAAACCTATTCAGCAAGCCCCTGGAATTCCTCTCTACCCTATGCTAATGAAATCTTAATTTTCAATCAATAACCCTTTTCTATACCTCTAACCAAGTCTGGAGATGTTCCTCCACCCCCAGCTGCCCATAGGATAATTGAGTACTCTTCCCCTTCTGCTGCTGCATGTAAATGAAGTATCAATGGCACCCTTAGCCCCATCGAATCAAATACATTCACCCTCAAAACTCCTCCCACTACCCAAGGTTTACAAGTCTGGTTCACACAAAATAAATGGGCCGTTACCATCTATTTCATTATTTATTCTGGGGAAGGAAGGGCTCCCCTCTTCCCTGAAGAATTTGCCTTTAGAAGCCTGGGATTTGGCTGCCCAGGGTCACCATTGAAGAAGTGAGATGCTGACCACCAATAAAGCAGCCCACCTGCATCCTCTGGCACTAGCATGACTGTAACACTGCATCATCATCACTGGCTTTGGAACACAGAGTTTCCACTGCCACTGGGTACCAGCAATCTCATTAAAAAGAACTTTGCACCCAGTGAGATTCTGAGCCTTGCAAATGGACTTTGCTTTTTGCCCTCTAGCTGTTCCTGAGGGAAGTGGAACCTTTGAACAATGCTTCACCTTTCCTTCCAGAAGCAGACAGCACCTGGAGCAGCTTTTGAGGGGAGCATGTGCTTCCAGCATCAGTGGTGGAAACTCAGAACAACAGCACAATATAAGGTCATAAAGATTTACCTGTTTTCTTCCTAAAGATTTATGGTTTTTATCTCATATTGGCGTTTGGTTCTTTTGTAAAATAAGAAAGCAAGCAACTTTTTTTTCCATAAAGGTGGCTTAAAGAATGATGATTATTTGGAATATGAGAGAAAATTGATTTGAAACCTATTTCAAAACATATACATAATAGTAAGTCAAAATCTATCCAAAGCTAAAACTTTAGTATTCCTAGAAGTAACTACAAAGTAAATACTAAAGTCTTTGGATATGGGAAGGAATTTTTTTTTTTCCTGAGATAATCTATCCAAGGCTGACACAGGACTCACAAAGATATACCTGCCTCTGCCTTCCCAGTACAGAGGGATTAAAGATATGTGACACCATGCCCTTGGCAAGGAATTCATAAATCTTGTCTTCCCCACCATTATCACATGGCAAAAGCAAACAAAGGGGGCTGTATAGATGGCTCAGTAGTTAAGAACAGTTATTCTTGTAGAGGACTGAGGTTTGATTTCCAGAACCCTCCTGGAAGTTCACAACCATCCCTCACTACAGGGGATTCAATACCATCTTCCTACCTCCTCAAGCACCAGGCATGCACATGTGCACTGATATACAATCAAATATGAAAATTAAAATTAATAAATCTTTTAAAAAACAAGTAGACAAGTGCACCATTATAGAAAAACTTTGTGCATCAAAGAGGTGAAAAGGCTATGCGTTGGCAAGTTTTTATATCAACTTGACACAGGCCAGAATTATATGAGAAGAAAAAAGTCACACTTGGAAATGCCCCATCACACTGTCTAATTGATGAGCTCAGTTCACTGTGGGTGGGGCCACCCCTGGGCTGGAAGTCCCGGGTGCTACAAGAAAGCATGCTGAGCAAGCCACAAAGGATCAAGACAGCAAGCATGTTCCCTTCATGGCTTCTGCTTCAGTTCCTGCCTTGACTTTCCTGAATAATGGGTTACAAGCTATAAAATGAAATAAAACTATTCCTCCCCAAGTTACCTTTGTTCATGCTGTTTTAGCACAGCAACAGAAAAGTAACTAATATAGGAGATTATTCCTAGAAGTGGGGTATTGCTATGACAGACCCCACCATATTTTGGGGATGATTATAGGAGGACATGTGAACCTTGAGCCAGAAAAGCCACTGAGTTTTAGGGCTTAATGAGCTAAATTGGGAACACAGATATAATGTTGAGAGAAGTAAAGTATTGTAAGATTCCAGAGGAAAGTTTCAGTTTCTCCAAGACTCTATCAGGATGGTTCATTTGATACTTTGAATTTGAATTAAGAACCACTAAAGTAAAACCTTTGCTTTTCTGGGATAATTGATACTTCTCGGTTGGGGCTGAAGAATCAGCTTTGACTAAGAAGATACCAGCAACATTGAGCTAAAATCTTCTGGGAGGTATTTCCTCAGGGTTAGCACAAAGAAGCAATGATCAAGAAGGAGCCAAGACTACACCTTGTGCTGGCAGTCAATTCTGGTAACGTGTAAGAGTTTACCAGGTGGCACTGGCTTTGAAGGCATGAAGGGGTCAAACAGAGCAGAAGAGGCTTGCACTGTGAGAGTCTAGGTGAGGCCATTGGTGAAGATACAGCCTTTGTTGATGTAAAAGCTCCAGAACCGAAGGGGTCATGGGGAGTCGAGGACCACATGGTAAAGTTAGATTCCCAGAAGAGAGCTGTTGGTGAAGTGCGTGCCAGCTACATTGAAGACCCCAGCATTTTGGAGATGCTAGTACCATAGCACAACTGCCAAGCATCACAGCAGTAGTGGAGTGGAGCTAGCCTGAGCCTTTGACATGGGCTATGGATTATATGGCAAGGCTTTTGTTTTGAAGCCTAGAAGAAGTTTGACACTGAGCTTTAATTGTTGTATAAATTTGATTTGAACATAACCGTGCTTAGTTCTCCAATTTTTGAATAAAATAGCATTTTGTGTTTTGTATTGTAATGTTACTATTAATATGAGATCCTGGGGATAGGCAATAAGGAAAGGTTGACTAATGATGTGTTTGTATATCAAGTTGACAAGGAGTCAATTTATGCTGGCTGGTGTTTCAACCTGACACATGCTACTGTACATGCATGCATGCGTGAGTGTATGTGCAAGTTGTCTTTTATAACTTTCCACCTTATATATTGAAGCAGAGTCTGTGATGGACGTTTTGGTTTCTTTAAAAACTCAGTTATGTTTTAATCCCAAGTGTGGGATTTTAGTTTGTCTTGTACTTTGTCCACACGGTAATTGCCTCATGCAGGGGTCTTTGCCAACTAGAGTAATTTGAATTCTGAGGACTCTGAGGGGTACAAACATGAGAGCACAGAAGGAGACTGCACAGCGGCTTGGAGGAGATGCTGGATGTGCTGGTTAGCTGGACTGCTAGATAACCTGAAGACAGAGATTGGTACTGCCCCACCCAGCCAGAAGATGCAAAAAGGTCTACATCCTCCCATTTCCCTTCTAACCTTTTTTCTCTCTTATCTAGGGTTGGGGGATTGGGAGGGTTAGAGGCTTTAAGGAGCCCTCAAATAAAGTAGAGTTTAAAAAACTAGAGCCTACAAGGGTCTACAGATGAACCCAGAACTAACCGGTCTAGTCTGGGTAGCCAGGAATTTCTGTCTCTACCACTTGCTGGGATTATAGGAGGTCACTGTGCCCGCGTGGCTTTTGTGTGAGACCTAGGGATCTACTTTCCTCAGGCTTACATGGAATATGCTTTATCTAGCAAACTATCTACCTAACCCACAACCTAAAATGGGCAAAGGACTAAAAATTTTCCAAAAACATTTAACTGCTGGGTATGGTGATGAATGCCTCTAATGTGAGTACTCATACTCAGGAGACTAAGGGAGAAGGGTGATGAATTTGAGGCCAGCCTATGTAACATTATGAACTCCTGATTAGCCTAGGTAAGCTGAGACCTTTTCTCAAAATTTCAAACCAAACAAAAACAGCCCCACAAACCCCAAAACAACAACAAAAACAAAACAACAACAAAACAGAAAGCAAACCCAGGGACTGGAGATACAGCTTAATGGGTTACAGAGTGTACTGTTCCATGTTGGTAGTAGCTTTATTTGTAATAGCCAGAATCTGGTAACAACCCAGATGTCCCTCAATTGAGGAATGAATATAGAAATTGTGGTACATTTACACAATGGGATACTACTTACTCAGCAATTAAAAACAAGGACATCATGAAAATTTCAGGCAACGGGTAGGAACTAGAAAAAAATCATCCTCAGTGAGGTATCCCAGAAGCAGAAAGATACACGTGGTAGATAATCACTTACAAATGGATATTAGACATACAATATAGGATAATCATACTAAAATCTGTATACCTAAAGAAGCTAAGCAGGACACAAATAAATCTTAAAAAGAAAGAAAACACAGTAAGCCAACGGGGGCAAGCCAGGAAGCAACATTTCTCCTTAATCTCTGCTTTAGTTCCTGCCTTCTGGTTCTTGCTGGAGGTCCTGACCTTCTTTCAGCTAGTGATGAACTGTAAGATGAAATAAACCCTTTTTCTCCAGGTTCAGTTTGGTCTTGATCTTTATCATAGCAACAAAAAGCAAACTAGAACACCAGTTGTGATAGCCAATCTTGGTTGTCACCTTGACTGAGTTCACTTTCTCCTTTGCAGTCAGTCTAGGATCCCAACTCAAGGCATTCTGTCATCTAGAATTTGGGTGGGTCATCCCACCTCAGTTAGGCTAATCCAAATCACTGCCCTCCCTCCCCTCCACCCCCCCGGCTGGCACAGTGGCTGAGCTACACAAGAGAAAGCCTCACAGGTGTGCCTTGAGGTGATCGTAGGTCCTGCCAAGCTGACAATATTAACCATCATAGTGCCCTCACTGAAGCCAAATTTATACTCTCACTATTTTCTGTATATATACCTTGTAGTGATCACTTTTGTCAATTTGACACAAGCCAGAGTCATCTGAGGAGGGAGTCTCAGTTGAGAAAATGTCTCCATAAAATCAGGCTGTAGGCCAGCCTGTAGGGCATTCTTTAAATTAGTGATTAATAAAGGAGGGCCTAAGCCAATGTGTGTGGGGTCTGGGCAGGTGGTCCAGGCTCCTATAAGGAAGCAGGCTGAGCAAGATGCTAAGCAGCACTCCCTCCATGGTCTCTCCACCAACTACTGCCTCCAGGTTCCTGTTGTCTGATTTCTTGTCCTGACTACCATCAATGATGGACTATGATCTGGAAATCTGGAAGCTAAATAAATCCTTTCTCCCCACCCCCCACCCCCCAAAAAAGCAACAATGAAGAAAACAAAACAGACAAAACAAACAAAAAAACCCCACTGGCCACTCCAAACAATAAAGACACACAACATCATTACATAAGAAGATGCAAATTAGAGCCACCATGAGAAATCACATTACCATCATCAGAATGGTGACTGTCTGCTGCTTTGGGTATTAGTTTGGGAAGCTTCCCTTTAAAATGGGTGGAGTGAATACAGAGACTTCCTCAAGATGGTAAAGACAATGCTGTGCACACAAGACTGAACCTGCCAAAAGCCAGTCAGAGATGGGGAGGGGATCTTGGGGTCCAACACCTCCCTGCTGATGGTATTCTGCCAGAGAGAATTAGTGTCTTCAGATCTGTATCAACTGGGGAGAGCAACTGGAACCAAAATTTCATTTGTGGCTGATTTTGATATTTTTGGAAAGCAAAAGGACAGAACACAGTTCTTAGAAATTTAAATGTGGAAAGAGTATTTTTCAAGTGAAAAAATTCTCTTCCCAAAGCAAGAAACAGCAGCCTCTTCTTTTCTTTCTTTTAACTCAAACACTTTTTTGACTTACATCTTAAATAATAATTTGTTTATTACACTTTATTCACTTTTTATCCATGCTGCAGCCCCCTCTCTAGCCTCCTCCCAGGCCCACCCATCCTCCCTTTTCTCCCACTATGCCATTTTCCTAGTCCCCTGATAGGGGAGGACTTCCTCCCCTTTTACCTGACTCTAGCTCATCATGTCTCATCAAGGCTGGCTGCATCATCTTCCTCTATGGCCTGGCAAGGCTATACTCCCCCCTCCCCAACAGGGGGAGGTGATCAAAGAGCCAGCCACTGAGTTCATGTCAGAGACAACCCTATACCCCTTACTAGGGAACCCACTTGGAAACTGAGCAGCCAATGGGCTTCCTTTGAATAGGGGGTTTAAGTCCTCTCTAGGCATGGTCCTCAGTTGGAGTATTGGTCTCTGCAGGATCCCCTGGGCCCAGGTATTTTGGCTCTATTGTTCTTCTTGTGGAGTTCCTGTCCCCTCCAGGTCTTTCTATCTCCCTCTTCTTCCATAAGGATTCCAGCACTCTGCCCAAAGATTGGCTGTTCCTTATCTTTTCCTACTTCTTTTCCTTCCTTCCTTCCTTCCTTCCTTCCTTCCTTCCTTCCTTCCTTCCTTCCTTCCTTCCTTCCTTCCTTCCTTCCTTCCTTCCTTCCTTCCTTCCCTTTCTTTCTCTTTCTTCTTTCTTTTCCAAATATGAATGTATTATCAGGGAATTCAATGAATTCCTTTTTTAATATAATTTTTATAATAATTTATTTACTTTGTATCCCAGTTGTAGGCTCACCCTCGTCCCCTCCCAATTCTGCCCTCCCTCCCTCATCTTCTCCCAGGCCCCTTCCCCAATCCACTAATAGTGGAGGGCGCCTCTCCTTCCATCTGACCCTAGCCTAACAGGTCTCATCAGGACTATCTTTCATAGTTTTCCTCTGTGGCCTGGTAAGACTGCTTTCCCCATAGGGGGATGTGATCAAAGAGCTAGCCCCTGTTCCCCTTACTAGGAAGCCCATTTGGAGATTAAGCTGCCAGGGGCTACCTCTTGTGCAGGGGGTCTAGGTTATCTCTATGCATAGTCCTTGGTTGAAGTATCAGTCACAGAAAAGACCCCTAGGCCCAGATCTTTTGGTTCTGTTGCTCTCCTTGTAGAGCTCCAAACCCTTCCAGGTCTTCCTATCTCCCCCTTCTTTCTTAAGATTCCCTGCACTCTGCCAGTTTGGCTAGGGGTCTCAGCATCTGCTTTAATACCCTGCTGGGTAGAGTCTTTCAGAGGCTCTCCACAGTAGGTTCCTGTCCTGTTCCCTGTTTTATCCCTCTTCTGACGTCTGTCCCATTAGCCTTTCTGAATGAGGATTGAGCATCTTCCCCGGGGTCCTCCTTCTTGCTTAGCTTCTTTAGATGTTCAGATTTTAGTATGATTATCCTAAATTATATGTCTAATATCCACTTATAAGTGAATATATAGCATGTCTGCTTCTGGGAAACTCAGTCCAGATGACCTTTTTCCTAGATCCCACCATTTGCTTGCAAATGATTTCCTTGTTTTTAATTGCTGAGTAGTATTCCATTGTGTAAATGTACCACAATTTCTGTATCCATTCCTCTGTTGAGGGACATATGGGTTGTTTCCAGATTCTGGCTATTATGAATAAAGCTGCTACAAACATGGTTAAGGAAATGTCCTTGTTGTATACTTGAACATCTTTTGGATATATGCCTAGGAGTGGGATAGCTGTATCTTGAGGTAGCAGTATTACTAATTGTCTGAAAAAGTGCCAAACTGATTTAATTGTATAAGTTTGCATTCCTACCAGCAATGGAGGAGGGTTCCCCTTTCTCCACATCCTTTCCAGCATGTATTGTCACTTGAGTTCTTGATCTTAGCCATTCTGATGGGGGTAAGATGAAATCTCAGGGTTGTTTTGATTTACATTTCCCTGATTTTTAATTGGATTGATTCATTGCTGTTTAACTTCTTGAGTTCTTTATATATTCTGAATATTAGCCCTCTGTCAGATATAGGGTTGGTGAAGATCCTTTCCCAATTTGTAGGCTGTCATTTTGTTTTGACTACAGTGTCCTTTGCTTTACAGAAGCTTTTCAGTTTCATGAGGTCCCATTTAGTGATTGTTGATCTTAGAGCTTGTGCTGTTGGTGTTCTCTTTAGGAAGTTGTCTCCTGTGCCAATGAGCTCAAAGCTCTTCCCTACTTTTTCTTCTAACAGGTTGAGTGTGTAGTTTTATGTTGAGGTCTTTGATCTACTTGGACTTCAGTTTTGTGCATGGTGATAAGTATGGATCTATTTGCATTTTTCTACATGTAGATATCTAGTTAGACCAGCACCATTTGTTCAAGATGTTATCTTTTTTTCCATTGTATGGTTTTGGCATCTTTGTCAAAAATCAGGTGTCCATGAGTGTATGGGTTTATTTCTGGGTCTTCTATTCAACTCTATTGATTCACCAGCCTGTTTCTATGCCAGTACTATGCAGCTTTTATTACTGTTGCTCTATAGTACAGCTTGAGATCAGGGATGGAGATACCTCCAGAGGTTTTTTTAATTGTAGAAAATCTTTTCCTATTTCTGATGTCCACTCTGTTTGCCCTTCTGAATGAGGATTGAATGTCTTCCCTAGGGTCCTCCTTGTGGCTTAGCTTCTTTAGGGCTATAGATTTTTGTATGTCTATCCTATATTATATGAGTAACATCCACTTATTTTTCTTTCTTTCTTTATTTTTTATTATTGTATTTTATTACAATTTATTCAATTTGCATCCCTGCTGAGATTCCCTCCCTTGTTTTTCACCAACCCCCCCCCTCCCTTTTCTTCCCCTATACCTCTCTCCTAGTCCACTGATAGGGGAGGCCCTCCTCCCCTTCTATTTGATCCTAGCCTATCAGGTCTCATCAGGACTGTCTGCATTGTCTTCCTCTGTGGCCTGGCAAGGCTGCACCCCACAGGTGGAGGTGATCAGAGAGCTTGCCACTGAGTACATGCCAGAGAAAGGCCCTGCATCCCTTACTAAGGCTCTCACTTGGTAATATCCACTTATAAGTGAGTATATATCATATCTGTCTTTCTGCTTCTGGGTTACCTCACTTATGAAGCAGCCTCTTCTTTATAATCTTTGTTCACATTAATTTTAGCAAACAAATTTTCTTTTAGGTTAAACTAGAGTGTAAAATTAAGACCAAATAGCATGCAACTACCTTTGACTGAGCTACAAAACAGGTGTCATGGCACCATCCTCAGTGAGCCTGATCACATAAGTATGCTTTCAATAGTTACAGGTCTCATTCCCCATATAGTCTCTAGTTAATTTGAAGTACGTTATAGTTTAAATTGTTTCAACAATTCAACTTGTGACATTTTATCCTACGGTGAACTTAACTAAGTGTACATTTAATCTTACTGTTAACAGTTAAGAAAGATCACAGAGTGACAGTGTATGAATAAATTCAGCAGACATGTATTTGATCCATAGTTCCTAAAGTGTTCTGAGTTCACTGCTGTAACAAATAATAAAACTACCCAAACCCCAAACCTATCAGATTCCACACAAACTGTAGCTTTCTTCCTTCTTTTGAAGCCTAAGAGCCCAGGTAGGCAGTGGCTTTTGTCAGATGGGCTGTTGTTTGGGCAATCAAGAGACCCCACCTTGACAAACCAATCAGTTCTTCTACTTCCTTCTGAGTCCCTCTTGATGTCTACTTGCGAAACTTCTAAAAATTTATTAACTATACTCTTGATTCCTTTAATTTTCTAAATCAACAATCAGTTTCTTCATGGTGCTTTACAGCTTCTACCTGACTATCCCCTGCTGTCTTTACCCTGGTATCACTTAAGTAGCTAATCCTTAGGATTTAATAAATAGGCAATGTTCACCTACTACTGTGACAGCTGATAAGGGAAGAGACGCAGACCAGATGCCGTGCATTTTAGGATGGTTCAATCATAATTAAATGTACATAAAATCTACAGTGACAATAATTTATTTCTCATCTTTGAAATTGTTCTATTGCACATCACACATTTCAAAAATAAGCAGCAGGTAGCATATTTTGCAGGCAAGTGAACAGATAAACTGAAATCTCATGTAAGTGTTCAGCTGCTCTTGAAGGTTAGTGTCACACATTGCTGAGTAGAAGAAAGGGTAGAGATGAAAATAAAATGCATAGTTCCAAGCAGATATTAAGTTTACTCACTACCACTTCTTGACCTTTGTAGATTTCAATTAACTTTCCCCACAGAAAACATAATGATGTCAAAGTGTTCTAATTCGTGGGCATTCTCATCTTCTATCAGAAAGAATAGCATTTATGAAAGGATGAAGGTAATTAATGCCACGGCAGCTTTTGGTTTCCTATGGTAACAGCTATTTGAAATGCCTTCTAATCTACCCACTTATCAGTGTTCACTTCATCACTGAATGCTAACTATTTAAGAAATTCAGGTCAAAGCAGATAGTAGGAGAACGGGTTTGGCACAAAAAAGAATATCCACAGAGCTTCAGATATTTCTTTTTTTTTTCCAATACAATGTAATAATTCATTTAACAAGTATAATAAAAGACATAGTGGCCCTTCAGTAAATGTACGTGCCTCAAGGCCCAGACTCACACTTTCATAGTATAATAATTAATTTAAAAATCAGAAATAATAGTATTTTCTCTTATTTCCTTAAACAAAACTTACTACGAGTTTAAGAAAAGGAATAAAGTGACTGTAAAAAGTTTAAAAATTGAAAAAGTTAATTTATGGTATTTACAACAACTCTTTCCAGCTTTGCCAATGCTTCACCTTTAGGGTAGGTACAGCATAATGAGTTTCCAGCCAGCCTAGGCTAGAGTGAGACTGTCTCGGAATATCAGCTGGAACCTGTGATACAACTCCCCAGGTAGGAGCACTTGCCACCAACTGTGAAAAATGTACATTGCTGCACATGGGGGCTCACACCTGTAACCCCAGTCCTCTGATGCACAAAGTGGACCACTTTAGGTCAGTGTGGTCTACAGAATGAACCACTGTCTCAGAAAAAAAGGGGGAAACTTAATAAATATGAAGGAAAGATATAAAGTGGGCTTGAAAGTAAAGAGAGTTCTGATCACTTTTTTGCCTTTGTCATCATGATAAATTAAACCAGTCTTGAACAATTACTAGAAAACAGTTTTGAGACGTGGTAACAGAAACAAATAATAAATGTTTGAGGCTAGAAAAGATGGTATAACAAGTAAAGTTGTTTGACAATAAGCCTGATGTCCCGAGTTTGATTCTTGGGAGCCAAAAAACGAAAGGAAAGATCAGATTCCGACCAGGTGTCCCTCTGACCTCCACATGCACATTACAGCAAGTGTAAACACATTTGTGTTAGCACACACACACACTGATGAATGAATAAAATGTAATAAATAAAAAAAATACTTTCCACGGCGCCTCAGACTCACAGGTCCCTCCCACAACACATCCAACCTCTATACCAAGCCAGAGCCCACACAACCTTCTCCAGGAACTAGCCCATGGAACTGGCCTGACCCTCCTCAACCCATCATACCAAGCCACAGTCCCACATCCAGTGATCTATCCTATTCTGGCAACCTGTCCCTGCTCAGCAACCAGTCTCTCAGATTCTTCCAGGATCAATCCTCACAAGCATCTCCGACATTACATCCAACCTCTCTCTGCAGCCAGATCCTGTATAACTTTCCCCAGAGTATAGCAAAGCAAGACAGCCTGGCCCTGTATAGACCCCAAGATCTATACCAGGTTCTATATCCAGTGGCCCAACCTAGTCTGGCACCCATGCCTGCTGAGCAGCTAATCTCTAGGATTCCACCACAACGTTTCTGCCAGGCCCGGCAGGCCCATTAACACCACATCCACCCTCTCCATCCAGGCAGACCCTGTACATCTTTTTCCATGTATATTCCAGTGACTCTGCCTGACACTTTGCCATTTGTCTAGCCCAGATATACTCACTGCCTCAGACCCACTGGACTTCCCATATCACATGCAACCACTACAGTCAGGAGGATGTGGCTCAGTATTGTAGGCTTCGACCAGGATTAACATCCTGCATATCCATCCTAGTCCTCTGTGTCCACCTGACTTCATTCTACCTAAGCTTTACCAAAAATTTTGGCACAACACATATGGACATTCTCTCTTCTGCTCTAGCCTGCTCTGTCCACATCACAAAGAGAACTAACAAAAGAAGTTTATGTGCTCAGATTTCATAACAAAAATAAACAAATCATAACAACAAACAAAACCCAAGAAAACCAAACTCATGAAAGATCAAGCCAGTATTACCAGTCCTGTAGACATGTCTGCCAATAAGAATCGCCTAGATGAACTTTAGGACACAGAATTTAAATGAATAATTGTAAACTTCACCAAAAAAATTCAAAGAAAAAAAGAAGACACAAAGAGAATTGAAATAAAAAAGAAAGAACCTAAGGAGATTAAATACCCAAGTGATGCTCAAGAAAACTCAAACACAGGCTGATGGCAATGATGAAGACAATCTACGATTGAAAACAGAATTTAATAGAGAGGGGATTCAAGTTGAAATAAAGGTGGGATTGAAAATCCCAATAACTTAATTAGAAACTCAAACAAGAGCCTTACAAGCATAATGAAACAAGCCCAAGACAGACTATTAGGACTTGAAGATAAAGGATTATAGACAAAATAAGTAAGAATTATGAACTTTTTTAAACATAGGAAATGAACATACAGGAAATGTGGCACACCATGAAAAGATCAAACCTTTGAATTATAGGCACAGATGAGGGAGAAAAATCCCAAGTCAAAGGCATATAGATCAGATGTTCCACAAAGACAGTAATAAAAACAATATGATACTGGCACACACACACACAAAAGGCACGTGGACCAATAGACTTTTATC
This sequence comes from Pachyuromys duprasi, assembly GCA_028658305.1. NCBI lineage: Eukaryota > Metazoa > Chordata > Mammalia > Rodentia > Muridae > Pachyuromys > Pachyuromys duprasi. The sequence goes on from CM053744.1 coordinate 23,986,403, forward strand.
TATGACCTCTCAAAAACTAACTCTAAAAGGATGAAAGACCTAAAAGTGAAACTTGAAACATTAAAACTCCTAGAAGAAAACATACACAGTACTCTACATGATATAAATGTAGAAAAGGGCTTTTTAATAGGACTTCATTTACTCAAGAATTAAGGTCAACTGACATGTGGTATCTTATAAAATTAAAAGATGCCTGTACAGCTAAGGAAATAATCAACCAAATGAAGAAGCCCACAGAATGGGAGATAGTCTCCTCCAGGGAAGAGTACACCAATTCTTTATCCAGTATCAAATGGTTAGCCCCCAAAACATACACATACAGGTAACATATAGACTGAACTGATGATATTTTTGCATTCAGGCATAGCTTTGTCTATGGATGTATGTAACTATAATTAATGAATACAAAAAAGCAATCAGCTCTTTTGGCCCTTTCCCTCCTTCCTGCTCTCTCTGCACCCCCCAGTGTGTGCTCTTTCCCCCTCTCTCTCCCTTGCTACTCCCAATAAACCTACATTCATATAATACAGCTTCGTTTCACAATTAGCTCATTCTGTTTTATTTAATCAATCATCTGGTGCCCAGACTCTTTACTGGGGGAAATTGAGCCCCACAACCTGGACTTTGTGGGGCTACTCCCTTTACCTCATAGCTTTCTGCCTGCTCTGGTCTGATCATCTTCAAACCCAAAGGAAGCTGACTACCCAGTCTGGCAAAGTGGCAACCAACCTTTTCTCTCCTCCCACTTCCTCTCTGCCTGAGGCAACTTTGAATTCAATAAGTGCCCTGTCTCCCAGCTTCTGCCAAGAGGTACCAGGCACCTCTTTCGGGGTTCATCCACAGATTCACAAAACCAGGCCTCTGTTCCGAGGTAATCTCACATTTCAGAGAAGTCTGTTGGTAGATTAGCCTCACCAAAGCTGCTGATTCCACACTGATTTGGGATGACACTTTAATAATCTTGGGATTTCGGCAACGGCTGGGAAAATGGGTGCTTTTGGGTCTAAAACTGATCCCCAGACACCTCTTTGGTGTCTGCAGAAAATTTCCAAACTATCTGACCAGGGTTTTTGGAACCTGTGCTGTGACTCCTCCCCCTCTTCCACTTCCTGAGGCTGTGTCTGCACATTCCCTCCCATCCAGGTTCCTCCTACCCTATCCTGACTCTACCCCACACCCATGCAAGATCTTGGTGGATGGTGACAGCAGCAGGCAGGTGGGGTCAAGTGCACTGGGATTCCTGCTTAAAACACGTGGCTGATTGCTATGCTGGTTTTGGGATAAAGGAGGTGGGGCCATGGCTTTGTAGCCACCTTTTAAGCTTTAGCTGTTCAGTCTGTAATGACGTAGTGTGATAGGATCAGCAGGATTACCAGTCTATAAACTGTATCGATGATTGAAAGTTTTCCTCTGACTTCAAATATATTAAAGTCACACACTTGTTTAATTAAGCCTAGTATGGGTAACTATACAATCAATGTTTGTTTGGCTCAGCTATACTTAATAGATTATGGTCCTCAAACATGTCAGAAAATTTGCAGAATAGTACATTTAAATACTTAATGACAGAAACCCCAGCTTCTAGCAGTGACCCTGAGGCCTCCAGGAAGATTTGGGCACAAAGACAGATGATTCCACTTGGATACCACAGATACTGGGCACGACTGTTCCAAGTGGTCTGCTGCTAAGGCCCTAACTAAAGGTGGACAAACAAGACACTTGAAGAGCTGACTGCCCCATTTTGCCTAGACAAAATTAGGTTAGTCATTCTCCCAAATTCCTCCTCCACAAGAAAGGCCTCTCAGATTTGCTGGACCCAGCACCCGAAGACTTATGCTGAGATGCTGGCCTAGGACTTGTGCCCACAAAAGCCACTGACACCACAGGAGCCTAATGGGAAGGCCATCTGGATAATGGGTAAGCCTCTCTCATTATGAATCAATACACAGGCTGCTTGCATTATGCTTCCTGTGGTAATTTATCCTTCTCGGGTCTCTGATGGGTTTGAAGATCAGTTTAACAGCAGAAACCACGGCTTCACCTGCCCTCTCAAAATCTACAGTTTATGTAAAGTCTGAGTTTCTGATAAAGTGTTTGCGGGTCTGAGAAGGTGTTTTAAGGTTGGTGATAAGAAAGTAATTTCGGGGGGAGGGGGAGGGTGTTCCAAGATGGCAGCGCTCGGAGGACACTCTTTCTGTCCAGCAGCACAGCAGAATCTGCACAGTGACCAGCAGACAGAACTCTCTGTCCTAAAACACCAGGAACCTGTGTTTCCCAGGTGAGAGGACACCCCACGGTGTGGGATTCACTCAGTTTCAACTCTCCCAGCTAAATCGGGAAAGAGGTCCTGGTTCCACCAGGCGCTTGGTCTCCAGCCCAGAGCCACACACCAGAGTGCTCTGATCACTGTCCCGGACTGTACTGTGGGCCCCACAACATGAAAGACTGGGATTTCCAGTTGAGAGAAAACCCCACGGTGCAGGTAATGATCAGGACCGACCTTAGGTCACCCAGACAATCCCTGGAAAAAGGCCTGGGTCCAGCGGACACCCAGCAACCAGCCCAAAGCTGGGGACGCAGAGTCCTGCCTGCACCCCTGACTAACTGCCCCAAATAGAACTGTGGGCCCCAGGGCTCCAGAGTCTGAGTCTCTCTGTCGGGTGACCCACAGAGAAGGGAACAACAGATTTGACTTCAAAGCACTCAGCCAACACCCTCCCCCGAAAAGTTCTCAGGAAAAGTTACAGTTTCGGCAGACGTCCAGGTGCCCAATCGCCAGCAAGGTAGAGGTATAAACGCGCCTGTGCCTGTGGGTTCTATTTGCCATCCCAGAAAGAATTACGGTCCCCAAAACATAGTCTGGGTGTCCCTGCCGGGAGGAAAGCCCACAGCGGAGAGATTTTCAGGTCTGTCACTCAGGACACTCAGCTCCAGAAGACTTTCTGGGTTCACGAAGGCCCTAGGCTCTAGCCTTCTACTGCAGGCATGAGTGCCCTGCTCACCTGCCATTGATTACTACTAGGGCACAGGGTCACACAGCTGCAGCCTCAGACCTACAAACGCCTGAGAACCATCACAGCAACCCTCAGATACTGGTCCAAGTTGCGACTAGTTATCCGTAGCTAAACTGACAAAACCGCGGGGCTCCCTGGTTCTTCAAGACAGCTGCACCCAAAAAAATACACCTTAGAACAGCAGCTGCAGCTCACTAAACTCAGAGCAAAAAACCCAGCAGCAGGGCAGCCATCTCCAGGACTTTTCCTGATGAGAGGAGAGCGTTCCTGAACACCACAGTGACCACACAGGTCCATATGCCTGAGGTGAACTGTGACAATTCCTGAGAAGCACCACCATTCAGTTGAGTATACCCAAAAAACTGAGGAGATCCACTTCAGAACCCTGCCAAGGGGATTCTCCCCACCCCAGGACGAAGCAGGCACCACAAATTAACAGACAACACCTGAGATAGCCAGATCGGTAGAGGCCAGCGTAAAAATACAGCCAACAAAAGGCAAAGCAGTATGGCATCCCCAGAACCCAGTTCCCCAGGGGCAAGTAGCTCTGGACACCCTAACATAAGTGAAATTCAAGAAGATGACCTTACATCTTTGCTTACGAAGAGGTTAATGGAGGAAGCAATTAAAATGCATAAAGAGTTAGAGGGAGATATAGTAAAACAGAATATGGCCATCCGTAAAGAAATACAGGAAGATGGAGACAAACAGTTTGTGGCTTTCATAGAGGAAATGATTAAATCACCGAAATAAATAAAAGAAACAGCAGAATGTTCAAAGAAACGGGAAGGAATTGAAGGAAAAACAGGAAAATACAATCACACAGGTGAAGGAAATCAACAAAACGGTTCAAGATCTGAAGATAGAATTGGAAAAATTAAAGAAAACACAAATGGAGGAAATCATGGAGAGGGAGAACCTAGGAAAGAAAACAAGAACTACAGAGGTAGGCATAACGAACAGACTACAAAAGATGGAAGAAAGAATATCATCAGGTGTGGAAGAAACAATGGAAGAAATCGATATATCCGTCAAAGAAAACAATCTAAGAAATTCCTGACACAAACCATCCAAGAAATCCAAGACAACATAGACAAAACCTAAGAATAACAGGAATAGAGGAAAAAGAAGATTCCCTCCTCTGAGGCCCAGAAAATATTTTCAAAAAAATCATAGAAGAAAATTTCCCAACTTAAAGGAGAGGCCTATAAGAATACAAGAGGCCTACAGAATACCCAATAAATTAGACCAGAAAAGAAAATCCTCCCACCACAAAATAATCAGAACAGTAAGTATACAGAACAAAGAAAAAATGCTAAAAGCTGCCAAGTAGCATATAATGGCAAACTCAACACAATCACACCTGACTTCTCAACAGAGACTATGAAAGCCAAAAGGGCCTGGATGGATATCATGCAGACACTAAGAGAACACAGATGTCAGCCTAGACTAGTATACCCAGCAAAACTCTCAGTCCTCATAGACGGAGAAAACAGATATTTGATGACAAAAACAAATTTCAACAATACCTACACACAAATCCAGTGATACAGAAGATACTAGAAGGAAAAATACAACCCAAGAAAACTAACCAGTTTCAAGAAAACACAGGAAATAAATAACCTCACTACACAAAACAAAAAGTAGCCAAGCACACAAACACACTACCATAGCCAACATCAATACCAAAGGATCTAACAGCCACTGGCCATTAATCTCTCTCAACATCAATGGACTCAATACTCCAATAAAAAGACACAGACTAACAGAATGGATTCCTAAATAAGACCCAACAATCTGTTGCATACAAGAAACACACCTAAGTCACACATATAGACATTGCCTGAGAGTAAAGGGCTGGAAGATGGTTCTCCAAGCAAATGGACCCAAGAAGCAAGCAGGAGTAGCCATTCTATTATCTAATAAAATGGACTTTCAACCAAAATTAATCAAAAGGGATGGAGAAGGACACTTCATACTCATCAAGGGAACATTCCACTAGGAAGATATCACAATCCGGAACATCTATGTCCCCAATACAAGGGCACCCACATTTGTAAAAGAAACATTAATAAAACTTAAACCATATATAGATACCCACACATTAAGAGTGGGAGACTTCAACACACCACTCTCAACAGAGGACAGATCAACAAAACAAAAATTAAACAAAGATACAATAACTCTAACAGAGGACGTGAATCAAATGGACCTAACAGACATCTACAGAACCTTTCACCCAAACACAAAACAAGTTACCTTCTTCTCAGCACCTTATGGAACCTTTTCCAAAATAGACCATATACTTGGTCACAAAGCAAGCCTCAAAAGATACAAGAAGATTGAAATAATCCCTTGTATCCTATCTGATCACCATGGACTAAAATTGGACCTCAACAACAACTGAAATAGCAAAAAGCCTACACACACATGGAAACTGAACAACTTGCTACTAAATGACAGCTAGGTAAGGGAAGAAATAAAGAAAGAAATTAAAGTCTTCCTAGATTTCAATGAAAATGAAGACACAACATACCCAAACTTATGGACACAATGAAGGTAGTGTTAAGAGGAAAATTCATAGCTTTAAGTGCCTTCAAGAAGAAATTCAAAATATCTCATTCAAGCAACTTAATGGCTCACCTAAAAGCCCTAGAAAAAAAAGAAGCAGACAGAACAAAGAGGAGTAGATGACTGGAAATAATCAAACTTAGGGCTGAAATCAATAAATTAGAAACAAAGAAAACAATTCAAAGAATCAATGAAACCAAGAGCTGGTTCTTTGAGAAAATCAACAAGATAGACAAACCCTTAGCCAAACTAACTAAAAGGCAGAGAGACACTATCCAAATCAACAAAATCAGAAATGAAAAGGGGGACATAACAACAGACACTGAAGAAATCCAAACAATCATTATGTCTTACTTCAAAAACCTATATGCCAAAAAATTGGAAAATCTAAAGGAAATGGTCAATTTCCTTGATTGATTCCACTTGCCAAAGCCGAATCAAGACCAGGTAAATCAATTAAACAGTCCTATATCCCCTAAAGAAATAGAAGCTGTCATCAAAAGTATCCCATGCAAAAAAAAAGCCCAGGGCCAGATGGTTTCAGCGCAGAATCCTATCAGACCTTCAAAGAAGAGCTAACACCAATACTCTTCAAACTATTCCACAAAATAGAAACAGAAGGAACATTACCAAACTCATTCTATAAAGCCACAATCACCTTGGTACCTAAACCTCATAAAGACCCAACAAAGAAAGAGAATTTCAGTGTTCATACTCTCCCTTATGAACATTGATGCGAAAATACTCAACAAAATACTTGCAAACAGAATACAACAGCACATCAAAGATATCATCCACTATGACTAAGTAAGCTTCATACCAGGCATGCAGGGGTGGTTCAATATATGGAAATCCATCAATATGATCCACCACATAAACAAACTGAAGGAGAAAAACCACATGATCATCTCCTTAGATGCCAAAAAAGCATTTGACAAAATCCAATATCCATTCATGTTTAAAGTCTTGAAGAGATCAGGGATACAAGGCACATACCTGAACATAGTAAAGGCAATATACAGCAAGCCTATAGCCAATATCAAACTCAATGGAGAGAAACTTAAATCAATCCCACTGAAATCAGGGACAAGGCAAGGCTGCCCACTCTCTCCATATCTCTTCAACATAGTTCTGGAAGTCCTTGCTAGAGCAATAAGACAATTAAAGGAGATCAAGGGGATAGAAATCGGAAAGGAAGAAGTCAAAGTATCACTATTTGCAATGATATGATAGTATACCTGAGTGACACCAAAAATTCTACCAGGGAACTCATACAGCTGATTAACACCTTCAGCAAAATGGCCAGATACAAAATTAACTCAAAAAAATCAGTAGCCCTTTTATATACAAAAGACAAAAGGACTGAGAAAGAAATTAGTGAAACAACACCCTTCACGATAGCCACAAAGGTCATAAAGTACCTTGCTGTGAACCTAACCAAGCAAGTCAAAGACTTGTATGAAAAAAATTTAAAGTATCTGAAGAAAGAAATAGATGAAGATATCAGAAGATGGAAAGACCTCCCATGATCATTGCTTGGCAGGATTAATGTAGTAAAAATGGCCATCTTACCAAAAGCAATCTACAGATTCAATGCAATTCCCATCAAATCACGGACACAATTCTTTACAGACCTTGAAAGAAAAGTTCTCAACTTCATATGGAACAAAAAGAAACACAGAATTGCTAAAACAATCCTCTACAATAAAAGATCTTCTGGAGGTATCTCCATCCCTGATCTTATGCTGTACTATAGAGCAACAATACTAAAAACTGCATGGTACTGGCATAGAAACAGACTGGTGGATGAATGGAATTGAATAGAAGACCAAGAAATAAATCCACACACTTATGGGCACCTGATTTTTGACAAAGATGCCAAAACTATTCAATGGAAAAAAAGACAGCATCTTCAACAAATGGTGCTGGTCTAACTGGATGTCTACATGTAGAAACATACAAATCGATCCATACTTATCACCCTGCACAAAACTAAAGTCCATGTGCATCAAAGATCTCAATATAAAACCAGACACACTAAACCGCTGAGAAGAAAAAGTGGGGAAGAGCCTTGAACTCATTGGCACAGGAGACAACTTCTTGAACAGAACACCAACAGCACAGGCTCTAAGATCAACAATCAATAAATGGGACTTTATGAAACTGAAAAGCTTCTGTAAAGGAAAGGACACTGTCATCAGAACAAAATGACAGCCTACAGATTGGGAAAGGATCTTCACCAACCCTATATCTGACAGAGGACTGATATCCAGTATACATAAAGAACTCAAAAAGTTAAACAGCAACAAATCAAGTAATCCAATTAAAAAATGGGGTACAGAGCTAAACAGAGAATTCTCAATAGAGGAATATCAAATGGCAGAGAAACACTTAAAGAAATGCTCAACATCCTTACTCATCAGGGAAATGCAAATCAAAATGACCTTGAGATTTCACCTTACACCCATTAGAATGGCCAAGATCAAAAACTCAAGTGACAACACATGCTGGAGAGGTTGTGGAGAAAAGGGAACCCTTCTCCACTGCTGGTGGGAATGTAAGACTATAAGATTATAGTATATAAGAAACACAAATGAACATATTTTCAGGCAGAATAATTTTTAAAAGCATCAGAGAAAATTTTACTGTTTATAAATGACTATTTTAGCTGTGTTATAGATTTTAATTTTTAATGTCAAGTAAAATGATTGTTTCAGTGCAGACTGAGCGGGCCTGTGGAAACACAATCACAGAGGGTGCTAGTGAGTGTGGCAGAGCTGGCTCTTGCAGAATGTAGTGTGCACACCTAACGCTGGGATTCTACACAAGCAACCCATACTGACTCATCTGAAGAATACAGGGAAGGCAGTACCCCACTACTGCCTAAGCAAGCCGGAGCATGAGAACATGAAAAGCGCGTGGAATCAGAAAGTCTCCCCAGTGGGTACAAGTATTTTTCAGACACAAACTGTGGGTAGGATCTGGGCAGGCAGAACATATCCAGTGACAACGGTGAAATCATGCATGGGCTTGTAACCCAGAACCTGGTTACATGAAATCCCACCAGATGAGTGTGATTCCTAGCACACCAGAATGAAAAAACAACTCTAGAAAGAAAGTCAGAATGGCTGATACAGAAATTCCTTTCAGCATTGAAACACAGATCTAATTTAAATGAGTCATACGGATTGGTATTCCTAATCTACAGAGTCACCCACAAAAAAAGGAACAAGTTGGTGGGGAAAACTACCCTAAATAGGAAGAAATATTGACCAATAATTTAATAGTTCCTGTTTCATTTCTTTATTTTTATTTTATTTTTTTATTAATTACACTTTATTCACTTTGGATCCTCCCATAAACCCCTCCCTCCTCACCACCCAATCCCACCTTCCCTCCCCCTTTTCCACACATGCCCCTCCCCAAGTCCATTGATAGGGGAGGTCTTCCTTTCCTTCCTTCTGATCCTAGTCTATCAGCTCTCAACAGGAGTGGTTGCATTGTCTTCCTCTGTGGCCTGGTAAGGCTGCTCCCTCATCAGGGGGAGGTGATCAAAGAGCAGGCCAATCAGTTCATGTCAGAGACAGTCCCTGTTCCCATTATTATGGAACCCACTTGGACACTGAACTGCCATGGGCTACATCTGTGCAGGGGTTCTAGGTTTTCTCCATGCATAGTACTTGATTGGAGTATCAGTCTCAGGAAAGACCCCTGTGCTGAGATTTTTGGTTCTGTTGCTCTCCTTGTGGAGCTCCTGTCCTCTCCCTATCTTACTATTTCCCACATCTTTCGTTAAGATTCTATGCTGTTTCATTTCTTTTTTTTAATTTATTTATTTTTATATCAATCACAGGTTAGGTACTTTGAATCCCAGGCGTAGCCCCCTCCCTCATTCCTTCCTAACCTCCCACTCCCTCCCTCATCTCCCTCCTCCCCGCCCCCTCCAAGTCCACCAACAGGGGAGGACCTCCTCCCCTTCCATCCAACCCCAGCTTATCCTGACTCCTCAGGGCTGGCTGCAATGTCCTCCCCTGGGATCTAGCCAGTCTGTCACTCCCCAGCTTGTATGGGGGAGGGTCAAAGAGTCAGCCATCAAGATCAT
>CM053744.1:23996589-24016221 GCA_028658305.1 Pachyuromys duprasi
ATAGCCAGAACCTGGAAACAACCCAGATGTCCCTCAGTTGAGGAATGGATACAGAAATTGTGGTACTTTTACACAATGGAATACTATTCAGCAATTAAGGAGGAGGAAATCATGAAATTTGCAGGCAAATGGTGGGACCTGGAAACGATCATCCTAAGTGAGGTATCCCAAAAGCAGAAAGAAACATATGGTATATACTCACTTTTATAGACCTATAGGATAGGAAGGTCATGCTGAAATCTACAGACCTAGGGAAGATATACAAGAAGGAGGACCCAGGTTGTTATGATCAATGTTCATTTAGATGACCTAATAGGAGGGACACTGAATGGAGGAGAGGGCTGGCAACTGGATAGGAGCATACCAAAGAATCAGTATAGCAATGTATCAAAGCAGATATTAAGACTCACACTTAAGCCCTTGGCAGAGGGCGGGAAGTAATAAAAAAAATAGGGGAAGTTAATAAGACTTGGGGCGAACAAGAGCTCCAGAGATCAAACTGAGCAGGGCACAGGGGTGTTATATGAGACAGTTTCTCCAACCAAGGACCATATATGGATATGGCCTAGAACCCCTGCTCAGATGAGGCCCATGATAACTCATTGTCGAATTGAAGACCCTAGGAAGGGAAACAGGGACTGGTTCAGTCTTGAACTTGATGGCTGGCTCTTTGACCCTCCCCCATACATGCCAGGGAGTAACAGCCTGGCTAGATCCCAGGGGAGGACACTGCAGCCTGCCCTAAGGAGACAAGATGATCTGGGGTCAGATGGAAGGGGAGGAGTCCCCGTCCCCCCGTCTTTGGACTTGGAGGGGGCAGGGAGATGAGGGAGGGTTGGGGAGTGTGGCAGGGAATGAGGGAGGGGGCTATGCATGGGATGCAAAAAACCTAACCTGTGATTGATATAAAAATATATAAATTTAGAAAAAAGAAAAGAAGTGGTATCCTCAGCACTGATGCTCAGAAAATGAACATAAGATTATCTTTAGAGAAGAATGCAGATGCTCCACATTCCACATTATGAAATGTTCAACCAATATTTAGTTCCTATGTAAAGGTAAAAAGAACCCCCTGTTCTTTGTAGGTACATTTGGCTAATCTTAAATGAATAGTTAAATTATATGTAAAAAAAAACCTGATTATTTTACAATAAGGTTTTGAATGATTCACAATCAGTGTTTGACTTGTATACCTCTGTTATACGCCTATATAGCAGAGTCACGTAGAAAGGGTGGAAAGGGGTCACATGTAACTGATGTTTGCTATTTTGTGGGTTCTTTTTTCTTCCACCCTTCTCCACCCTTCCACCCCTTTAACACTAGATAGGAGAGAAGAAAACTTAGAGGAGAAAGGAAAGAGATCCCTGAATAAAGCCAGTGGTCAGAAAGGAGTCATCAAGTTCCTTGGAACAAGAATCATCTTCACCATCAGGATATATCTAATTTCTTCTTGTTGCTTCTTCTTAGCACACAACTACTTAACAAAATGCAACCAACTGTATTCAACCACCAATCAGCAGCCCACCCATCAGGGCTCTAGCATTTATATATCCCCTGAAAAGTCCCCAGAATTACAAAGATCACACAACTGCAGAAATTATCTGCAACTAGCAAAATCACACCTCGGTTAGGGCATGAAGTAAATCACAGTCAGCTGCTATGAAGCAACCCCATATCTCCATACCTGGGATTAAAACAAAAACATATTCCTATAACATTTTTATGTTTTTTAAAGAAACAAAAATTATAATATTCTTACTACACTCACGAGAAGAAAAACATTAAGGTGTCCTGCTCTTGTCTCTCCCCAACATTGAAAAGGACAATATTACATCCTGGAAACTTCAGACAAAGAAACAAAACAAAACAAAACAAAAAAACCCCACAAAATAATTCTTAGCTATTCATACTTGTGATCGACAATTACAATAGCTACGGAAAAAATACACAGCCAAGCATTCTTCAAAAGGTGCAAGTATGGGTTTATAGTTCAGACTTCTGATCATTGTTGGCCCATGATGTAGGAATGATTTTATTAACTGTAAATGGGATCACTGGAAACAAAAACGTGACCATACTTTATATTCCAAGAATCATCTTTACCTCATTACCAGTGTTATCTTACTCAAAAATTAGATTTAGTCATTCTTGTTTATTGTGTGGAAATAAATCACAATAAGGAAGACTTAAAGGACCACATTTTCTTCTTAAAATGAAAATCTTTTCCCATTTCTCAAGGAACCCTATATTTTTATATCTGTCAACTAACATTTTTAACTCAAAAAATGCTATCTGAATTAAAGAACAATGCATGACTATACATCACTATAGATCCACAAGGAATAAACATGAAGTTATAGAAACAAACAATCCATATTTTTATTTTTCAAGACAACCAACTTTCTCTTTCATTTAGCTTTTATTTCCTCATAGCAACAATATCATGTAATCATGTACACAGACTCCTGTAACATTTAAGAAGTGAATTTAATGTCAATCCTACTTAGCAAAGTAGCTTCCTACGTAAAAGATTTTATCTTATGTTTGTAAGTTTTAAATTGTTCTAAGTAAAGCAAGCACATACTTACTCCATAATCAGTGGCTGGTCTTGAAAAGTCCTATTGAGGATGGTCATGTTTTTAGAATCTGTAAAAAAAAAAGGATATATATCTGTATGTACAAACATACATAAACACACACACACATATATAATACTGGGCATTAAATGTTATTTTTCTTATCTACCAAGTATTTTTTTCTTTTAAGCTTTGCAAGATTTATCTCTAATTTTCTGCAGCAGTTATCACTAAGGATATACCAAAAGCTTCATTTAATGATAAGACATTAACAGAGTTCATTGTATAGTGAAGATTCGATTCAGTTTCGAGGTTTTCATTTAAATCTCTTTTAATTGAATCTTTTTTTCTGTACAATTTGGCAATTAATAAGATTTCAGTGTAGACAAATAAAATAGCATGTCCAAAAGTATCCCACTCTGCCATGTACATGTGTTTTTTTTTTCATAAGCAGCACCTGCATATGGTACTCTTGTAAATATTTAAAGGATGAGAAGATATATTAAAATTATTACTTGTATTTCTAATTGTTGCCAGAAAGCATACCTCATTTGTTGTCGACTTAGGAACTGTCAGTTGGCTTTTCATAAAGAACTTAAGATTCATGAATGGATACAGCAGACTGACTCACAACCTATACTTTTTTTCTTTTTGGACTGGGGAGACTAAAAGCAAAAAGGAGGGTTTGGCAGATATCCTCACATTTGAAATGCTGAACTAAATGTAAGGCTTAATAATCAGACAGACTGGTTTTTAAGGCATGTGTGGTAAAGTAATGTCTATACTTTTTTATAAATCCATCTTTGTCTTTGTACACTAAATTAGGCAATACTAAGGGCCAAATGTACCATTTGTTTTGCTAATGAGACTGTTAGCAGCATTGGCATCATTTGAGCAGCTGTTGTCTATCTAGCCACTTCTCATACTAGAGAACCCAGTGCCTTCCTTAATGTCACTGAGGATTGTGCCCCACAAAAAACTCTGACGTTTGTTCTTCTGGTTCTAAGACAAAGTATCACATTTAGCCCTGGCATGCATGGAACTCACAGAGAGCCACCTCTCTCTGTCTCCCAAGTGCTGGGGGTTAAAGGTGTGGCCATCATACTAGAAGTTAGTTCTTTAGTTACTCTAATATGTCTAAAAGCTACCAATATTTGATCAGTTCTTGAACTGATCAAGAATGGGTGTCATTCTCTGGAATGGACTAGCTACAAAAGAAAACAAACTTTCCGGAAGTTTTTACTAGTCAACAAGAACAGAATAGTCAATTGTTTTGAGAACAATAATTGTTACATTTTCATTAAGAATATCAGGTATATTTTCATAACTTACCTTTTCTAGCCAATAATAGTAAAAAATTTAAAACTCACCTAATGTTTGATTTTGTCCCCAGAAGATAACAGCTCCTAACCCACTGTCGCTATGATTTTGGGGAAAATATGTGAGCAGGACATCCATTTGTGAATCCCCATCATAATCACCAGGGACTACACTTGTGACCAGTGCACTGAGAGTCCTAAAGAAAATAAGAATTTAAAAAATATCAGAAAAATTACAGAGGAAAGAACATCTGCTTTAATGTTATTTGATATATGTCTTATCCTCTTCTGTTTCACACTTATTCCAAATATTCATAGGATCAATCACCCCAAAATATTTCTTAGAATAAATTTTTTCATTTGTTCATTTATTCATATATTTACCATGAAAAATTTCTCAACTCAAAATTCAAGATTTAATAGAAATAATTAAATTTATTATTCTTTTGTATCTGACTACTACTTGTGTGTATAGATCTTCCTGGTCTGCAGAAGAATTCATAATGAATAGGACATAGAGCAGTTTTATAATATCATAAATCTAAACTATACATCATTTATGTATGTTCATGCTCAAGCACTGGCTCCCTGGTAGAGTGCTTGTGTAATATGGGTGAGGCCCTGGATTTGACCTCCCTTATTGCTCAAACAAAAGCAAAATGAACACAAGGGACTGGAGAGATGGTTCAGTAGTTGAGAGCACTTGCTGCTCCTTCAGACGACATGAGTTCCACTCCAACACCCACAAGGTGGTTGACAACCGTAATTTCAGTTCCATGGTGGATCCCATACTCTTTCTGATTTCTGAGGGTTCTTACATGCATGTAGTATACATATAGACACTCAGTTTCACACACAACATATGAAAAAAGTAAATATTTACAAAAAATAAAAGGAAAATCACTGTGTGAAAATTCATTTGAAAACATGGAAATAAATACTAAGAGTTAAAAATAGTTGAATTCAAGAGGATTAACAGACTGTAGAAATAAAAGGGTAATTATTTTTACTTTAAAAATATTCTAAATATTAATTAAAATGGGCTGAAGAAATAATTTAGTGGTTAAGAGAATGTATTGCTTTTGCAAAAGAGTTTGATTTCCAGCACCATGAAAGAAGGGCAACTCACAAACAAACTTAACTCCAGAGAATACAAAGACCACTCACTTCTGGCCTCCAAAGACACTTCCACTCACTCACATGCACTGATAGACAAAATACTGTTACATTTGAACACTAATTAGATGAGACGTGACTGCACATGAGATAGCAGTGCATGCTTTCCTCAACTGCTCTCCACATTTTCTACTGAGATGGGGAGGGATCTGTCTGTCAATCTTGTCCCACCTCTCCAAGATGGGAATGCAAATTCAATTCCTCATTGTCTATGAAGGAGGTACTTTACTGAGCCATCTTTCCACCTTCTCCTCAGTGATTAAACATGGTTTACTTAGTGTGTGATCCCAAGTATATGCATACACCAAGTAAACCAGTATAAGCACACCTTTCATCATCTGTTTTGTGCAACACAGTGACTCCCCTCTTCTCATACAATCGAGTTCAAATGTTTTTAGTACTTAATAATTCTACTCTGCTTTGATTTCCCTTTTTCAGACTATAACCCTCCAATGTACTTACCTTTTATGTCAAGTAAATCTTCTCATTCCTTCACAAAATGCTGTTTTCATTGCTATCTGTTGTAAATGCTATGTGCCCAAACTTAAACATTATCAACTAATTCAAGCTATGTCATTAAGCTCAAATTCCATTGACTGACTGTCTGAAAGCCAAATATTTGGTTTGTACTGATCCATCTCTTTCTCCTTTAGCTCAGAGAGACCATTTAACTTGCTTCCTAGTATTTCCAAATCATGTTGGCTCACTATCATTGGGGTTAACATTTCATGTGCTGCTAACCATAAAAAAAAAGAAACAATAAGATTTAAATCACATTAAAAAACAATTCAGGCAGTTTCAAAGCTTTACTTCAATTCTGTCAAAAATCAGTATTAAAAAACCACTATTAGATCAAAAGAAAAAACAAACAAACAGGACAGAGGTCATTGACCTTTCTTCTACATGCAAAATATTTTTAAGATGGTGAGATTTTTGTGAGTGATCTGCTTCTGCAGGAACAATCAGGATGAGACACAGTACATTAAAGACAGCATATTAGATTGCAAGGGAATGAAGTGGAGGTCTGAGGACAACTTATAGGGGTTAGTTTTCTTCTTCCACCGTGAGGATTCTGGGTATCTAACATCCATCAGACTTGGTGGTAAGTGCCATTTCAACAGTCCTCACCATGCTTATTTTATTTATTTTTAACAAATCGTTTACTACTCAGACATTAGAACTAGAAATTTTGTGTCACAATATCACAGCTGAACACAACTGATTTCAAATATAACCCAAGATACTGCATATTCATAACAAAGATAAATAAAAATAAATTATAATAAATCATTCTTTCCCAAAATAATGATCTGTACTTACTTCAAAGATACCTTTACCTTGGGTTTAAAATAGGGTGCACTCTGATCTGCTAAGAAGACGATTAAATCATTTCCTACAAGAAAGAAACAAATGACTTTAGAAAAAGTGGTTTTTGGAAAATCATCCAGTCAGTACCTAAAAATTTTGGGTACTGTTTCTATAAGAAAAGTTTTATTCTAATCTAGTCAGATAGTACTGTCAAGATAAGTTATACAAATCTAACGGAACATAAGGGAGAGGGAAGTATGGAAAGGTATATTTATTCAAGGCAAAGTGAAGCCATGGTATTCCATTAAGAGGCAGATGGTTTAACTTAATGGATGAGCACATTAAAAGATGGATTAATTCAAGGAACACACCTTAAACTATACTATTCCATACCAAGTATGAGACCCTGGTTTGATCTTCAGCAATACAGGAAACACACACACACATCCTTATTTTATACTGCTACTGTTAAGCCTTGTGTTTTCCACATCCAAACAGGTCTTCCTTATATGAGGCTGTTTATTTCATCATACAAATCATCATACCAACGATACAGGGATTCCTACTACATATTCTTCTCACAACTAACAATACAATTTAACATATAAGCAGAAAAAGCAGAGCCCTCCAAACTTTCTTCCTTTGCTTACTATTCCACTATCTTCCATGTGGCTTGGGTCATGAAACTCAGTTAATGCTCACTGGGAAAGACTTTTCAGAAATGCTCAACCAAATCCAGGATATCTTTAAAGTTAAGGATGCTTCTGAATCCAGTTTGGATAGATAAGCTATAGGCTTGCAGCATTCTTGCAATATGGGTAATCATTCAAATAGAGGAAAAACATCTAGTTCTTTAAAGAGGTTCTGGAAAGGGTCCTCAAAAGTCTTTGTCAAGGATCCTGTCACTCAGCTCTGTATCAGCTTTTAACTTTATTCATGGCCTTGGTCCTTAACCAGCACCTACTGATGAATGCATTTCGTCAGCATCAATATATATATATATTATATACATATATATTATCTACATATATATGTAGATATCTATATCTATATAATATATATAGATAATATCTATCTCTCTCTCTCTATATATATATTTTAAGGCTTAACGTGGTTAATGAGCTTTGAAGAATACCAAGTTGGCAAGAGATGTGCAAGACTCCAGTGATAGGTGTTGAAGACAACAATAGTAATCAAGATGAGGGAGGGCCAGATGTACTACACTAAAGATGAGGCAGCTCATGCTGGAGAAATCTGTAGGTTGAGAAAGTATGGACAAGGACGACCTGCGTTTATCAGTAGTCAACAACAACAGATGCTTGTGTGGCTGTGGAGAGTTTGATGCCTTAGGAGGGCACAGTTGACTTGAGTCAATGGTGAAGGCAGTACACTTCTTATAAGAAGAAACTGTCAAGTTGCATCTCTTCTGACCAAAGGAGGCGGAACATTGGACGCTTAAGAAGGAAAAGCAAATGCAGAGGCCAAAAACAAAGATTCTTAGGAATCATGAAGAACTTTTGCAGGTAAGTGATTATTCACCAGGTGAAGACTACAAGCTTGTGGGTGAAAGGAGGATGGTGTGTTCCTAAGGGTTGGGAGCTGATGGTCAAAAAGTGGGGTGACTGGGTCAGGACCCGGGGTTGATAGAAACCGGAGAAAGCTGTCAAGGATGAAAATAAAAGGGGGGCTACAAGGCTGGGAAATGCAAGAGGAAGGGTAACAGGAGCAAGGGGGCGTGAATACACAGGGAGGGGCAAATAGAGGGAGGGCCGGCAAGCACTGACTTTCCCGAAGCACGAAGAGGTCCGTCTGTTTGTCGGAGTTGAGGTCCCCGAAGGCCGCCAAGGTGCCCCAAGCCTCGGCCCCAAAGAGCTCCGCCGTGACGTTGTGCAGAGCCCGCGCCGGGGCAGGCCCAACGCTCAGCAGCGCGAGCCCCAAGAACAGCAGCGCAAGCACTGCCTTGGCGCTCGGCAGCAAGCCTGCCGCCATGGCGCCCTCGGCCCGGCAGGCCTACGGTGCGCTTGACGGCAGCCGCAAAGCACCGTGCGACCGGCCGACCGAGAGAAGGCTCTAGGTGTGGGCTCACGGGCAGCCCCTCGCTGCACTCTCACGCTCGCCTGGGGCTGTCACTCCGACGACCAGAAGGCCAAGGAGCTGGGGCGGTGTCGGCCTGGGAGCTCACTTCCGGCTGGCGTGCCTCCCGACAGTGTCGCGCGAGGGGGCGGGGCCGGGCGGGCGGTGCTGACAGGCAGCGGGGGCTGTGGGCACAGCGCGATGGCGGGGTCGGAGGGACGCATGGCCGAAGTAAGCTGGAAGGTCTTGGAGCGACGAGCCCGGGCCAAGCGCTCAGGTTTGACTGCCTGTGGCAACAACCTGCCCCTGTGGGGTACAGTGGGTGGTGCTGTTCCTCAAGTCCCCTGGAGGGAGGCAGGTGTGATCTCTTTTGGGGGGATCAACTTGTGTCCCTAAGTTGACTTAGGTGGCCCTGACCTTCCTGGTCTTGTTCCTCTAGTCGCCACTCCCCACCTCCTGCACTTCCCTCATTTAGAAAACTTCTGTATTTCTCCCTCAAGTTGTTTCCTCTCCAAAGTTAGCGGAAAGCTGAATTCTCCAGAAAGTTACCCCTAGAAGTCAAGCAGTGGGACTTAGGAAGAAAAGGGTGCCAATCACTTCTCTTGTCCTCAAAAAGTAGACCTTCATTTTTAGTGAGGTCCAAAAGTTTGGCGATACTCTTGTCTTTTTCATATTTCTCAGTAATTTTGAGCTGCAGCCAATGCTGTAAGCCAGAAATTGAGGAAGACAGGGTCTGGGCCACAAAGTAAGTTAGTGTACAGTTTGGGTTCAGAATGAAATTGGCCTCTTCCCTAGCCACATGATCCCAGCACCTATAGTTTCCAGTTGCGGTTCCCAACCGTGGATATTAGCAGAGGCCAACAGTCCAAGTGTCCTGAACTGACTTCTTCAAATTGCAAAGTCACTGACGACTTAAAAGTTAGTACTCCTGGTTAATAACTCCTCAGAAAGCCAGGATTGAAACAGCCTCTATTGAAACTGGATATAATATTGAGCAAAAAGTGAGGTAGCAAAATGACAAAGCTTCAACCAAGAACCTTTCCTTTGTAGAAGATTGAGGAAAGATTGTAGAAAGCGCTGCATTTATTAAAGTATTGTCAATTTCATTCTGTTTTAAATGTTTAATATATATATATATATATATATATATATATATTTAGGATTGTAGTGTAACAACCATATGAAAAGTAAGAGAATTTTTCAAAAAGTGGTTGACTTAAGTTGAGTCAGTACAATTACTTGAAACAGTCTTGGGGATATTTTTTTCTACTTTTTCTTAATTTGTTTGTTTTTGTCATAGAAATACTGACTTGGTTGCTAACAGTGTGGCTGTGGGGGAATAAAAAGTGCTAGTGTGCTTTTCTTTCTGGGGAGAGAGAATAACTGGTCTTGTTCCAGGGACTTGACCAATGTCCCCAACATTTATTTTTCTTTCAGTAAGCATATAGAGTTTTCTCTTTAAGTCGTTGTTTTACTCAAATACATGTCACAGCCGTTTACTGTTGAAATTCTTACTTTTCTTAGCAGGGTAAATTTTGTTTTGTTTTACTGTTGTTGGGGCCAGTTTTTTAAACCCAATCCCATGCACAGTTGTTGCCTCGATAGTATCAATGTCAAATGTTCCTGGAAGTTTACTTCATAAGAGTAGAATTTAGATAGAAGTTAAAAAAAAAAAGCAGTTGAGTCAGATCTTTAAAATTAGTAAATATGTTTGCAGTTTCTGATTTTCTGACTCTAAGAAACAGACAATAGACCTTGAGCTATATTATTTACTTCCTGCTTACTACAAAGAATTAACTTGATTCTGTTTATAACTTTTAGAAGAGTATATAAACAGGCTTGTTTGAAAACATGAATTAACTTATTTCTGGGATAGAGTCCTCTTTAGAGTTCTGAGCATTGTTACCTAACAGCACAGCAATGTTACTATACAAAGAGGATGCCACTAATGAAATGTTTCTTAAGTGGATATTATGTCTCTGTCTAGTCATGTAAGCAAACTTAATTTACCAAATAAAGGAAATCAAATTCTTAAGTCATAAAAGACAAACCAAAGTTATATGATGATCTTTAGTTGTTTCTGCACGGTGCATCATGCTAATAACTGCTCATACTGCTTTCAATTAATCTAATGCTGATTGCTTCTAACCTTCACTAAACAGTTTTAAAATCGGTGTAGTTTAGCCTGCAACACTTATGATAAGAATCAGCAGTTTGAAATGGCCAACTCACCCGATGCAGTCTTCTCTTCACCTGCTTTGTTAAGGTCTGGTAAGTGTACAGACCCCAAAAGGGTCAACTGACAATTTTATGTACTGTTGTTTCCTAAGGTTGATGTCACTATATGCTGATTTTTGTTTATTTTCTCTTTGGCGGATCCACCTTTGAGCACCATTTCAGTTAGCTATGCTTCCGTTGTGTTTTGAATGTGTCTGGTGGTACACAAGGAAGGCAACAGGTAGAGGCCTGTCCTGACAATTGCAAGCTATTTGACC
Organism: Pachyuromys duprasi; assembly: GCA_028658305.1. Taxonomy (NCBI): domain Eukaryota; kingdom Metazoa; phylum Chordata; class Mammalia; order Rodentia; family Muridae; genus Pachyuromys; species Pachyuromys duprasi. The sequence goes on from CM053744.1 coordinate 24,007,537, forward strand.
GAAGGCCATTCCTTAGGGCCTGGGAACCTTAGTTGTCAAATGGACTTGTGCTATTGATTTTTAAATGATTATTTTTTTCATTTTCTAGGTATTGTAAATTAAACTTCAGTACCCACAAATGTGCAGGTGTCTCTGTAGTATGATATAAATTCCTCTGGGTACATGCTCAGATGGGTAGATTTATTTTTAGGTTTTTGGCAATCCTTCACCCTTATTTGAAAAGTAGTTGCATTAGTTTACAACCTCACTAGCAATTTATAACAGTTCCCCTTATTAACATTGATGGCAGCATTTTTGTTGTTGTTGTTGTTTGTGATCTTGATGATGGCCATTCTGACTGGGATGAAATGGACCCTCAAAGTAGTTTTAATCTGCATTTCCCTGATGTCTAAGGATATTTATGACTTTGAAAAGGGTTTCTTAGATGTTTGTAATTCTTTTGAAGGCTCTCTTCTTGTTTTGGTTCCATAGTCTATAAATTAATTTGTTTGTTTATTTACTTATTTACTTTTTACAATTCCCCTAGTCCACTGAACTGGGGAGTTTGCCTCTTCTGCCATCTGCCTATAGCTTATCAAGTCTCATCAGGACTGCCTGCAACCTCTTCCTCTGTGGCCTGGCAAGGCCGCATCACCATGGACAAGTGATCAAAGAGCAGGCAATAGAGTTCATGACAGAGGCAGCCCCTGCTCCCCTTACTTAGCCACCCACAGGGAGACTGAGCTGCCAATTGGCTACATCTGAGCAGGTGGTCTAGGTCCTCTCTATGCATGGTCCTTGGTTGGTGCATCAGTCTCTGTAGGACCACCTGGGCTCAGATTTTTTTGCTTTGATAGTCTCCTTGTGCGGCTCCAGTCCCCTCCATGTCCTCCTATTCCCTCCTTCTTCCATAAGACTCCCTGCACTCTGCCCAAAGTTTGGCTGTGAGACTCAGCATCTCATAGCCCACTTTTTTCTTTGAGTTTAGTTTTTAAAAACTCTTTGTATATTCCAGTTAGTAATTCTCTTCACTCAGCTTTTTTTTTTTTTTTTTTTTTGGCTATACAGAAAACCTTTTAATTTTATGAGAGCTCATTTGACCATTGTTGGTCTTATTTCCTATTTTATTCTTAAAACCCTTTATATATGTTAAAGTGTACTTGTTGATTTTTCATCTAACAGTTTTGGCATCAGGTCTTATACTGAAGTCTTTACTGGATTTGAAACTTAGTTTTATATGAGTGGGATATAGGGATCTAGTTTTATTCTTCTACTTGGTGATGTCTGGGTTTTCTAACCATCATTTTCTGAAGATGCTGTCTTTTCTCTAATACAGGGTTTTGTCTCTTAGTGAATAATCAGGTAGTTTTAGTCTTGGCGACTTCTATCTAAGTCCTCTGTTTTATTCCACTGACGTATGTGTCTGTAGTTGTGCTGATACCATTGTGTTTTTATTACTGTGGCTCTGTCGAATAACTTGAAGTCAGGAATGGTGATACCTCCCATATCAATATTGCTTTGGCTTTTCTTGGTCTTTTGCGCTTCCATATAGATTTTAAGATTGTATTTTCACTGCTGGGATGGAAAGGTATCCTGGGACTCTGGAGGCCAGGGACCACAGGGCTCTGAGAGGAAGCCTCCTCAGCAGAGGCCTTGCAGCCTTGAGGGAAGATATCCCCGGCTGAGCTAGAGTGCTGCAGGGCAGCGTCCCCACATTCCCACTCCTGGTCGTTGTCACGGCTCCCAGGGGAGGGTATCCCAGCCTGGCTGAGGTGCTCAGGATCCTCAGCCCGGCTCCATGTCTCTTCTTCCCTTCTTTGCTTCTTGGCTTCTTCTGATGAGAGAGTCACACCAGGCAGTAAATCTCATAAAAGAGATTTATTGGAAGGGCTAAATCTAAGGCTCAGAGGGACGACTCCAGGAAATGGGTGTCTCTGATTACAGGAGAAGACAGCAGGAACTGAACAGTAGGCAGGGCTTATATAGGATTTCTTAGGGTGTGTGTGGGGAGGTGGGGAAGTAGAGATTTCCAGGGTGAAGATTGGTTGGACTATAAATCCTGAGCTTGGGGAGCTCAGTGATTGGTGGGTTTTCCTTTGTACAGAATGGTGGGGTTTTTCTTGTAGGGAGGTGTCTGGGAACCCCTACCTTGAGGTTGGGAATGATAGTTATAGCCCTTAGAAATGACTGTTAGTGCCGTTAGGGAAATCTGGGGACCAGGCCCTGGCTGCTGGAGCACCTCGGGCTGGGCCTGGCCACTTTCTGCCTTGATGGTTTTGAAAGTTTACAAAGTATACAAAGTTTACAAAGGGAGTCTATGGCAGGGGCCTATTTGCTTGAGTTAGTGTGAATAGCCAACAGTAAAGGCTGAGGTTGAAATTTGATTGGGATTGCATTGAATCTGCAGGTTGCCTTTGGTAGGACAGCCATTTTCATAATATTGATTCTTCCAAGCCATGAGCATGGGAAACCTTACTATGTTCTAGTGTCTTCCTCAGTTTATTTTTTGTGTATCTTACAGTTTTCATTAGAGAGGTCTTTTCATTACCTTAAATAGGTTTATTCCCATGCATTTTAGTTTTTGGTGGCTACTGTGAATGAGATTACTTCACTGATTTCCTTTTTAGTATGTTTGTCATTGATTTATAGGAAGGCTATTGATTTTTGTGTTCCCCCTTTGTAACCTGCCACTTTGCTGAAAGTATTAGCTCTAAAAGATTTTTGTTGGAATTAGGGTCCCATGTATAAGATTGTATTGTTGGCAACGGGTGATACTTGAATATTCTAAGCCTTTGATTGCCTTTTTACTTCTTGTCTTATTTTTGTTAAGACATCAGTCACTATATTGAATTCAAGTTTAGATAATAGTCCTGCTTGTCTTGGCCCTCATTGTAGTGGGGAATGTTTTGAGTTTTTCTCTATTTACTACAATGTTTGCTGGAAGTTTGTAATGTGTATAGCCTTTATTTGGTTGGGATATGCTCTCTCCATCTCTAGCCTTTTCACATGAAGTATCATGAAAAGATTTTGGATTCCCCTGCAAGCCTTATCTATGTCAGTGGCCAGAGAGGGTGTTGGTTCCCCTGGAAATAGAGTTATAGATGGTGATGAGCCATCATGTGGATGCTAGAAATTGAACCTAGGTATTCTGGAAGAAGAACCAGTGTACTTAGCTGCTGAACTATCTCACCAGTCCTGTTTACAAGTATTTTATTGAGACATTTTTGCATCTATATTCATCTGGGAGTTGGTTTGTAATATTTTATTTTGATATCAGGTTAATACTGGCTTCATAAAGAGAATTTAGAGGCATTCTTACTATTTTAGTTTGAGTAGTATTAGTGTTCTTTGAAAGTCTGAGTGAATTCTGAGTGAATTAATCAGATTCTGTTTTATTTCCCCCTGTTTCTCTTAGGAGATGTCTTATTGCTTCAAACTCATTAGTAATAGATCAGTTTAAATTATTTATTTCATCTTGGTTTAATTTTGGTGATTCATATGTGTATAGAAATTCATTCATTTATTTTAGATTTCTTGATTTGGAGGAATATAAAAATTTAAGGTATTTCTGTATGATTTTCTGAAATTTGTTGTATTTTTTATGATGTCTGTATTTAGCTCTATTTTTCTTAATTTGGATTGTCTTCTTTCTGTTAAACAAGGGGTTTGTCAGTCTTGTTATTTTTTGGAAGAATCAGCTTTTCCTTTCATTAAATTCCCCCACCTTTCCCCATGATAGTGTCTCACTCTGTATCCCTGGCTGGCCTGCAACTTGCTATGTAGACCATACTGACCTTGAATTTACAAAGGTCTGCTTGCCTTTTCTCCTCAGCTGCTGGGAAGGCTTGTACCACCACACTCAGCTCTTTTTATTGATTCTGTGTATTCTTTCATTAATTTCTGCCCTGGTCCTAATTATGTCTTTCTATATACTGCTTTTGAGTTTGACCTGTTCTTATTCCCTCACTGATCCTAGAGGCCTTAGAGTTTATTTGAAAGTTCTCATATTTTGATGTAGCTGTTTCAGGCTATACACTTTCCATCTTACAACCGTACTTAATGTATTGCATAGTTTTTGGAATATTAGCTTTTCAAGTTTTATTTCATTTTAAAAATTTAATTTCTTACTTGATTTCTTCAGTAATTGATTTATCATTCAATACTTCTATGTTGACTATTCTTTGCATTTTCCATAGTTTTCATAGTTTTGACTTCATTCATTGTGATCATATTAAATGAGGATGTTATTTAGCTTTTCCTATATTTGTTAAGGCTTTACTTTGTATCCTGAATTCCATTTTCTTGGAATACCTTTTTCCTGTCATTTTATTCCAAGTTAGTCCCTATCATTGGAGGTAAGAGGTGTTTCTTGGATCCATAAAAAGATGGATCTTGTTTTTTTTTTTTTTTTTTGGTTTTTTTTTTATCAGTTCGTTAGTCTGTGTCTTTTTAGGGAAGAATTGAGACCATTAATATTCAGTTGTTTTTGAAAGATATGTATTTCTGTCCTGTTGATATCTTTGTTATTTTTTCCTAGTTTGCCTTTAATACCTGCCCTAATATTGTTTATTTGTCTTCGTGGCCTTTTGGTGTGTTTATCTTTTTTTTTTTTTTTGACATCCACCTTCCAGGTACGTCTGTAGAGATGCTTTAGTGGTCATAAATAGTTTTTAGTTTGTGTTTGTTACAGAAAGTTTTTATTGCTACGTCACTTACAAAAGACAGCCTTGCTGAATATAATATTCTAGGTTGGTCATTGTGATCTTTTAGAACTTGGAAGATATCTTTTCAAGCTCTCTGGCTTTAAAACTTTCTAACAAGTAGTTAGCCATTCTCTAATGGGCTTGCCTTTTTATGGGATGTGGCCCTTGTGTCTTATAGCTTTCAGGATCCTTTCTTCATTTTGTGTTTTTCATGCCTTAACTATGATATGTCATGGGGTATTTCTTTTCTGTTTCTTTGTATTGTTGCTCAGTGGGCTTTTTGTGTTTGTAAGGCATCTTTTTTTCAAGAAGTAGGAAACTTATGATTTTACTGAAAATATTTTCTATGCCTTTGCCTTCCAACTTTTTCCCTTCTGTGCCCAAATTTGTACATTTGTTCTTTTTATGGTGTCAGTGTCCCATAGCATGTTCCATTCATGGATTTTAAAAAATTTGATCACTGTTCTATGAATGAATGATTGAGTTTCTCCACATTATCTTCTAGTCCTTGTGTTCTGTCTTGGTTCATTTTCCCCTGAACTTCTTATTGAGTAATTGAAATTTTACTTGGGTTTTCTTCAGTAATTCATTTACCTATTGAATTCAGTTTTCATATCCTTAATTGTCTTTCTTGTTTAATTTACCTATTTGTGTTTCTTTGACTTCAGTCAGTTTTCTCTTTTTCTCTCTTAATTTGCTCAGATGGTAGTATCCTCTTTAGACTTTTTGAACTTTTGTAATTGTTCTTTTAAATTCTGTGTTGTTTTCATCTTACTTGTCCTGTCTTCTTTGGGGACCATTACTATGATATTTGTACTTTTGTGCAGAACACACTGTTTAGAGTTTTTGTGTGTGTGTGTGTTGCTTCTGTTTTTTTGAGGAGATATGCACTTGGAGTCATATTGTTGGTTGTGTGTTTTGCTGTTTGTATTTAGGCCACAGAGTGAGAGCCAACAGATGGGAGGCTGGAGGAAGGCAGGTAGATGGGACCAGGTGAGGGGCTGCCTTACTGGCTCCTGCCTCGGCTGCTAGTGCAGCATTCGCTCTTGAGACCCTAGAGGTAGAAGAGGGAGTTAGAATGGAGGGAATGCTTTACAGCATCCATGCTGAGGCCATGTCTTGTGTAGTGTTGTGAAGGAGAGGACTGTGTGTCAGATGAGAGGTCAGGGTAAAGGGTTGCCTGCCTAGATCCTCACTGGCTACATTGGTGATCCAACTGGAACAGGCGCCTGGGGCAGAAAGGGGGTCACAAGCATAGAGACTACCTTTGCTGACATTTGTTTAGCCAGCTCTCATGTGGTGGTGGTGCTGCCCCTGGGCATGGCAGAGGTCATAGGCAGTTGGGTGTAGGCCTTCCTGTCTAGGTCCTCCCCTGGCCTGGACCATGTGTGATTGTTTTTCTGGAGCAGACTCTCAGCTCAGAGGGATGGCATTTGGTAGAAATGGAAGGACTGTCTTTCTGCATGCAATTTTTTATTTTCCAGTTTTTATGGATTTTTAAAATTATTTTTAATTGTGTATGTTTCTCGTGTGTATGTGTGTCTGTGTGTGTATGTGCGTGTGTGTGCCTGTGTGTCTGTCTTCATGTGTCTGTGTGTGTCTGTGTATGAAATGTTGTAGGTGGAGTTGTGCTTGTGCTTGCTTCACTGTTCCTGTGGAGGTCAGACAACAGTGTGCAGTTTCACCTTTATGTGGATTTCTGTGACTGAGCACAGACTGACAAGCTTGCACAGGGAGAGCCCTTGTTCCTTGAACCATCTCACTGACCCCTGGTCTTTTGTACATTGGTTGCTTGAGGTTTTTTTGTTGTTCTTAAATTTTAAGCAATAGGTTCTGTTGTTTATCTTGGCTTTCTTACTAAAGAGTAACATTTTTTAATGACTATACTTATTCATTACTTTCGGGGAAATGGAATGCTAAAGAAAGTAGAATTGTACTTTAACACTAGACAAAGTATTTGGAGGTAGCAGACCAGAAACTTTTATTAAATCAAATGCATCAGGAAACAAAGTAGAAAAATATCAAGCTTCAGTATTATCCATTTCATATTCTAACTCCTTATTACTTTGAATATTTGCATTTTGATGAGATTTGTTTCACTGAAATTTACAAAGCTATAAATAGACATTTTATTTGTTAAAATAAGTGTTTATTAGCATCTATAATTTACTCACTTAGAACTTGCATTGGTATTAGAAATTATAGGCTTACATTATACTTCCATGAACATTGTCTTTGCAAGAGAATTCTTTATTGCCTGTTTATATTAATAACCTGTTTGAAGCACGCCCCAAGGAGGGAAACACCAAATTCGGCAGTTTTTATGTCTAGCACCTACTGTTTGTGTTGGAAACATTTGGACTCCAAGGGATTTTTTGGTAGCCCCACTCTTCATGTTCTGTTGTGTCTAACACAAATAGCCCCTCTCCTGGGCTGGTTCCTTTTCATTCTGGCACCTTTTCTCAGGGGATGTTCCATGGTCCTGGCTTGGGGGTAGAAACATAGTCTCAGCTGTCACCCTTAGAAACTTAGGCGGCTGCCTAATCTTTTAGGGACTTTTAGCAAGTCAGTCTAAACTAAAATTTACGGCATCGATAAAGGAAAGACTTTCAGCCTCGGTAGTGTGAAGTAATAGTTGGAGATTCTACTAAAGTCAACTTGATATAGACTTCAAGCACTGAGGTAAGGAGAAAAGAGAGGGGCTTGGAAAGCAAGAACACATGGGCTTGAGAGTGGTAGGGGTGGGTCTGGTGCAGAGGCAGAAAGTAAGGCACATCCAAATGTAGGGTGAGCTCTTTAAGGGAGAATCAGAAGATTCACAACTCAGCTGTGGATGTAGGCTCCTCAAGGGAGTGTTACAGAAAGGAAGTTTTACAATATTGATTAAACAAGGCCATGCAACAGATCTGGTATAAAAGAGATTTACTGTGGAAAGGGGAGGGGAGTGACAGAAGGGGGTTAGAAAGAAGGGAAAGCATCAGAGAGAGAACAAGACAGCTATTAAGAGTAAGAGTAGTAAAGAGAAAGCAAGTGGGGTCCACCTGGAGGCATCAGAGGTTGCTAGGCAACTTAAAAGCAGGCTATTGGGGTAACAGTCCTTCCCTTTTTTAAAATTAAAAAATGAGGAGCTAGGAAGGGGTGGTGAGGTGGGAATATGGAGAGAGAAAAAAAAAAACCCAAGAGCACCAACATGTCTGGATTATATGGTGAAGGGGAAAGTTCAGGGTAGAGGGTGGGGTATGCCGGCCATGCCCTGAAGCAGATAGGGACTTGGAGCAGCTTGTCCGAGGTCTGAAGAACACCATTCCAGCCTTCTGTTGATAATAAATGAATTGAGAAAGTGAATTCATCTATGACTGCTTCTTGCTGGCATTGAGGTGTCAATATTGAGGAATTGGGGGCCAAAAGTTGGAATTTTGGCCATGTCTGGGAAGAGCAGGCTGTCCTACTTGCTGTCCAGGATCTGAGAACATCTTGGGCTGGGAGGGAAAAATGCAGGCCCAGCTGATGCAGTCTGTGAAGTTAGACTGGAACACCTGTGGATAGTTGCTTTGGTGCTGTTGTGGATGTAGGAAACACCTGGATCTGACAGGATACTGGAACATATCTATGGGCAGAAGACAAAGTTAAGTAGGTTAGGGAAAAAATTCCTTTTTAGGTGTACATTTGAAATTTTTGACCCATGCTTTTGGTAGTTAGAGGAAGGAAGTCTCAAAACTAGGGTAAAGGGGGAGGAGTCCTACCCTGTAAAATAGGGAATAGGTGGGAAACTTAGGGTGTTGATTGGCAGTACTTATCCGGAGTCCATCTGACCTGAGAGGTGGATCTGGTGGTTTTCCTGTAGCTCATAAGTATCCTATTTTAAGTTTATAAAGAAGTTAAGTTTTAACATGGTAGCATCACCATTGTAATCTGCAGTGAAATACACATTGTAGAAAAAGGCAGTAGACATTTATCTTTGTGTCATAGCACAGTAGAGGCTTGAGAGATGATTTTGGGGTAA
>CM053744.1:24016321-24072928 GCA_028658305.1 Pachyuromys duprasi
TAGTACAATGAAAAACATTTTTAAATCTATGCTTAAGCCAAAGAAACTTTAAAATCTCGAGCTTGGAACTGTGATAGTAGATTGTGTAGTGGAATGTTTTTACCAGAGTTAGATTAATAAATCAGACCTCCAGTGATTGATGCCAAAGCTCTGAACGGTCTTTATTCCACAGTAGCATAGCAACAGAACTAGTAGTTAGTAATTTTAGCTGTCTAATGAGTCAACTAATGAACTAACATAGTGGATTACCTTGGGATAGTTAATTGCCTGTTTTCTAGCTGCCAATCTACCATTAGCTTAGCTGTTAATGTAATCAGAGACCTGAGGAAGATAAATTGTAATCTAAATGAATCTGTGTTTCAATCAAAATGACAGAGATGATTTGTTGATCCATATTCTACTACCTAGACAGTTGTCCTAGGTTCCTAAGGTCTCCATGCCAATATGGGCAGATGCAGTCTGGCCATCAGGCACAGAAGATGAGAGGCTTTTTCTGTGGAAGGAGAACATGGGAGAGAATGATTTCACCTTGTTTTCAGCAATGTGAGACAATAAGTCTCCAGGTGTCCAGTTTGTCCACAGTTTTAAGCCCAGGCCCCAGCAGCAGGCAAGGAATTGGGGCAGTCTTCCCAGTGGTTAGTGTACTACAATCCAGGGTTCAAGTTATGTGTCATTGTGCCCAAATCTTCTTTGAGACCTTGGAAGTTACTGTTTAGTTTTGGGAGTCTCTGTCTGTTGTAATAAGCTTAACCATGTTAAAATGCCACACTGAGTCGGTCTCTGACTGGTTGGAGGGCTGACAGATTTGAGTGGTAGCATATTTGAGTTAAGCAGTCTTTGTTTGCCTTTAGTTATCTACTCTAAACCACACCTTGCAAACAGAAAACAGAATGTTATAATGCGTAATTATATCATATTTTGGAGATAAGTGTTTGAGGACCATGTCTATCTCAAGTAGAATGTACAAGTTTTACCTTCTACTTAACTTTGAAAACATGCAGGATGCTAAATTAAGCTTAACCCTGCAGTCAACCACATTGGTTCTCAGCATGACTACAAATATATTTCTGGACCTGCTAAAGGCTTTGATCATTTTAAGATGACTGACTATTAATTTGCATTTCTTAATCATTAAAGACTAGGCCTTTAGGTTTCATTTCTGTTAAGTTGGAGCCTTAAAAATTATAAACATAGTCCACAAAGAAAGAGCAAAACAATTTCCTGTGTGATTTAGTTTATAAAAGGTCTATAGCATATAAAAATCTAAAGCCATATTATAGATTAGTAACATTAGCAAAAACATGTTTGAGGCAGTGGTTTTTATAAAAAATCTCAGCACAAACTTTTAACTATTGACACCAGACTTTAAAAACATGACTGGGTCTGAGAAAGGGTGAGCAATGAGGCATTTCCAGAGTCTGCAATGCAGTAGATTAGTATAAGACTACTTTAAAATTACATTTGAATTTATTATACTAAATCCATTGGCCAGAAAATTTGTAGGTGAATCCAGAGCAGGAGAAATGGCATTCATTCATGCATCCAAGAACTAGTAAAGGCATAAGTAGATAGACAAATATTTTAAATCTGAATAGACCTTATAACCTTGAAAGTTCACCATCATAGAATATTTTGAACCAGGGTTGAATCACATATATAGTATATTGTAAAAGTATAACTTTGAATTTCTATAAAAACCCATACCAATTTAAAATGAGAGTTGTTGTTTTCTTAGTCTAAAAGGAGATAAAATCATAAATAGTTCTTTAGGTCTAAGAGGCTTTCTGAATGTTGCCTTACATGGTCAACTCAAGATGGCGAAGTTATATTGCAGGTTGCAAACCATGTAGTTGCCATGGTTGTTATTTAAAAACTTTTGTGTTTCTCTAGCTGTTACAAATGCATATACACACATATATATGTTCCAAATAAGAGTTTGAACTTCAATTTTAAACATCATACCCAATGAACTAACCCAATGAGAAAATTATATAAATCTTTAGATAAGAGTTTTCAGCATAATCTTAAGATATTTTTTTGAGAGCAGAGTGTAAAGAAATAAGATTTTTAAGAGTTGAGAGGTAGAACTTCAGGGATGAGAGGCTTTGGGAGTGTAGATCAGAGTGTAGATATCTGGGAATTATTTGCAAGAATTTGGAAATTTGGTATGCCAATTTTTTGAGCTTTGACTGTAGCCAGGTTTTTGTAATAGAGATTCCATTAAAGGGGGGAGAAGATGAGTGAATGTGTATGCTTGGACTCCAGGGGGAGGGGCAGATGGCTCACATGGCCATGCCAAGAGGGAGAGACTTGTGGAGGAGTTGGATTCTAAGTAGAATTTGGGATTAAATTCACAGACAAATGGTTCCAGCATAGCACAGCAGACTTGTTCTGAAGCAGCTGGTGGTCCACGTCATAGTCCCTGTTCCCATCCAGATACATGTCTGTAGCACCGTGTCTGCCTGTGTGCCCCCAAGCTCCCTGCTGTGATCATAGTGACACGCTAAGCCAGCCCTAATTAAGTGCTTTCTTTTTATAAAAGTTGGCTTGGCCCTGGTCTTCATAACAATGCAACAGTGACTAAGCCAGCCATTGGGTTACCCTTGTCATGCCTGAATATTGTAAGCTCCTAATTTGAGTATGTTCTGCTCCTTACTGTTTCTTTCTACCTGCTTCATGCTGTTTGCTCTTTTACTCCTGTTTTCTGTACATTTAAATCCAGTCATTCAGAACTGAAAACGCAGATGTCTTAATAGGCAGAAAGCACTGATGGTTGTAGTTGTAGCTCATAAGCCCATCAAAAAGTATGAACCTAGCTTGTTTATAATTTCTTTCTCCTGAGTATTTTCAAAATTAGGGTTTCAGATTTTAGGCCAATTTGTTATTTTGTATAATTCACATATGAAGTTTTAATAGCCTCTGATTTAGAGTGAGTTTAGTCTAGTGTTTTGTTTTTTCTTTTTTCTGTGCTGTATGACTGTTTTGTTCATGAATTTTCATTTGAATACCTAAATGGCAGATTTGACACTTCAACAGTTAAGGAGTCTCCAAAATAACTCACTGGGTAAAGCAGATTGTGAAAGACCTGGACTCTATCCTTGGAACCATGTAAAAGTGGGAGGGGAAAACCAACCCCATAGAGTTGTTTCCAGACCTTCATACACTTGCTGTGGCACTTTTGTCTACACACATGTCATACGTACATGCACAGGACGAGAGATTGCATCTCTAAATTTAATACAGTGGTTCATTGCAAATGTTTTGATGTGTGTATTGATATATTTTAAGGATAAAAATGCTACCATATCTCAATTAGTAGCCCTTGCTTGTCTTTCTGTAACAGATCTTGCTGTCTTAATGTAGGTCACTGTCTTGTTTTCCTTCTTCCTGTCTTTTTGATTGTGAGCCTAGCCTCTTGTGGTGAGCCATCTTTCCAGTGCCATTTCCTTCCTTCTTAAACAAAGGTAGTATGTGAGCAACTGAACATCCTATTGCTGGATGCTTCGAAGACCAGTAAGTAACATTGTTGGACTTCACCCAGTTAAAGGCTATAGATTTTGTTAGGCTTCCTCTGGAGAGGCATTGTAAGAAAATTCAGGATCTAGAGAAAACCTGTTGTGTATCACAAGCCTGGGTGACTATAGGAAATACATGCATGCCTTATATGCTGACCTTTCTCTGAACTTTCCAAGCATTCATACTTTCTTATAAACTATTTTACTTTGAATTTTTGTATATGTGTATGTTTTGGTTCTTTTGGTTTTTCAAGACAGGGTTTCTCTGTGCATTCTTGGTTGTCCTGGACTTGCTTTGCAGACCAGGCTGCCTTCGAACTCACAGAGATCTGCTTGCCTCTACCTCCCCAAGTGCTGAGATAACAGGTGTGTGCTACCACATCTAGGGTTACTTTTAATTTTTTAAAAATCTTACTTAAATATAATTTTATTTGCCATTCTGGTAAGTATTGATAGAGACGATCAAATTGTTTCTCCTTTCACAGGAGTTTTTCTTTTTCTTTTTTTTAAAAATTCTTTATTAATTACACTTTATTCATCTTATACACCCCTGTAGTTCCCTCCCTCCTCCCGTCCCAGTCCCTCCCTTTCTCACCCCTCTGCACCCATGTCCCTCCTCAAGTCCACTGATAGGGGAGGTCTTCTTTCCTTCCTTCTGATCCTAGGCTATCAGCTCCCATCAGGAGTGGCTGCATTCTCTTCCTCTGTGGCCCGGCAAGGCTGCTCCCCTCTCAAGGGGAGGTGATCAAAAAGCAGGCCAATCAGTTCATGTCAGAGACAGGCCCTGTTCCCATTTCTATAGAACCCACTTGGACACTGAACTGCCATGGGCCACACCTGTGCAGGGGTCTTAGGCTACCTCCATGCATGGTACCTGGTTGGACCATCAGTCTCTGGAAAGACCCCTGTGCTCAGACCACTTGGTTCTGTTGCTCTCCTTGTGGAGTTCCTGTCCTTTCTAGACCCCACCATTTCCTACTCTCCTCATAAGATTCCCTGCACTCTGCCCAAGTGTTGGCCATAAGTCTCAGCATCTGCTTTGATAGTCTGCAGGGCAAAGCCCTTCTGAGGCCCTTCGTGGCAGGCTCCTGACCTGTTCCCTGCCCTCTCCTTCTTCCGATATCCATCCCCTTTGCCCTTCTGGATAGGGATTGTGCATGTTAGCAAGAGTCTTCCTTCTTGATTAATTTCTTTAGGTGTACAGATTTTAGTAAGTTCATCCTTTAGTATATGTCTATATGAGTGACTACATACCATGTGTGTATTTCTGCTTCTGGGATAGCTCACTCAGGATGATCCTTTCCAGTTCCCACTATTTACCTGCAAATTTCATGATATCCTTGTTTTTTATTGCTGAGTAATATTCCATTGTGTAGATGTACCACAATTTCTGTATCCATTCCTCAGTTGAGGGGCATCTGGGTTGTTTCCAGCTTCTGGCTATTACAAATAAAGCTGCTACAAACATGGTTTGAGCAAATGTCCTTATTGTGTACTTGAGCCTCAAATCTGGCCCCTTTTAAACATGGCTTGTTTAAGTATGTTAATTTTTAAATGTTAAGTCTTTTATCTTTTATTTGTGTTAAACTGCTTTTAAGTGGTTCATTGATAACAAAGATGATTTATCTTAAACATTAAACAAGTTTTCATAAACATTATTAATATAGAGATATTTAAAGTTTGAACTTATTTTTCTAATTTAAATACTTGTGGGCTTTTTAATGGAAATTTTAATCTGTTTTTCTTTTTTTGTAACTGTTCAGGTATTATTCTTTGGTTACATAATTTTATTTCCATGAAAATATACAGTGAAACCCAATTAATTACCTACTTGATTTTAATTTTTAATAGGCTTTCAGCTTTGATTTAAAGTTGTATGTTTAAGGAATAAAAAACTATTTAAGGCTTAGAATTTTATCAGCAAACTGTCCTGTTCTTATTTTAGTATAATATATTAATGAACATTGTCTCTACCATCCATATCTAATTTGCAACTCCCTTGTTTTTTCAGATTTAAAATATTTTTCCTTTCCTTTGTATCTCTGATCTCACTGTCTTAATTCAAGATTATTTTGACCAGATGTTTATTCCTAGGAGTCAGGTTTTTTTTTGTTCTCGTTTATTGCCAACAGGCTTTTCTTTTTAAAAAGGTGGCTTATTCAACCCCCTGGCTCTCTGTTACCTAAAAGACAAAGTATAAACTTGTAACCTGCTGTTTAGCATCTTTGTGTCTTAGTCTACTAGACGCTTTCCCAGTATCTTCTCTGTAATTTCTTTCTGGCTTCATGAGATTCCTTGTGTATTTATATAGGCTTCCTCTGTAAGTTGCTACACACTGTATTCTGTTCTGTGATTTGTCTTTCCTTGGTCTTTCTTTCTTTTCTTTTTATTATTATTTGTGTGTGTGTGTGTGTGTGTGGGGTCCCATGCCTTTAATCTCTGCACTGGGGAGGCAGAGGCAAGTGGATCTTTAAGTTTGAGGCCAACCTGATCTACAGAGTGAGTTCTAGGACAAGCCTGCCTTGGAAAAACAAAAAACAAAAACAAAAGATAAGCAAACTGACCAGCACTTGGGAAGCAGGGACATGATTGCTGCATGCTGGATTCAGTCTGGATTACATAACCAAGACTCCTCTCCCCCAACAAAATGCAAAGCAAAGCTGGACCTAAGATTTAGAAACATATGCTATGGATTCTATTGTCTTAGGTGACTGAGCTTCTGTCCACCTCTCTCTTTCCAGGAATCCTAGGTGAAGAAAAGAAAATCAGTTTCATGTAGTCCTATCAAGAATTTTAGCTGCTGTGTAAACAGGAGCATTTGAGACAGCAGGAAGGACCATGAAGACGGTCCACCTTACAATATTCTACTTCCGGTTCTCACACCTTACAAGGGCTCCAAGGCCTGTGACCACAGCACTGCATGCATGTACTTTCCAGCCCCAGTTAAGTCTTTGGTGTTTGAACCATGTGAGGAGCTATGGTTGCTTGCTTTCTGGTTATGGTGCAGGTCCTGCTGCTGTCCCAGTAGCAGCTGGTTTAGGAGAGTAAGGTTGCTGTCTCTGTGAGGCAGAGGCGGGGGGGGGGGTGGGAGGGGAGCATCTCCCTTTATATTCCAGCAGTGCTGTCTCGGCTGGGTCTTGCAGCATCCGTGTGTCGCTCCTCTTGTGACCTTGGAACCGAGGCACTAGCACTTTAATCAGCTTTGGGATCAAGCCCTTCTCAGTGATCCAGAAGTCAGCCATCTGTGTGACTTGTTTGTTGGTGGCTCCCAGCTTTCCATAGTCGTGAGCTTCTCCACATAGCCTCTCATCTCATCCATGCTTTCCCATGGCACCTCAATGCATTTGCGGGTGAGCAAACTCAACAGCAGGTGGATGTGGGAGGCCTGGGCAGCTGTAGATGCAGCTGTGGGATATAGCGTCAGTGAGCAATAGCTTCACTCTCCCACCTTGGCCCCACCTCGTCTTCTGAATTTCTTGATAACAAGTTCTTGACACCCTGGCTTTCGATTTCTACTTGTTTCCATGGCAGCACGAGTCTTTTATATTAGTTGTCATTGCATTGTTGATAGGTAATGGCTTACATGTTTTCTTCACTAGTTTGTGAAATCCTTCCGGCTAGGACATGGATGTATTGTACTTTTTGTATCAATAGTGTATAAGTAATCATTTAGGGTTTCTATTTGTTGGATTTATTTTCTTTTAGGTCTTGTAGGAAAAAAATGTATCCTAAGTAAAAGGATATTTTCCCACTAGTAATTAATGTTAAAAGGTTCAAAGGTCAGGTTTAAAAAAGAAATGCAGGGGTTAAGGAGGAATGTCAGTAGGTAAAGTGTGCAGTTTGTAGACATAAGGACCTAAGTGTGGATCCCCAGCATGCACATAACAGCTGAGGTCAGTGGTGTGCTGATCAAAGGAGACAGCTGGAACCCTGGAGCTCACTGGCCACCCATCCTAGCGGAATCCATGAGGTCCATGTTCAATGAGAAACCCTGTCTGAAAAACGAGACAGAGAACAATCGAGGAAGCCGTTCCCAATATCTCTGGCCTCTCACACATGTGCTGGCACATATGCATGTGTACTCACAAAAGCTCACCTGCCCACCCCCATGACACATAGATCATGCATACAAATGTCCTTCCCATGGTAGACCAGAAAAAAGTAAATGTACTGACAACACCTCCTAGGCTCTGTGTGGCTCTCATGACGCTTACTCCTTCTTTACATAGTAAACAACTGTGTGTGTTTTGTTTTCTTTCCAAAGGGGAAGTGGAGGAGGTCTCTTAAGTTGGTTATTAACATTGTTATCAAACTGCCACTAGTAGCATCTGTGCTTCTTGGAGAGCCCAGAGCTATTTGCCAGACCGTCCGTCACAACGTAGACCTCCCTTAAAAGAACAAGGGACTTGAACATGACATTCTTAGTATAAAGAACGTGCTAGTGACAGAAATGAAATGATACTCTCAAGTGAAGCGGGAAAAATTAGCACCCTTAATCTTGAGATCTAGATAGCTTCATGTTTCCTCATTCCCAAATATGCTAGTACATGACATCTGGTTCTAGAAAACTCTTTAAGTACAATGCCAGGTAATCCACTAGAGAAGAACTGTGTTTTTATATTAGACTTCTTCAAATCTGAGTTTAGAACTGTCTTATATTTAACTTCTCAAAGGCTTACATTTTGTGTCTTAATTTTCCTGAAATGGAAATAAGATGAACTAAAATCTCAGTGAAGGGGAGACCCCTCAGGTAAAATACTAGAGGAAATGAGAGCCATTGCTTGCATGGCTGAAACCGATAGTATTCTGATGGAGGTGGTGACTGTGTCTCCCTCCAGTGATGGGACTGCAGCCTCACAGTCTGACACAGTTTGCTGATTCACACTGACACAAAGGGGAAGGGCTGGACAGTATGGTGTTGAGTGCCCATGCTTGTACAGCCATCATGCACACGAGATTTATGTAAGATAGAGAAGTTTATAAAATGTTGGCCTTTGGCAGGCTAATCATCTTTGACAGAAAAGAAAGTCTGTTACATTGAGAGTATTATTTTTATAATAAATAAGATACTTCCAGAAGACTGAAATGATAGCTTAATTTATCTCCATTTTTTTTTTTTTACTGGAAACAGAGAAATAAGCCATGTTCCAATGTTTAAGTTAAATAGCTGCTCTGTCTGCTAGCAGTGTGACTTTGAAAAATTACAAAACCTCCACTTTCGCTCTTTAAAATGGAAATATTACTTATTAGGATTATAAGAGGATTAAATTAAATCAAAATTACAAAGCTCTTAATACAGTGTTTTACTTATGATAAATACTTAAGTACTGCTATTTACTTTTATTATCATACTGACAGTAATGAGGCTGGATAAGAAAAATGGAAAATTAAGGGGACGTGGACAAGAAAAAAGTCCTCACCCTGGAGTCTAACTTTACTGTCCTGTTGATGGAGTCAGAGAAGTAAGATGCTTCAGACACCTTGAGGAAAAAAAAATTGCTCACAGAAACTGTCTTCCTGTGTCTCTTTGTGCTTGCTCAGGGACAGAGTTGACTTATGACCTTTAAGGTTTAGCAGTGATCTCAGATTCTGAAAGCCATCTGTGTGCACTTAGGGCCAGAATGACTTGTGACCTTTCAGCTGTACCTCTCTTCTCAGATTCCTAAAGCCATTTGTGTCTTCCTCTGCCTAGAATGATGGATCTTGACACTTTCTCATCTGTCAATTAATTTTGGCAACATCCTAAAACCTTTTAATCTTTAAAGTTTACTTTTAAAATACACACTTTGATCTATGTAAAAAAGAAAAAAAGCAGGAGTTATGGTTCCTAACAACTTTTAGAGATGTCACTTGGGACCTACCAGAGTTCTAGATGTGCTCATTGTAAAAGCATGTATAAGCAACTTGGCTTTTAGAAGTCCATGTCCACACTTGAATGTGTCTTAGCCTTTTCTCTCTTAACTTCTATGCTTAAGATTTATGTAAAATTCTTTAATAAGCTCTAACTCTGCTTCCTACTGGCTTGTCCTGAAATTCTTTTTCTGTAGCGAACAATTAGTTTAGCCCAAGTTCAGGTCAGTGAAGAGGAAGTGAACTTCTTGGGCTGCCAATGGCCACATGAAGCTGTCTTTGTCCCTGAAGTTACTGACAATAATCCTATTATATTATTCCTTGCCTTTTTTTTTTTAGCTTTTTGATTAAAATTTAAATTGTGTTTTTTCTGTATCTAGAATGTTTAATATTGATAAGTATAATACTCTATTAATAGAGCAATGTTTTTGTCCAGAACAAAGAGTCTAAAATAATAAACATAAGTTTAAAAAAACTACATCAAACTCATGAATAGGAAACCTGGAGATCTTGTTTCTGGCATTGGTTCTGCCCTTCACCAGTTCTCAGGTGGATTTGTTCCATAAAACAAAGGGCTTAGACTCTTTCTGTCTTAAAGTATGGCACTTGGTGCTTGATTGTCAGGGAGTCTGGGAAGAATACTGAGGAGGGTTTTTGGGCCTGGTTGGGTTACTTTTAAGGTTTACGAGATAGAAAAAGTTGAGCTTGTGCTGAGTTGGTCTGGTAAGACCAGTGACCCATATCTGTTAGTATAAGTATGCAATGTTTTTGAAGAACGCATCCATCATGTCATGCTGATCCTTGTGTGTAAGCTGTTTGTATGGTTCATGGCTAGATTTTCCTGAGAAAGCCAAGTTGCTTGTTGTTTGGCCTCTTTGACTGCTTACATTCTTTCTCCTTTCTTCCCTCTCTTCTCTTATTTTTTTGTAAGATAGAAATACTCCTGTAGAAGACTGGGTCTTCTTAAAATACAGATTATGATTCAGCAGGTCTTGGGTGAGACCTGAGATTCTACAGTGCTGGCAAGCCCCAGCCAAGCCTTTGCTAATGTCACCAGAGTTATTAGAGCAGAGCTTATGTTCCAGGTGTACCCAAAGCCAGGCTTGGCTACCTGTCCTGAAAGTTAAAGAGCCACATTAATTGTGAAAAGCAAGAAAAGATTTACTTAATGTGGCCACATTGGGAAGAGAGACAAAGAGATGTAGTCCCCTCTTGCCCCCACACTCTGGATCATGACTGAGGTTTGAGTGTGAGTAGATGACTGGAGATGTACATGCCTAAACAGTTCTGGTCAAGCCTGTCACCATCTGGCTCCAGCCTTCTGCAAGGTCCTTTGACCAGTCGCCAGCACTGGCTGACTATCTTTCTAGGAGGCAAAGTCCCCAAGGCTGGCACAGGGCTTCAGTCTTTTCCCTTTCCCAGCTTGATTCCTGGGGTAGTTCCAGTTTCTTGTGGCACAATGGTCTGATAGCAACAGGGAGGCTGAAGAGAACATTCTAAAGAGAACATCTTTAAAATAGTCTCATGTCCTGCACTTTGAAGAATAAAAGTCTGCCTGTGATCTGTATTTGTTGAGAAGTCTTTCCTGATAGCCTCATTTCTTCTGTGTCTTATATTTGGAGTGTACATTTTGGCACCACAAAAAAGCATCCTCAAGTTCCTAATCTCGAACTCAGTCTGTGGTAAGTGTATCATCATCTGCATTTATTTTCTCCACTGGACACATCCCAATTGCTGCTCTATAGCCATTTTTCATTGCTTCTGTTGGTTTCTTGGTCTACTGTTGACCCTGATTTCTGTCCTGAATCTACCTGATCCCAGCCTGAGGCAAGATAGATGGGGAAATTATAGTGACATGGGAAGAAAAACTCAGATAGGAGACAAGGCCCTTCATCCTGTCTTCATTCTGAGGTATGGTCTACCAGTTTTGGTTGATAAAGGCAAAAACCTCAGCTCTCATTGGTAAAGCCCAAATTACCCATGTAGACAATAAAGATTTCCCAAAAGACATCTTATTAAAGCAAATAAATTATGCTTCCTTATGACCTAAGTGGTCTACTGTGAGTTTCTATCACTCTCCTCTCATTCCTAAGTCTAAACAGTACCCTTCATAAACCCTCCTTACAACTTTGTTTAAAAAGAAATTCTTTAACCCTCTGAGAAATTCTTGACCTCTCTGAGCAGTAGTTTACACTGAGGGCTCGGTGTGGTGATAGAGCTTGAGAACCACCCAAATCATAAGGTGCTTATGCGTGGATATGCCTTATTCTTTCCAGAGTGTCTTAGTTTCTCTTAATCCTTGTGCTTAAGATCTAGACTGAAAATGTCTCTTCATATTCTCCCAAGTCTCCTTGATATCTGCTCTCTGTTGTTTGACTTCTTTGGAGAGACATGATGCTGCTGATGCTGTATTACCCTTGGCAGAACCAATGATAGAGCAAAGGAATAGTTCCACCAGCCTAAAACTTGATAAACTAATGCAATTATTTGATTATGAACAGAGGTCTGGGTCTAGGGCCACTTCAAGGACATGGACAACTAACAAATAAAGGTTGATTTCCATTCAAATGTAAAGGTACAGAAATAGCCCAGTTCATTCATAGTAGCACACATAGTAAGAATATTCATTGTCTAGACTAATGTTTTATTTCAATTTTTGGCCACCATGAATCTTCTATAATTGAATTTTAATACAAGTTTTAATAAGCTTAATGTTAATCAGAGTCATATTCTTTTTATTGGCAATGGATTCTATTCTCATACAACATATTCTGATTATAGTTTCCCCTCCATTTAGTCCTCCTTCTTCCTCCTCAACTTTCCAGATCCACTCCCTTTCTGTTTCTCATTGGAAAAGAACAGGCTTCTGAGAGAGAACAACCAAACATAACAAAATAAAACATAATAAAATGAAACAGAAACTCATATTGAAGTTGGACACAACATCCTAACAGGAGGAAAAGAATCCCAAGAGCAGGCAGACAAAAGAGTTAGAGGTCCACTTGTTCTCACAGTCAGGAGCCCCATAAGAATTAGCCCCATAAGCTAATAGCTGTCATACGCACACGGAGGGCATGGTATAGATCTATGTAGGGCCTGTACTTGTTGCTGTGATCTCATATGCTCCTTACTCAGTTGGTGCATGGGGCTCTGTTCTTCTGGCATCTTCCATCCCCTTTGACAAAGTCACATTCTTTCAGTTTTATAGTATGTAAAAGTAAAAACAAACCACTCTCATAAGTCTAAAAAATGCATAACAAAACTATGGTATGCATAGAATGGACATGAAAAATTTTAAGTTAAAAATGTAGTTAGTTTGAGTAAGTACAGTGGATTAGAACTTGACAAGATCCAAGTTTCATATTCTAGCTATGTAATTTTAGATACATTTATTAAAAATACACTAATTTATATTTTAATACCTTTACAATATTCTTAATCATGTATTTAATGTGGTATAGTATAATAATTTGATATGTATGTTGTATAATGTTTAAATTAGAATATTGGTATTTCTATTTCCTTAAACTATGGTAATTTCATTATTTTGTGTGTGCATGCACATATGTGACTGTGTGTGTATGTCTGTGTGTGTGCGTGCATGCACACCGTGGCATAGGTATGGAGATCAGAGGACCCCTTGCAGGAGACTATTCTGTCCTTTTAAAACATAGATCCACAGATTAAACTCAGGTCACATCAGGCTTGGGGCATCCCTAACTTTTAAATGTTTAACAGGAGAACCTTGGTGTGTCCCAGCTTTCCTCCTCCTTGTGGATGCTTCCAGTCTTCTCTTTAAGTCCCCCCCCCCCCCAATTCCTTTTTATGAGCTGCTAATACCTAGAAACATTTTCTGCCTGAGACCCCCAGTGAACACACTGAGATGACACACAATAGGCACTTGTCACCATCCTTCCTATTCTCCATCATGATTTTTGCCTTCTCACCTTCAATCCTGTAACAACCTGCTTGCAGGTGTCCCTCCTCCCACCTTAACTCCAATCACTGGAGATGTGAACTCTTGGTAAAGTTCCAGAGTCCCCTTAGTCCTTTCATTCCTGTCTCTCCAGAGTATTCTCTGTCTTACTGTCACCTTCTTGCAGTAGCCCTTCCTCCCATCAAATCTGGTTACCTGGGGACCTTGCCTCTTGGTGTAAACAGGATCCTTGTATCTCTTTCTGTAGCCCCTTTCAACTGTTTCTCCTAGCACATCTCTATTCTTCTCTGCTACCCACTGACCTGCTAAAGCAGTCACTACCAGAAAACCCACAAGCATCACACATTCCTAAAATCCAGAGTGGACAACAGAAAACAAGGACAGAGCACCTATCTAACAAGACAAGTCCAGATATCAACACCTAGAATCACCTCAATTAGCCCAAACCCAGATCCCTAGACATCAGCACAAAACCACAAACATTAACAGCTAGGACATGTGCCTCCCCCAGAAGCCAGTAACCCTACTACAGCAGGCCCTGAGAAATGGAGTATAGCTGAGGCCTTAATCCCAGATTTGTTTCACCCAACTGCTTTTTCAGCTTCTTAAAAATCACTGATAATTTAATTTGTACATTTACAAATCACTATGTGGCACCTCCATCCTAATATTGGTGAAAAATTTTTGTGTTTACTTGATAAAGCTAATTTTAGATCAGCAATTCTTTGATTTCCTAGTTTGTGTTTAAATTCCTTCCAAAGTGCCCAAGATCATAACAAAACTTACAATTTGCAAATGAAGAAAATTAGTTTCCATATGATCTATGCTGGTAGATTTACTTAAAATGTTTCATTTTCATGGCCCTCACATAATTTCCCCCACTTGTCAGATCAGAAGGGCTAGTTCAGAGACACTGCAGATCCTGGAATGTGTAATGTGATTTAGTAGTGATTATAGCTCAGTTTCCTGTTCTAAAACCCACTATATTGCCTGGTATTAATCTTTTTCTAGGATTTTCTTCATTTTTCTGGACCAAGGTGAGAGGTGGGGTAGGTGACTTTTGATTTTCTTGACTAAACTTTAGGTTTAATCACACTCATATAAGAGTGAAAATTTGCTCCTAAAATATGTGGCTTGGATTACAAACAAGGAAGTTTGACTCATTAATGATTGTTTTTATTGCAAAAGTTAGTTACGCTTTATAGATCTTCAGCAAATGTTGTAGAATTGTTTTTTCTCACATATATGTTAATCCTGGGATAAGAGCATAATTTAAAGTTTTGAAAATTAGACTGTAAATTTAAATTTTAAGTGTGAAATTAATAGTGGTCCTGGATTTTTCTTAAGAAATCATCTATGTTCAGGTTTAGTGCTATCCTTTATAGAATGATCCGCTTACAAGGCTATAATCATAATCTAGTGATTGCTCAGATTATTTTTAATCATTCTCTCGAGGTTTTGTTCATACCTGTCCTAGAAGAACAGAAAAACAAACATAGACCATAACTGAACAAGTTAAGTTACTCTGTGGCCATAGGTTACCTGGTTGTTTTGTGAGTCACACTTAAATTTACCTACCCCAAATTACTCTATTTATTGCAACTTATTCAAAGTAACTTTTGGTGCAGTGGAGACATCAGAGGACTATGACTTCATTTGCTTAGTGAATGTTTATCAAGTCTCTTGTATGCCAGACTATATTGGCACTAGGATTACTACAGAGAACATAGCTAATCAGGAACACACTTAATGTGTTACTCTTGTGAATCTCCCCCACCCCTTTTTAAATAATTCAGTTTTAAAACCTTAGGAATGGGTCTGGAAAGATGGCTGTAGTTAAGAATACTTGTTGCTCTTACAGAGGAGTAAGGTTGGGTTCCCAGCATCTACATGGTAGCTCACAACTACCTGTAATTGCAGTTCCAAGGGATCCTACAACTATTTCTGACCTATTGCTGTCACCAGGCATGCATGTGAATCAGATAAATAAATGTTGGAAAAAATACTAAAAGAAAAATGTAATGGTAGCTCAGTATCCACATGGGTACCCTAGTAAGGGGAACAGGGACTATTTCTGTCATGAACTCAATGGCTGGCTCTTCGACCCTCTCCCCTTCCCCACCCAGGAGGAACAGCCTAGCTAGATCCCAGAAGAGGACATTGCAGCCAGCCCTGAAGAGACATGATAAGCTAGGGTCGGATGGAAGGGGGGGAGGTCCTCCCCCATCAGTGGACTTGGAGGGGGTCAGGGAGGAGATGAGGGAGGGATGGGGAGAGTGGGAGGGAATGAGGGAGGTGGCTATGACTGGGATACAAAGTATATAACCTGTGGTTAATATAAAAATAAAGAAATTACATTAAAAAAAGAAAATGTAAAAAATATTAAAAAATATTAGTATCAGGAACATTAAATTTGTTTGAATCATCTCTGACCTCAGAAATTACATAATGTGACAATTCTTTTTGGCAAGGTATAATAGCACTAGACTCTAAATACAAAGACTAAGTGGAATCACTAAGTGAATACTTAGTATTTTTAAAGTCAATACATGAAACATCAGCTGTGCATTTAGTGTCCTTAAGTGGATTATATGTGCCCTGCTCCCTCTCTGAGGGACACAGGAAGAAATAAAATGTGAATGGTGCCCTGCCTCTTCACATCTTCTTTGGGTTAGGTAAAGTATAGTCAATGCAGTTATTTCTTGTATAGTCTTTCTTATACAGTCATGTTGCTCATTTGCCAGTTTTTATTTTGTGTAAATTGTTTCTTACTCAGTTTGAATTTTACTGTGGTGATACATGCAAACGTGTTGGTGATCTCCAGTAATTCCTGAAAGCATACACATGAATCATTAGGAGCAGTCTGCTACTGAAAGCAAGGACTGACGGTCAGACTTCTCAGTGAAATGCTGTTTCCTGAGACTCTGCTATGAGGGCAACAGT
Source organism: Pachyuromys duprasi (assembly GCA_028658305.1). Lineage (NCBI taxonomy): Eukaryota > Metazoa > Chordata > Mammalia > Rodentia > Muridae > Pachyuromys > Pachyuromys duprasi. Next base: position 24,032,567 of record CM053744.1, read on the forward strand.
CTGGTTCATCTCCACAGAGTCCTGTGTTCCAACCAGAAACATTATTTAATGCACCCTGTGTCTTGGTTTATCACATCCTCATAGCTTTGCCACGAGCCTGAGGCTGGATGATGTATATAAACTCGGTACAATGTCTTTTGGTTACACATTCAAATTTTCTTTCTTCATTTTAACAAATTATACAAGTGGTAAATAAACACTTTCACGTTATTTAGATAGTACGAGCTTTATGGAATGAAAATACACCTGTCTCCCCAGTGGTGCATTTAACCATTCATTGTATCTTTCTAGGCTTTTAGAAATACTCTGTTATCTGTATTTGCATGTGTAGTTGGAGACATTACAGATTTGGTTTTTAATCTTATTTTGCTACATTTAGGGTCAAGCTGCATGTGGAATATCTTACTATATATTATTTTTTAAATAATTTTTATTTTTTATATTAATCCCAGGTTATTTACTTTGTGTCCCAGCTGTAGCCCCCACCGTCATTCCCTCCTTACTATATATTTTTCAGATTTTTCTCATTTCAAACATTTTATTATTCTGTGAGTATGTAAATGTAAGCATAAGATATATCAGCATCTTGAAACTTAATAACATAGCTATTTTTTATACCTAGTGTGAAAACATAAAATTAATTCTTTATCAGAATTTCATGCCTTTAATTTTCATTATGAACACAAACTTTAACAGAGAACTCTTTTATAGACATTTATCATTTGACATGTATCATAGCTTTATCAAATATATGTAATACTTATATATTAAGAAAATCCTGAAGAAGAAATTCATAATATTAGTCTAATAAGAGAATTTAAATGTATATTACTTAGAAGTATTTGTCATATATGTGTGTGAGTGTGTTTGTGTACATATGTGCGTGCACATGTGAGTATGTGCCAAGCTATGAGTGTGGTCACTGTTTCTAGCCTTCACCTTGTTTGCAGTGGAGACTCCTGTTCAAAGCTGCCTATGCTGGCCTCGCTGGCTCACACACTGGGAGAAGTCGCCCGTTCCTGCCCCAGGTCTCTGTGTGCGTGTAGGACTACAGATGCTACTATGCACTCATTTGGGTTCTGAAGATCCTTATTCAAGTTGTCATACTTGGATGACAAGTACATTACCTACTGAGCATCTTTCCAGGCTAACTGAGGAATATTCTGATTAACAAAAAGCATTTTTAAAAATAATTTTCCTGTTATCTTTGATTAAAACAGATTATTTCATTTAGAACCTCTTTTGAAAGGAAATCATTACCGAAGCCCATATATCCAGTGTAAAATTTCTTAGTTTAACAGTGCTTTAATCATTCCTGTGAATGTTATTATATATAAACAAGTAGGACTTTAAAGGTTTATAAAACATTTAATAGTGCCCCAAATACCATTTCAAATGTTTTAAGAAAATAATAGTGTTTAAGGTTATAAATATGTACTTACTAGGCCTTTTGGTATATCTCCAATAAAGCTAGGATTCACACATATAAACACACATTGCTAAATTAGGCATGCCAAGAAAAAAAAGTTTAAAAAATTAAAATATGAAAAGCACAAATTAAAAATTATTTATAAAATATTGGAGTAGCCAAAAGCTTTGTTAGTTGTTTGGGGGGAAATTCTAGGAACAGATCCAGTTCTATTCCCTTCTGTCTTAACAGAGTAGCATACAAATAGCCACAGCCAAACAATTATGAACACACCGTGTGGTTGTATTAACAACTTATAAGGTTTGTGTCTATCTTTGGAGGGAACAAGTTAACTCTTGGGTGATCTTTAAGGCTGCATTTTGTTTATCTGTAGTCTGCTTCATTAGATACTTTCCATCCTGTAATGTAAGATGGACGTACTAGGGCTTGGTTCCTTCAGTTGTCCCCAAGAAGGGAAGATGGGCTAGTTCTCTAGATCAGTCAGCAAGCCCTTCTTCTGTGACAGGTTCCTGAAGAAGAGGGCAGGGGATGAAAAAAATCAAGAAGACAGGAGATACCCAATGGATTATGTCAAACAAATTTATTAAGAAATACAGCATGTTTGATGTGGTTTGCAGTGGGTAAATGGGCCAGGATCAACAGAGAGCTAAGTCCATGTTGGCAAGAGAATGCAAGATATTTTAGACACAACTGCATTAAGACTGATAACTACAGCCCTTATGGGGGAAAGCCAGGTTTCCAGAAACCAAAACTTTGAGGCCCTGACCCCAGCCCAGCCCAGCCCAGTCCTTGCCAAATCTGTCCCAGGGCAAGGACACAGAACTGTGTTTTCTTTGTCCTTTCATCACGGCCTCTGAGGTATCCTTGAGTTGGCCTGGCTCCCAAAAGATTAGAATGTATGTTTTACTGTTGCAGAATTAGGTCTGTCTTATTGGGAGCTCTGCGGTATTAACTAATTAGCTATTTTACTGTATTGGTAAGTTGCTAATATCAAAGGAGTTGAGATTTCCTTTTATGAATGTCTTAGGCTTTTGTTGTATCAAATTACCATTCAGGTTAAACGTTCAAATGGCCAGGGTTTTCCTTTGGACCTAATGCTCAAGGAACATCTATTTTACCCAGGGCATCATTCTCATACTCTTGCAAATAGCATTGCTCTCAATTTCATTAGGTCACAGTGGTAGAAAACAAGTTAACTAGGAGCCAGTGAGCATGAAGGAACTTATGGGCAACAGGGTTGGACTTGCAGTGACAGCTAACATGGGTGTCTGGGAAACTAATGTACACAAACAAAAGCTTCCCACAAATAAGTGATGTGGAAAATACCAGGATTATGGTGTTGCTTTTAGGACCTAATAGAATTAGGCAATCACTTGGACACTACTGTCTTTCCTTGCCTTTACCTGTGTTCAGTGGATAGCTCTATGAGAGCATCGGTATCTTTACAACCAGGGCATAAAATCCCAGGTGAAACTTTTCACAGACTAAATGTAGATCCTGAATGGCAGCTGTCTCCCAATCTTAAGTCCAGGATTGGCAACCATTCCTGGTGAATGCAGTTTTTGCCCTAACATAAATTCAGTTAATGCCCTGTAGAGCAAGGGAGAGGGTCTGTGCACACTCCCAAGCTTCAGACAGAAGAGTCAGAGGGGAGAGGTCCCCTATGCTGTCCTTCCTTCCCTGCTGGAGCCTGTTCATAGTTACCAAGAGCCGGGGGAAGAAGGGAATAGTTGTGTATTGCATGCCCTTGTTTAAAGAAGGAAGAAACGTTTAAAAGAATTTTGTGCCTACCCTTTTTAGGCTGTTCTCTGCTTTAAAAATAAAAGCAAGAAAAAAATAAAAGTAAAAGTTCAGAATTTGGAGGGTACCCACTAAAGTTTGCAGGTTCTCGTATTTCAGAATAGCACAGGGATATATATTAATGTAATAGAAACAGAGACAGTTTATTAAGAAGTTGGGGGAATGCATATGCCGAAAAGCACTAGGCCAAAGGTTCAGGAAGCTAAAAGTCATTTATGGAGCACGTGTTTACCTCATGTTTGTATATCCTAAGCTGCTCTCGAAAACAGTCCAGGTCTGAAGGGTTTCTAATCCTCAGCCAACTGACTTCTTTCATACGTTTATTTTAATATACATATTTATTTTATTTTAATTGTGTGAATATGTGTACACACATGAACACAGGTAGTTGCAGAGACTTCAGATCCCGTTGGTGCTGGAGTTACAGGCAGTTATGAACTACACATTGTAGATGCTGGGTGAAATCCTGTTTCAAAAATAAAATAAAATGTTACTACTGATTACTTTTCCTTTAGCTTCAATTTATTGGCACTCTTTAGTTTTTGAGACTAACCCTCTCATTGAATATGGAGCTCACAAATCTGGCTAGCTTGGCTGTCCAGACAGGCCAATCACCAGCATTGGGTTTACACAAATGTGCTGACACACTCCGATTTTTATCCCGAGGAGTCCACACCGGCTCCTTATGCTTATGTCGCAACTGCTTTACCAACAACTGAGACTTCTTCCCAAGTCCCTATATATTCAATTTTTCTTTTTCATATGTAAAAATATCACCTTTATAGTATAGAAGATAATAAGTAAAAACAAAGACATTATTTGCTCAAGATCTTTCCTTCTAAGCAACACTGTTGTAGGCTGCACATTTATGCTCATCAAGTTGTGATCATCTACATCGGTGCTTCTCTCTTAGAGGAATGTTACTGGAAATGTACAGTTTCCCAAAATGTCAATACCTTACTAATTAGCCATGTCCCCATTGTTCTCCCCTAGATTACAAGCCTTGCTTACATTTCTGTCTACCCTCTGCTACGGCAGAGACCAGAACCAGGCTCTTGTTTCCTGTATAGCTGGAAGGAAGTTATTCTGATGATCTATGTATGCTTGCAAAGGTCTTCATTCCCAATCATGGAGCCATTCCAATTGGCTCCAGTAGTAAGACCTGTTAGAAAATGTTCTAACTCAGAGCATAGTATTTCAAATTTCTATTTGTTTCTTGAGGGCAGTAGTAGGCATGCAATGCTGTCTCATGTGGAGGTCGAAGGACAACAAAGAGTCATTTTTCTCCTTCCACTATGTGAGTCTGTAGATCAAACTCAGGTTGTTAAGCTAGATGACAAGCACCCTTACCTGCTGAGACATCTCTCAGTCCTAGTCTGGCTTTAAATTAACATATCAGACATAGTAATTTTATGATCATAACTGATTTTATTTTATTTAAAAATAGACTCTAAATTTATGTCAACATGATTTGTCCAACTTGGATAAATGGTAAGTTAATTCTTGTACTGGATTTTGAAACTATGTGGTACGTATTATCTGAATTTAGGGATAAGTTATTTATGACCTTGAGATCCTATGATTTCTGAGTGCTTTTAGACAGTACTCAGTCTGATGGCAGAAGGTTCAGATTTATCCTTTTCATGTAGTAGCTGAGAAAGTACATTGTCAAATGCTCAATTTTCTGTACTCATTCTGTGGCAAAGCATTGTGATTATTGTGTATTTTGTAGCTTTTGAGTAGCATGCTCTGCTAACGCCTTAGAATAGTTTCCATGACTGAGAAATAGAAGTAAGTTTTGCATGTTGTGAAGATGGTAGTGCAAGAGAACTTGGAAGTTTAAAAATTTTAGTATGAAACAGTTGAATATAGAGTGGATGGCTCTGTAGTATGTGGATCTACTGAAACATAGTGAAGCTGGATATGTATGGCTCTATTGTGTGATCTATTGAAACATAGCTGAATATTTATAGAATGGGTGGCTGTAGAGTTTGTTATCCACAGAAACATAGGGTGGGTGGCTCTGGGGTGTGAGCCTTATCTTTCTTGTTTGAGGCATTTGAAGTGTGATTATTCCATGATAATTGCCTGCTTAAATATTACCATAGATACTGTGGTTTAGACTTAAGAATCTATAGTTAGATTTACTTCTCATAGATGGGAAATCTCTGAGCTTCTGATCACTCCAGAGTATTGGGGCTTTGGGCCTGGTGCACATTGTTGGATGGAATGCTGGCTTTGAGGGTGGGCAAGCATTTAGGCTTCTTCTATGCCTGTTAAGACTCTTCTCTTACTGAAAAATTTACCAGGGATGAATAGAGTAGTTCAGAAATAAAGCTAAAAAGTATATTGTTGCTTATTGCATCTTTATTTATTTAGAAAATTTCATTGTTTATATGGTTAAAAACGACTTAATTTGATGAATTTTCATTTTTCTTTTAGGCTCAGTTTATGAACCTCTTAAAAGCATTAATCTTCCAAGGCCTGGTAATGAAACTCTATGGGATAAATTGGATCATTATTACAGAATTGGTAAGCACTGACTGAGGAAATCATAGTAGCTATGACTAGCATTCACTATGCCATAGTTACATTTCATATATAGCATAATGTTGAGACATTATTCTATAATTTGGAGATGGGGTCGTTTCACTGCTTAAGTAGTTAGATATGCCAGTTGCATATCTATGCTGGACTGTAAAAGGAAATCCACAGGTCATATCTGGCCCATGAATAATTTTATGTTACCAGTATCTTTTATATTGGTTTAACCTTCCTAATTATTAATATATTTTATTTGTTTGTTTATTTAGTTTGGCATTTTGAAACAGCATTTCTCTGTGTAGTCCTGGCTCTCTTGGAATTCTCTTTTTAGAACAGACAGACCTCAAACTGAGAGAAATCTGCCTGCCTCTACCTCCTGAGTGCTAGGATTAAAGCTGTGTAGCACCACACCAATCTAATAAATTTTATAACAAATATGTTTTTGTTTTGGTTAATACACAAGTGTTTCATATGTGTATTAGCTCAATCATTTGCATATATGTAGATCCTAACTCACTGGAATAAAAGATGCAATCTCAGGTCATCATTACCATTAACAGAATTAGCTCTTCTAGAGCTTTGTTTGTTGGTTGGTTTGTTTGATTTCAAATTTTGTTTGTTCAAGATCAATGTGGCAAATTTGTTTTTCAATGTGAGTAAGCAACTTTGAGATATATATGATTATAGTCCTTTCTTTATGAAACCATAAATTGGAATGTCTACTGATATTTTTGCAACCTTGCTTCTTGTGCTATTTATTCTTCTATTGTGATAAGGAATATAAAATTTTATTCATCTCTCAAAACATTGCTTTCTTTTTTTTTTTTTTGTCTGTTCCACCTTCACGTAAGCTTTATTTCAGCCTGTTTTTCATCAGGATTCTCTCCTGCATTCTTCAATTGCCCTCTCTGTTATCCTTGTAGCATTAACAGTCTAAAAAACAAAAGACTAATTGTAGTTTTAAAAGAAATAGCCTGTATTTACTTTTGCACTGTGAGGACAAGTTCTTTACAGCGGTTAAGATTATGTTATGGAAAAGGTTTGTTTAGTCTGAGAATACTGAGTCTAGTGTCCCATGTCTGAACTCAGCATCCAGGAGGCAGATATAGGAAGACTGAATTCCAGACTAAGTACATGGTAAGACATTGTCTTAAGAAACAGAGAAACAACAAAGTGTTAAGAGTGTCAGAGCTGGAGAGAGGGAGTTGAAGGGAAACAGAAAACTTTCTTCCAGGCACAAATGGCTGTTGCACTCTTGAACTTAAAAGGTCTATATAAGATTGGATGTGTTAATGCCCCATTATGGGATGGAACAGGCCTTATGGGACCCTACCTAGGAAATTAAAAAATGTAGTATATTAAGTCTGTTTTCCCAGTTTGGAACTCCTTCAAAGAGAGGAAAGCACCAATTTCAGACTTTGTCCACACTTATTTTTCTGTTTTTGTCCTTGCTTTATAAAAATGGTATTTTCCTTGTGAAATTTAAACATACTCCTAACTTGTATAGTTCAGTAAGTAGGTGAATACCCTTTGGTAAATGCCAGTCATCAGTGACATACAGGGGTCTGGGCTGCTTGCGGTCTTTCTTCCTTTCTGACTCGTGGATCATTTAGTCTTCACAATCCAGTAGTAATGACCTGATGACTGAGAAAACCATGTGTTGTACATTTGCTTTCAGTTTTCTTGCTTAATTGAGTTGAACAAAAACAGTGTCATTATATTTTTTAGTTAAGCTTTTCCTCTACCATGTATCTGATGTTATTTCAATAAGATTTATATCATAGATTAACATTAACCAGCATAATTCCAAACCTTTAATTCTCTTAACTAGTTGAATACTTTCTTCATAACTATAAAGGCACCTTCATGCAGTATGAATTTTTCACTTGGCCAGAGTGACATTAAATGGTTTAACATCTTCAAAACTTTTATGCTAAAGCTAAGTTTAAAAACAATAAAACTGTCAAAAATAGGATGAAGAAACTAAGAGAAAGTTCTGATTGTGTATTCATTGTCTTTGCTTTTTTTTTTCTTTTTTCTTTCTTTCTTTTTTTATTTTATTTTTTTGATAGTCAAGTCAACAATGCTGATATATCAAAGTCCAACAACAGGTCTGTTTCCCACTAAAACATGTGGTGGAGATCAGAAGTCCAAAGTCCACGACAGTCTGTACTGTGCGGCGGGTACCTGGGCATTGGCTCTGGCATACAGGTGAGCTGGTGTTTGTTCCTCCTTGTAGTAACTTCAAGTGGACTAGTTTTACAGAATTTGTGCATTAAGAGAACACTAAAAAGTATATTTTGGAGATCATTTGATAAATTTGAGTATAGACTGTATGTAATACAATATAGCATAAACTCTTAAGTGTCTTGAATGTAATTAATGGTGTTTATGGTTATATAAGAGAATGGCCTCCTTTTTTTTCTTCTCCAGAGATATTTTTACTGGGTGTAGGTAAAAACTCATGTTTCTAGCTTTCAATTAGTGAATAAAATTGTACTAAGCTATGGAATATAAGACAAGATAATGCTAGTAACTGGTAAATCTAGATAAAGAATAAAATGGTTTGTTTATAGCAATATTATTTTAACTTTTTTGCACATTTGAAAAATTTGGAACAACAGAGTGGTAGAAAATTGCTTTAAAAAGCATATGTCACAGAGGGACTAAAGTCAGACACTAATCTTCCCTAAAGACCTCAGAAGAGAATTGAGGTGTCCTTAGCTGGGCACATTAGCCATGCAGATATCAGAGAAATGAATAGAATACAATACAGGGCAAATGTGTGACTTTCATGCCTGCATTATATAGGCTCAATGATGTGATAATTGTGTATAATTTACTTTTTCTGATATTCAGCATCCTATGTTATGAGAGCTACAGAAATAAAAATTTAGTATCTTATTTAAGGAGGCATGGGATAGGTTTTATCAAGTGGTGGTGATCTACAGATATTTAGTTAAAGGAAACAATGAACATGTCATTCTTATTTTTTAGCAGTGGATATTTTATCTACCTCTAAAAGTCATTCCTAGATTTTTGTTTTGTTTTTTGTCCCGAAAGAACATCGTAATGTAACCATCTTAATGGTTAGATTTTGCTTTTAATTTTTAAAGCAAGGGAATTAAAATATGACCAACTAATTTTTAAACTAAACCTGAGAATATGAAACTTCATACCAGAATATGCCATATGTATCATTAAATGTGTGTTTAGTTGAGGGATGTTTTAGGACTAACGTGCCCCATGGGGCACAGCAGTGAAAGTATGTGCCTACCTTAATTTCTGCCTCTTTGAATCGGACTGGGAATTACAGAGCATAAAGAAATAGGTTGTTTCCATTTTGTAACAGTGAATTTAAAATAATTGTGGGTGATGTTTTTCTAATATAGAAATAAGCTTTAAATTTTAGCTAGATCATTGTAGAAAAATACCCACTCACTCCCATAAAGCAAGAAAAAAAAAGCTGCACAAATTTTACTGTGATTTTTTTTTTTAATTGCAGCATTTCTACATCTGCTGGGAAGATGAAATTTCACTGACAGAATTAGTATATGTCACCAGAACACAGGATTAGCCAGTTAGTTAAATACTTAATTATCAAAAGCTCTACTCCCCTTTCAAATGCAATTCCAATTTGTTTCCTGAGTTATCTCTTTCACCCAGGCGCATTGATGATGACAAGGGAAGGACCCATGAGCTGGAGCACTCTGCCATAAAATGTATGAGAGGAATTCTCTACTGCTATATGCGTCAGGCTGATAAGGTAAAGCATGTGGACTGAAATTCTCGTATCGTTCTAAAGGATTAATTTAACCAGTACTGCAATAGCATCTTCTGAAGAATGTACTTTGAAAAAGATAAAGGCACATTCCAGGAGAATCCCTGTAGTTTAAATCAGCCTCATCCTTGCTAACCCAAGCCTTTCAAATCCTGAAACTGGCCTAACACCTTCAGTGAGAGATGATTGGAAATAGTTGTTTAGACTTGAATTTCTGTTCTCAATATGTTGTTTCTTTGATAAAGATACAGATTGTGGAGAAGGTAGCAAATATCCATAGTTCTAAGCTATTAATTATTTAAAGAATATCCTTGTCAACATCAGTTTTGGATGCGTGAATTGCTCTGGCATGCAAGGAGGCTAGGAATTACAACTTTAGAAAACAGACCCGTATAATGTTATATGGAAATGAAAGAAACAATGCACATAGCATGATTTGTCTAAACTCTAGACATATACAATATACTGTTCCCTTGTACTTCCCTACATGTTGGGTCCCTAACTCCTTACGCCATATTCTCATATGAATTTTAGTGTGCCATGGGTCCCTAAGATGACATCAAGTGTAATGATTCTTAGAGGACTCAAGAGGTTATAGCCTGCGATTCATTATAGCAGAAAGAAACAAAGAATGATTGAGAAGAAAGGTACCTGGTGGTATGTAGGAAACGGGTGTCAGCTTCTCAGAGTGGCACATGTATGATGCTGTATGCCAAGGCAGCTTATTAGAGTTCATTTTTTTTCCCTCAAAAATTTTATTGGTGTAAGTATCCTCTGCTGAATACCCAAATTCCTGACTCCCAAGAGAAAACTGTGTGTAGTCTAAACCACATCACTTTTTGACATGTAAGTCACTCTTATGAGAGAATAGTAGAAACCCTTCCAAAATGCAAGTTAGCATGTGAGGCCAAGGGTTACACTTGTAAATGTTCTTTTCTGAAGTTGTCAGTAGCTTGCTCGCTGTATTAACTCTTTTCAGGACAATCTCTACAAGTGAATGCACTGGCTTCTAATCTTACCAGTTGTGTCGTTTTTGATAAGTTGACTTTCCATACACTTCTGCTTTTGTTATCTGTAAAATATGAATCCTAGCAATGCTTGCTTCATAAAGTTCCTGTGAGGAGAATGAAATAAAGTATAAAAAGTACTTGGTGTGCTGGTCTTGCAGGTGAAATGCTTTTACTCCCTTTATTTACACTGTACCCTTCAGATACGTTTTCAGCTTCTCTGCTTGAGCAAAGATGCACCGCCCTGATACCTTAGTGTTTTGTGTGTCATGGTAATATGGATATGTTGTCTTAACTTCTACTTGAAAATATTTTTCAAATGTGATAGATCTTTCTAAGATCTATTCTTGAAGCTATAACTTTAAAAAGTATTAATTTTACCAACAGAATATGGTAGCATTATTAGTTTGCAGAAAAAGCGGACTTAATAATAGCTGAAAGGGAGGCATCCAACAAAGTTATCACTTGTCTATTGAGATCTGATTTTGCAGATAATTGTTGTGAAGATTGTTTAGATGCTAAAAGAGAAGTTGTATGTTATGGTTTGGATTGCTGCAATTAAATTAGTATGACATACATTGTTGATATGATTATGGTTAATTATTTTTTTAAGTATGATAGTTACTGTTCACTTCCTAAGTATGCTTTCGTGAATGCCACATGTCTTTTTAGGGCCAATGCTTGTAAACAAGCTAACAGTCATACACTGGAATTTTTAAATAGAAGGCAGTGATAAAATGATAGAAAGTTCTCTTTCCCCTGTGTGGTTTGATTAGGCAGTAGGTAATGGCTCTTTCTAAATATTATTTACTTCCACCAAATAGTTATCATGAATATGTTTTCTTTTAAGTAGAGCTTGAGTATTACTCAAACTACTAAATTATAAAGAATTAACATTCCTCAAATTATAAAGAATCAACTGGATTTTCTGTTAATTATTATTAATTAATTACTAATAATCCTATTATTAATGTCAGCTATTAAAATAAATTGTGACTTGATTCATTTTGAAGTTATATCTTTCTAAAATTTCTGTTCTGCAGGAGACAGAAACAATGCCTACCCCTTCTTCTAGAGTCCTAATCACAAACTGAAATACTCCACTGAAGTTTACTCTGGGGAAGCAGTAGGCTCATCAGGTTAACTTACAGAGCAGTGGATGAGGGGTTATGGACGGGAGTATATGTGGTCCTAAAGCACCACCCTCGAAGTTCTGCACCAGTATGGATGATGACTCTCCCACAGCCACATAAGGGAACCTCACCCTAGTCCTCACCTGCCTATATATGCTAGCTCCATTTGCAATGAGGGCAGAACAAATAGAACTAGCTGGTAGCGAGTAGGATTAGATGCTGAGGTGAGGATCTCATTGCTCTGCTTGTGCCTACTTCACTGATGGACAGCCAGTGGTCAGCAAGTCCAGCTGTGAGGACCTTTTCTAAGCTGTCAAAGCGAGACTCAGGAAGATGGTGGCAGATGGTGGCTCAGTGCATAGGCATCTTCAGTGTTGTCTATCCTACAGATGTGTCAGGGTTTCAAGGATTTTTTTCCATTTATATTTATTATATTTAATATTTTTAAATATGAGATATATTAAAATATTAAATATAATAATTTAATATTATATTTAATATTTTCATTAAAATTTATTCACTTTGTATCACAGCTGTTTCACACCTCCCCTTCCTCCAGGTCTTTCTATTTCCCCATTCTTTCATAAGATTCCCTTCGCTCTGACCAAAGTTCGGCTATGAGTCTCAGCATCTGCTTTGATACCCTGCAGGGTAGAGTCTTTAAGAGGCTCTCTGTGTTAGCCTCCTGTCCTGTACCCTGTTTTTGCCCGCTTCCAATGTCTATCCCATTTGCCTTTCTGAATGAGGATTGAGCATCTTACCCAGAGTCCTCCTTCTTGATTAGCTTCTTTAGGCATACAGGTTTTAGTGTGATTATCCTATATTATATGTCTAATATCGATTACCATAGATACATCCATGGTATATCCAGTGAGTAGATACTGTGTGTGTCTTTCTGCTTTTGGGAACCACACTCAGAATGATCTTTTCTAGATCTTACCATTTGCCTGCAAATTTCATGATTTTCTTGTTTTTAATTGCTGAGTAGTATTCCATTGTGTAGATGTACCACGATGTCTTGTATCCATTCCTCAATTGATGGACATCTGGGTTGTTTCCACATTCTGGCTATTACAAATAAAGCTGCTACAAACATCGTTGAACAAATGTCCTTGTTGTATACTTGAGCCTCTTTTGGATATGTGCCTAGGAGTGGTACAGCTGGGTCTTGAGGTAGCACTATTCCTAATTGTTTTAGAAAGCATCAGATTGATTTCAAAGTGGATGTACAAGTTTACATTCCCACCAGCAATGGAGGAGGGTTCTTCTTTCTCCATATCCTCTCCAGCATGTGTTGTCACTTGAGTTTTTGATCTTAGCCATTCTGATGGGAGTAAGGTGAAATCTCAGGATCAGTTTGATTCGCATTTCTCTGATGACTAAGGACTTTGAGCATTTCCTTAAATGTTTCTCTGCCATTCGATATTCCTCTTTAGAGAATTCTCTGTTTAGCTCTGTACCCTGTTTTTTAATTGGATTGATTCATTGCTTTTTAACTCCTTAAGTTCTTTATATATTCTGGATATTAGCCCTCTGTCAGATATAAGGTTGCTGAAGATCTTTTCTTAATCTGTAGGCTGTTGTTTTGTTTTGACTACAGTGTCCTTTGCTTTACAGAAGCTTTTCAGTTTCATGAGGTCCCATTTATTGATTGTTGATCTTAGAGCCTGTGTTGTTGGTCTTCTGTTCAGAAAGTTGTCTCCTGTGCCAATGAGTTCAAGGGTTTCCCCTGCTTTTTCTTCTAAAATGTTTACTATGTCTAGTTTATATTGAGGTCTTTGATCCACTTGGACTTTAGTTTTATGCAGGGTGATAGGTATAGATCTATTTGTATTTTTCTACATGTAGATATTCAGTTAGATCAGCACCATTTCTTGAAGGTGCTATCTTTTTTCCATTGTATGGTTTTGGCATCTTTGTCAAAGATCAGGTGTCCATAGTGTGTGGGTTCATTTCTGGGTCTTCTGTTCGATTCAGTGGATCTACCAGGATTTCAAGCATTTTTGTTGCTATAACCTTTCTTGGTCCATTATCCTTTTGGAGTAGGAAAGTGGAATATATTACTGTAATCCCATGGAGTATGAGGGACTGATTTAGAGTTTGAACATTATACCTGAAGTGATATCTCTTACCATATGTTGCATGACCAGACATCTGTTCCTCCAGAAACAACAGAACAAAGTTTAGTTCTACCAAAGTCTAACTTGACAAACCTATGAGTTCATTGTGTTTGTTCCCAAGGATGAAAGGTTACTTACACAGCAGAGGTGATTCCAAAGCAGTCATACCACCAAAGAAAATCTCACTTTAGCTTGGATAACAACTTATCTATAGTTTCAGAGACAGAATTCTTCACTCAACCTTCCACAGTCTATATACTGCACTATCAAAGTACAGCTGGGACACACAGACAGCTGGGAAGGAGATGGAGGGGGAGTGATAGAGACCTCACTTGAGGGTCGAATAGCCCTCCTCCTCGGAGGGACTGGAGACAGCCCAGATCTTGAATCCTTTTTATTTTGGTTTGTTTGTTTGTTTTGAGACAGGATGTCTCTGTGTAACAGTCCCAGCTGTCCCTGGAACTCACTCTTGTAAACTAGGCTTCCCTCAAACTCAGAGATCTGCCTGCCCCTGCCTCCCAAGTGCTGGGAGTAAAGGTGTAGGCTACCAATACCAAGCAACAGGCTGGATATTTTTTTTAAGTAATTTATTTATTTTTATATTAATCACAGGTTATAAACTTTGTATCCCAGCTGTAGCAACCTTCCTCATTCCCTCCCACTCCCCCCATTGCTCCCTCATCTTCTCCCTGCCCCCCTCCAAGTCCACTAATAGGGGAGGACCCCCCCCCCTTCTCTCTGACCCTAGCTTATCATGTCTCTTCAGGGCTGGCTGCAATGTCCTCTTCTCGGATCTAGTTAGGCTGCTCCTCCCTCGGGGGAGTGGGACGGTCGACAAGCCAGCCATTGAGTTGATGACCAAATAGTCCCTGTTCCCCTTACTAGGGTACCCAGTTGGGTACTGAGCTACCATGGGCCACATCTGAGCAGGGGTTATAGTTTGTATCCATACACGGTCCTTGGTTGGAGAAACAGTCTCCTAGAAGACCCCTGTGCCCTGATCTATTTGGTCTTTGCGGAGCTCTTGTCCTCGCCAAGTCTTACTAACTTCCCCTTTTATCATATGATTCCCTGCACCCTGGCGACGGCTTGGTTGTGAATCTTAATATCTGCTTTGATACATTGTTAGTTAGAGTCTTTCACAGGCCCTCTGTGGTAGGCTCCTGTCCTGTTGCTTGTTTTTTCCTACATTCAATGTCCATCCTGTTTATCCATCTAAGCGAGGATTCATCATCCCACCCTGAGTCCTCCTTCTTGCTTATCTTCCCTAGGTGTATAGATTTCAGCATGACTTTCCTATCCTATAGGTCTATATTAGTGAGTATGTACCAAGTGATTCTTTCTGCTTTTGGGATACCTCACTCAGGATGATCATTTCCAGGTCCCACCATTTGCCTGCAAATTTCATGATTTCCTCCTTTTTAATTGCTGAGTAGTGTTTGATTGTGTAAAAGTATCACAATTTCTGTAGCCATTCCTCAACTGAGGGATATATAGGTTGTTTCCAGGTTCTGGCTATTATGAATAAAGCTGCTACGAACATGGTTGAGCAAATGTCCTTGTGTACTTGAGCATATTTTGGATATATGCCTAAAGAGTGGTATAGCTGAATCTTGAGTAATCAGTATTCCTAATTGTCTAAGAAAGCTCTAAATAGATTTCCAGAGTGGTTGTACCAGTTTGCATTCCACCAGCAATGGAGGAGAGTTCCCCTTTCTCCACAACCTCTCTAGCATGTGTTGTCACTTGAGTTTTTTGATCTTAGCCATTCTGGTGGGTGTAAGGTGAAATCTCAGGATCGTTTTGATTTGCATCTCCCTGATGGCTAAGGAAGTTGAGCATTTAAGTGTTTTTCTGCCATTCTACAATCCTTTACAGAGAGTTCTCTTTTTAGCTCCATACCCCATTTTTTAATTAGATTACTTTATCTGTTGCTTTTTAAGTTATTGAGTTCTTTATATATACTGGATATTAGCCCTCTGTCAGATGTAAGATTGGTAAAGACCCTTTCCCAGTCCGTAGGCTGTCATTTGGTTTTGATGACAGTGTCTTTTGCTTTACAGAAGCTTTTCAGTTTCATGAGGTCCCATTTATTTATTTTTCATCTTAGAGCCTGTGCTGTTGGTGTTTTCTTCAGGAAGTCATCTCCTGTGCCAATGAGTTCTACGGTCTTCCCTAATTTTTCTTCTAACTGATTTAGTGTCTGGTTTTATGTTGAGGTCTTTGATCTACTTGGACTTTAGTTTTGTGCAGGGTCATAAATATGCATCTATGTTCATTTTTCTGCATATAGAAATCCAGTTGGACCAGTACCATTTGTTGAAGATGCTGTCTTTTTTCCATTGTATGGTTTTGGCTTCTTTGTCAAAAATCCAGTTTCCATAGGTGTGTTGTTTCATTTCTGGGTCTTCTATTCAGCTCCATTGATCCACTATTCTGTTTCTATGCCAATACCATGCAGTTTTTATTACTATTGCTCTGTAGTACAGCTTGAGGTCAGGGATGGCAATACTTCCAGATGATCTGTTGTTGTACAGGATCATTTTGGAAATTCTGGGTTTTTTGATTCTCCATATGAAGTTGAGAATTTTTCTTTCAAGGTCTGGGAAGAATTGTGTTGGTATTTTGATGGGAATTGCATTGAATCTGTAGATTGCTTTTGGCAGTATGGCTACTTTCACTATGTTAATCCTACCAATCCATGAGCATGGTCTTTCCATCTTCTGCTATCTTTTTCAATTTCTTTCTTCAGAGATTTGAAGTTTTTTTCAAACGACTCTTTCACTTGCTTGGTTAGAGTCACCCCAAGGTACTTTATGGTTTTAGTGGCTATTGGGAAGGGTGTTATTTCCCTAATTTCTTTCTTGGTCCTTTTGTCAGTGGTGTACAGGAGGGCTTCTGATGTTTTTGAGTTGATTTTGTATCTTGCCACTTTGTTGAAGGTGTTTATCAGTTGAAGGAGTTCTCTGGTTAAATTTTTGGGGTTACTCATGTATATTATCATATCATCTGCAAATAGTGATACTTTGACTTCTTCCTTTCCAATTTGTATCCCCTTGATCTCCTTTATTTGTCTTATTTCTCTAGGTAGTACTTCAAGTACTATGTTGAAGAGATATGGAGACAATGGGCAGCCTTGCCTAGTCCCTGATTTCAGTGGGATTGATTTCAGTTTCTCTCCATTGAGTTTGATGTTGGCTATAGGCTTGCTGTATATTGCCTTGACTATGTTTAGGTATGTGCCTTGTGTCCCTGATCTCTCAAGACTTTAAACATGGAAGGATGTTGGATTTTGTCGAATGCTTTTTCGGCATCTAGCGAGATGATCATGTGGTTTTTCTCCTTCAGTTTGCTTATATGGTGGATCACATTGAAGGATTTCCGTATATTGAACCACCCTTGCATGCCTGGGATGAAGCCTACTTGGTCATGGTGGATGATATCTTTTATGTGTTCTTGGATTCGAATTGCAAGTATTCTCTTTTTGTGTTGGGTCTTTGTATGCTTTAGGTATCAAGGTGACTGTGACTTCATAGAATGAGTTTGGCAATTTTCTTTCCATTTCTGTTTTGTGGAATACTTTAGAGAGAATTGGTCTTAGGACTTCTTAGAAGGTCTGGTAGAATTCTGCACTAAAACCATCTGGCCCAGGGCTTTTTTTGGTAGGGAGGCTGTTGCTTCTTTTTCTTTGGGGCTATAGGTCTATTCAATCTTCCCTACCTGATCTTGACTTAAATTAGGTAAATGGAATCTCTCAAGAAAATCGTCCAGTTCATTTAGATTTTCAAATTTTGTGGCATATAGACTTTTATAGTAAGACCCAATGTTTGTTTGGATTTCCTCAGTGTCTACAGTTATGTCCCCCTTTTCATTTTTGATTTTGCTGATTTGGATAGTTTCTTTCTGCCTTTTTGTTAGTTTGGCTAGGGGCTTGTCTATCTTGTTGATTTTTCTCAAAGAACCAGCTGTTGGTTTCATTGAATCTTTGATTTCAGCCCTGAGTTTGATTATTTCCAGCCGTCTGCTCTTCTTGGGTGTATCTGCTTCTTTTTTTTCTAGGGCTTTCAGTTGGGCCATTAAGTTGCTTGTATGAGATGGTTCATATTTCTTCTTGAAGGCACTTAGTGCAATGAACTTTTCTCTTAGCACTGCCTTCATTTTGTCCCATAAGTTTGGGTATGTTGTGTTTTCATTTTCATTGAATTCTAGGAAGTCTTTAATGTATTTCTTAATTTCTTCCCTAACCAAGCTGTTCTTGAGTAGCAAGTTGTTCAGTTTCTAAGTAGGTGCAGGATTTTTGCTGTTTTTATTGTTGTTGAGGTCCAGCTTTAGACCATGATAGGCAGATAGGATACAAGGGATTATTTCAGTTTTCTTGTATCTGCTGAGACTAGCTTTGTGACTAACTATATTGTCTATTTTGGAGAAGGTTCCATGAGGTGCTGAAAAGAAGGTATACTCTTTTGATCTAGGGTGAAAAGTTCTGTAGATATATATTAGGTTCATTTCATTCAGGGTATCTGTAAGTGCCCTTGTTTCCCTGTTTTGTTTCTGATGGGATGATCCATCCCTTGGTGAGAGTGGAGTGTTGAAGTCTCCCACTATTAGGGTGTTGGGATCAATGTGTGATTTCAGCTTTAATAATGTTTCTTTTACAAATGTGGGTGGTCTTGTATTTGGGGCATAGATGTTCAAAATTGTGATATCCTCCTGTTGGAATTTTCCTTTGATGAGAAGGAAGTGCCCCTCCTCATCTTTCTTGAGTAGTTTTGGTTGAAAGTCTATTTCATTAGATACTAAGATTGCTACCCCAGCTTGTTTTCTGGATCCATTTGCTTGAAACACATTTTTCCAGCCCTTTACTCTGAGGTAGTGTTTATCTTTGTTGCATAGGTGTGTTTTTTCAGTGTAGTAGAATGTTGGATCCTGTTTCTGCCACCATTTTGTTAGTCTGTGTCTCTTTATTGGAGAGTTGAGACCATTGATGTTGATAGATAATAGTGACCAATGACTGTTACTTCCTTTTATTGTCGAGTTGGTGGTCTTACTTTGATTCATTGCTTCTTTTTTTCCCTTTTGTTGGGAAGTTATCTGAATCCTATATTTTCTTTGGTGTAGTTGTTTTCATTGGATTGGAGTTTTCCTTCTAGTATCTTCTGTACTGCTGCATTGCTGTGTAGATATTGCTTAAATTTTGTTTTGTCATGGAATATTTTCTTTTCTCCATCTATGTTGATTGAAAGCTTTGCTGGGTATAGTAGTCTGGGTTGGCATCTGTGTTCCCTTAAAGACTGCATGACCTCTGCCCAGGCCCTTCTGGCTTTCATAGTTTTTGATGAGAAGTCTGGAGTTATTCTGATCGGTCTATATTCATATGTTACTTGACCCTTTTCCCTTGCTGCCTTTAATATTTTTTGTTTGTTTTGTATGTTTAGTGTTTTGACCATGATGTGACGAGAGGTATTTCTTTTCTGGTCTAGTCTATTTGGTGTTCTGTAGGCTTCTTGTATGTTTATGGACATTTCTTTCTTTAAGTTGGGAAAATTTTTTTCTATGATTTTTTTAAAAATATTTTCTGGTCCTTAGAGCCTGGAGTCTCCTTTTTCATCTATTCCTGTTATTCTTAGGTTTCGTCTTTTCATGGCATCCTTGATTTCTTGGATGTTTTGTGTTTAGGACTTTTCTGATTTTATTTTTTCCTTGAGTGAGGAATCAATTTCAGCAAGTATATCTTCAGCTCCCCAGATTTTCTCTTCCATCTCTTGTACTCTATTGGTGATGCTTACCTTTGTGGTTCCTGATCTTTTCTCTAAGTTTTCCAGTTCCAGGTTTTTCTCTGTTTGTGTCTTCTTTAGAGATTCTAATTCTGTTTTCATGCTTTGTACCATTTCCTTCATCTGATTGAATGTTGCTCCTATTTTTTTGTTTGTTTCCTCTCTGTATATCTTTAATTGTGCTTCTACATGGGCAGTTAATATTCTTCTGTATTTCTTTGAAAGCCTTGTTCATTTCTTCTTTTTGTTCCTCTAGTAACTGCATAAACATAGCTTTAATATTTTCCTGTGTCTCCGCTGAGTTAAAATCTCCATTGCTTTTTGGTGTTTCTGGTGGTGCCATGGTGTCCTGATTTTTGTTCGGTGAGTTCTTACGTAGACCTCTGGCCTTTTTTTTATATATAATCAAGGAGCTGTTTGTTCCTTGAAGCTGAACTTCAGACTGGAACTGTCAGTCTCTGGTGTCTGGAGTATTCTTCAAGAAGATCAGGGAGTTTCAGTGGTTTGAGAGTGTGTGTTGTTGTCTCAATTGTCTCTCTGGGAGGAAAGGCCACTGGTGCAGTTTCGTGGTTGAGGAGGGGGTGTAAGTGTGTGTGTGTTTATGTGTGTGTGTGTGTGCGCGTGCGTGCGTGCTTGGGCGCATGTGCTGAGAAGGTTTCTTATCGGGGAGTGCTACGGGAGTGCTTATGGTTGAGCTATGCAGTTTGGGAGCAAGCACAGGAGGGGATGAGTGTGCTAAGGTGTTTAGCAATCGCAGACTTTGGGCCAGCGCCTGGGCAGGTTTCCTGAGTTCCCAGAGTTCTTCACTCTGTGGCGGTTCCGAAGGCTGGACTCTGAGGTCAGTGGGTGGTGCCCCAGGTGGGACTCGTACTCTGTTGTGGTCTCTGTGTGCCCAGCTCTGGGCTCTGTGTGTCCGGCTCTGGGCTCTGTGTGCCTGGCTCTGGGCTCTGTGTTAGAAGCTGTGAGCAGGTTGCCACTGTGGTCTAGAGGCTTGGTACCTCACTCTGTACCAGAGGCTGAGTGTCCTGGTTTGAGATGGCAGCTGGGGATGCTGCTCTGGTCTGGAGTCTCTGCGTTCCCACCTGGGCTTGCTGCTAAGGGCTCTCCTCTGTTCTGGGGACTTGGCGCCTCCTTCTGAGCTAGGGGCTGTGCACTCCAGTCTGGGATGGTATCTGGGTACAGCTTAGTTTAGACCTGATACTCTATGTCTTGGTCCGGGGTGGTGGCTGGGGGCACTGGCACTGTGGGAAGCAGATGTTCAGCTCAAGGCTAGCAGATGTGTGCCCACCGTTTCTCCCAGGTCTGGAATGGTGTCTGAGGTTCCTTGGTCTGCACGGGGTACTCTGTCCCCAGCCTGACTGAGATGGTGGCTGGTGGGTCTGAGATAGGCTGCACATTCAGATCAGAGCTAGCAGATGTGCGCCCACCGATGCATCCAGTCAGGAATGGTATCTGAGGTGCCTCAGTCTGGACGGGGAACTCTGTCCCCGGTCAGAGATGGGGGCTGGCAGGGTATTGGGATGCTGGCGGGGTGGTGGGAGGCTGCATGGTCAGCTGAGGGCTAGCAGATGTAGGCCACCGATGCACCTGTACTGGAATGGTATCTGGTGTGCCTCAGCCTGGCCGGGAGACTGTGTGTGTTTTGGTCCAGCTGGCTGGCGGCTGGCGGCACTGAGGGAAGCTGCGTGTTCAGATCAGGGCTGTGTGCAGCTGGTCACCCGGCGTTTTTCCAGGGATTATCTGGGTGTCTCTAGGACTTTCCC
Organism: Pachyuromys duprasi; assembly: GCA_028658305.1. Classification (NCBI taxonomy): domain Eukaryota; kingdom Metazoa; phylum Chordata; class Mammalia; order Rodentia; family Muridae; genus Pachyuromys; species Pachyuromys duprasi. The sequence goes on from CM053744.1 coordinate 24,053,918, forward strand.
ACTTGATTTCCTCACTGTAGGAATTCCGCTCACCTGGCAATCACAAACGCTGGTGTTTTAGGTCCCAGAGTTCAGTCTCCTGGTTGCTGTGCTGACACTGCTGTCCTACCCCTCAGACACAGTGTCCTCCTGGGGCCGCCATCTTGGATCCTCCCCAACAGGCTGGATCTTAAGGGTCTGTTTCAGGTAGCCATGGCTGCGTTGATGAAGGTAGTTGTTTTAGTTTTATGTATGTTTCTGTGATAAACATGTATGTTTCTGTGGAGAAAGGGGTTTATTTGACTGTCAGTTTCTAATTATTGTCCATCATTTTGGGAATGTCAAGTCAGGAAATCAACCAACAAGTCAAACCACACCCACTGTCAAGAGCAAAGCGAATAAGCACAACTTGCCTGTTGCTCCCACACAGCTTGCTCTCTCCCATGCTGCCCACACCCTCATGCTGTGCGCAGGCATTGTGCTGAGTCTTCCCACTACAATTAGGAATCTAGGTAGCCTCCTACAGATGTTCCCACAGGCCAACCTGATCTAGAGAATTCCTCTTTATGACTCTTCACAAAGGATCCTAGGGTTTTATTTTCAGGTTGAAATCAGCACAGTGGTAACAGTAGGAGAAAAGTAATATAAACCTTACCATACCTCTTCATATTACTTCTCCTCCTGGATGAGCTATTTCTTCATGAATCTGTGGCAATACGAATGTTGTTTTATTGCACATGTATGCCAGTACATGTGGGAGGTGGGGGTCAGTGGACAACTTACAAAGTCTTCACTTTCCACCAAATGGGTTCCAGGAATGGAACTCAGGTTGCTTGGCAAAAGCATTTTTACCTGCTGAGCTATCTCAACATGTGGGGGGCGGTGCGGGGGAGCTGTTTTGTATGTGCCCTGGTGCATGTGTGATGGTAAGAAGACAACTAATTGGAATTAGTTTTCACCTTGCACCATGACTCAGCATCTGGCTTGGTGGCAGTTTTATTTCTAGGTCTTTAAAGGGTGAATTATCTTTTCATCTCCCCCCCCCCAAAGCAAAACACATTTGTAGTGTGTATTTGCTATTCGGCCTCAAGCCTTATGTTCTTTGTTTTCTGAAATAAATATATAATCTAGAAAGTATAAGCTTCTCTTCTTTCAGTGATTTTGTGTGTGGAACGTGCTTCCTGGGATTTTTGTAAAAACACTAGCTAAAAGATATTTAACATTATCAGGAAGTTGAAATGAATGCATGGAATTCTCCTTGACATGGACGATATAAAATAGTATCATTTTGTGTTTTATTGTCTTGTCTGGGCTATTGTTTATTAATGTCTTATTTTCTAATAATTTATTTGCTCTTGTCCTGGCTAGTTGTATGTTAGCTTGCCACAAGCTACAGTCATTTGGGAAAAGGAAACACAATTGAGAAATCGTCCCTACCAGATTGACCTGGAGGCAAGTCTGTTGAGCATTTTCTTAGTTAGTGACTGATGTGGGGGAGCTAAGCCCACTGTTGTTGGTACCATCCTGGACAGGTGGTCCTGGCTTCTATGAGAAAGCAGGCTGAGAAAGCCACAGGGAACTAGTGAGGAAGCAGCACTTTCCTGTTGTCGTGGTCTCTGCATCAGCTCCTGCATTCAGGTTCCTGTCTGCCCTTCCATTTCACTGTGATGAGGAAGTGTAATGAAATAAACCCTTTCCTCCCCATGTTGCTTTTGATCATGGTGCTTATCACAGCAGTGGAAACTCCAGTGGAGACAGCTCTTTTCTGATCACCCTTGTGGAGAACACACGAGGTTAACTTGGGAGGTCTTTACAGTCGTAGTGCCTTGTGCATAATTTCTCTTAAAATGCTGCTGAGTAGTTTCTAATCAATGCAACATCACTGAAATTTTGTAAAATTTGTTCTTCCAGAACTGTTATAAGGATGGGATGATTATTTTCCTCCTGATGCGTGTTTTAGGGCTATAAATTTAGAATGGATGACAGACTAACTATCCCTATTAAGCTATTTACACACAATGTAAGTAAAATAAAATTCTGATAGATTGAGTTTAGAAAAAAATTGCTCTAATTATTTTCTTGATGCTTACTTGGCAAATGCTGGGTAGCCTATAAAATACTAATTAATGTAGTTTGTTTCTTGACTGTCTTCAAGAATACATTTTTTTGAAGTTGGCATACAGCATACACCATTAATTTTCAAAGTGTACAGAATTTGAATCTTTTCTTTTCTGAAATCTTAAATTACTTGTCTTTTAGGAGCTTTGAAATTTAAAGCCATTATATAACTCCCAATGTGAACATCTTCAATCATTTAGCTGTTAGTTTTTCCCTGACACAGTTGTTAGCAATAAACTGTGTGCTGGGTTCTTACATGTGAAGACAAAGGACAAACATCATTTTGACTTCATGAACCTGACAAAACCTCGTCCTGTTAGATCCCTATTGAATGGGTATATTGGTTAGTTTTTGTCAGCTTGACATAGTCGGAGACACTTGGAAGGAGTGAATCTCTGTTGAGGAATTGAATTGCCTCCATCAGTTTGGCCCGTGTTTAATGATTAATGTGTTAGGGCCCTGCCAGCTATGGGTGGTGTCACACCTGAGAATGTTGTCTTAGGCTGTATAAGAAAGCAAGCTAAGCAAGCTATGAAAAGCTAGCTGGTGAACAGTAATTCCTTCTTTGTTGTTGTTGTTCATTTTTTGCTTTTTGTTTCCTGTTGGAGTTCCTGTCTTGACTTTCCTCTGTGATGGACTGTAAACTATGAGCTAAATAAACCCACCTTCCCTCCACCAACTTGGTTTTCATCAATGTCTTATTAGAGTAACAGAAGAGCAAAGTAGGTCAGAAATTAGGTACCAGGAAGTGAGGTTATTGATGTAACAGACCTTACCATGTTTTGCGAGAGGACTGTGGAAGTGTTTGGAGCTTCTGGCTGGAAAAGCCATTGAATGTTCAGAGTTTAATAGGCTGTTCTTTGAGGGATTTAAGAGAGAAATATTGAGAGAGATGCAGACCATGCAAGCCTAGTTGATGAAATCTCATAGCGAGTTTGAGAGCTTTTTGAAGACTCTATTGGAGCTGTCCTGTGGTGTGTATGGAATGAGAGTTTGGGGAAGCAAAACATGGTCTGCTTTACCAGGGTGACAGGTGCTGGCTGCCGGGCTTGGAAGCTCAGCTGTGACTAACATAGGACTAGCATCACCAAGGGAAAATCTGGGGAATGTTTCCTCAGCGTCAGGAACACAGAAACTAGGACAGCAGGGGCATGAATGTTGTTTCAGTTCAGCCATATTTTTTGATTAGGAGTCTAGAGTAATGTTCAGACTCCTAATGTTTTTGAGATAATAATGTTTTTGAGATAATCATGGTGGTAAGAGAGGAGTGACTTGATTTTGCACTTCCGGGCTATTGCTTGTGTTCTGTGGAAACAGAATGTCCACCTTCTTTGAGTTTCTCAGTTACTTCATAAATGGAAAATAGACATCCCCAATTGTCTCATTTTGTTGCTTTTAATAGAATATTTATTAGTCTTTGACAATTTTGTACATATGATGTGTTCTGATCATATCCACCCCAACATGTTCACCCGCACTTCATGTCCTCTACTTACAAAAATTATTTAGTTTATGTGTGTGTGTGTGTTTTGTATGCATGCATGATTGTGTACTACATGTGTGCCTAGTGCCCTTAGAGGCCAGAAGAGAGTGTTGGATTCCCTGGGTTTGGAGTTACAGATGCTTGTGGGCCATATGTGTGCTGGGGATTGAAGCCAGAGCTCTTATCTACTCTGCCGTCTATGCAGCCCCATCTGCTTTTTGTCCTCCTTATTTCTTGTTTTCTTACAAACCCTTGAATCCAATTAGTGCTGTCTGTGAGTATTTTGACTGCATTGTTGGCTTGTTCTTCTGTGGGAAATCATAGCTGCAGAGACTCCATAAGAGTGGCTGTGTCATGACCAAAGGACTGAATTTCATAGGATACCCCTCATGCCTCTTGACATTTTGCTGGTAGATTCTGACTTTGGTTTTGTTGACTTCAGTCATATTAGCGCAACCATGGGGCCAGGTCTTTCAATCCTAGGATAGAACTTTTTGTCATGATAGAAATGCTCTCTGTCCATATTGAGCATATACAGTAGCCTTAAGGGGACATGGAACAGTTAAAATATGGCCAGAAAGTAAATTTCTTAACTGAATCTATAACCTTATGCAATTTTAATTCATTGTAATTTGATTAGTCACTTTGTAAAAAATAGCTACCATTTTGGACAACATAGCTTCTAAAGTGAACCAAGGAGAACTTTTCTTCATTTATATTACTTCAAATACTAAATGTATGGGTGCTTCACACCAGTCAAATCTTCATTTTGATATATCCAGCATTCTGTTGTTTAATTCAGTTCTACAAGCAACTGTCTCAACTTAATGTAGTTTCCAGGGGCTGAAGGCTTGGTACTCCAAAACTGCCTCTGACTTCAGAGTCCACTAATGCTAGGATTGGGTGGTGTAAGGTACACTGACAGGTTCTGGCCACAGTGTGCCACTAAGAAATCACACCATATTGTGATTGAGAAAGCACCAGACTGATTTCCAGAGTGGTTGTACAAGTTTATATTCCCACCAGCAATGGAGGAGGGTTCCCCTTTCTCTTCAACCTCTCCAGCATGTGTTGTCACTTGAGTTTTTGATCTTAGCCATTCTGATGGGTGTAAGGTGAAATCTCAGGGTCATTTTGATTTGTATGTCCCTGATGGCTAAGGACGTTGACATTTCTTTAAGTGTTTCTCTGCCATTCTACATTCCTCTACAGAGAATTCTATGTTTAGCTCCGTACCCCATTTTTTAATTGGATTACTTGATTTGTTGCTTTTTTAACTTGTTTAGTTCTTAATATATATTCTGATTATTAGCCCTCTGTCAGATATAGGGTTGGTGAAGGACAGGAGCCTACCATAGAGGACCTCTGAAAGACTCTACCTTTCAGGGTATTAAAGCAGATGCTTAGACTCATAGCCAAACTTTGGGCAGAGAACAGGGAATCATATGAAAGAAGAGGGAGTTGGTAAGACCTGGAGAGAACCGGAGCTCTACATGGTCCAAATATATCTGGGCACAGGGACTTGTCTGAGACTGATTCTCCAACCAAGGACTATGCATGGATATAACGTAGAACCCCTGCTCAGACGTAGCCCATGGCAGCTCAGTATCCAAGTGGGTTCCCCAGTAAGGGGGACAGGGACTATCTCTGACGTAAACTCAGTGGCTAGTTCTTTGACCTCCCCAACTCCTGTGGGAGGAGCAGCCTTGCTAGGCCACAGAGGAGGACTTTGCAGCCAGTCCTGGTGAGACCTGATAAGCTAGGGATAGATGGAAGGGAAGGAGGACCTCCCCTATCATTGGACTTAGGGCTAGGGAGGAGATGAAGGAGGGAGGGTGTGATTGGAGGGGATGAGGGGACGGGGCTACAGCTGGGATACAAAGTAAATAAACTATAATTAATATAAAAATAAAAATTTAATTTAAAAAATCACACCATACAATAAATCTAATGCAAGCAGTTTATTGGGGTGGGGAACCAGTAAAAAGCCATCTTGCAGTGGGGACATAAGAGAGATACAGATAGACCGACAGACCATGAGACAGAGAGAACTAGATAGAGGGCTGTGATGTCAAGAGGGACCTTTTAAAGGGTGCACATGTTAGTGGGGACAATGGAAATGCACCACATCTGGCAATGGTGGGTGATGACATAAACTGCTGATGCTAAGTTACTGAAGGCAGGCTGGGCGAGTGCCTGACTTATAAGAACTACTAAGTAGTGGACCCCCGGTTACCTACATGTCTGACTTCACTATAAATTTGAGTTCCCATGATTTTCTTTAGGGTCAGTAGTTCATTTTAATAGCTCAAGGAATACAGGGAAACACTTCACTTATCATTTATTGTATCAGCTCTCATAAAGGATATGAATGAGTAGACAAATGAGCACATATTGGCAAGATGCCAGTCAATCCTGAGTACTGAGCTTCTCTCCTGGGAATTGTGGAGCTCTACTACTTCCTGGCATGTATGTGTTCCCTAACCTGGAAATTGTCCTCAGGCCATCATTTAGGGTTCTTTCTAGAAGTTTCATTATGAAGGCAGGATTAAGCAAATCATTAGCAAGTGGTATTAACTTCAGATTCCTCTGCTCTCTCTACCTTCCATAGGTGAGGCCTCATGATATTTGAAAAGCAAATATCAGCCCTTCTTTTGTTTCCTTTGAAAACTACCTCCTTTCTTTAGGTATAGAGATTTGAAAGGCAAATGGGATGGGAATCAGAAGAGGGTGAAAACAGGAAACAAGACAGGAGCCTACCACAGAGGGCCTCTGAAAGATTCTACCCAGCAGGGTATCAAAGCAGATGCTGAGACTCATAGCCAAACTTTGGGCAGAGTGCAGTGAATCTTATGAAAGAACGGGGAAACAGAAATACCTGGAGGAAACAGGAGCTCCACAAGGAGAGCCTCAGAACCAAAAACTCGGGGCCTAGGGTTTTTTTCTGAGACTGATACTCCTAACAAGGACCATTCATGGAGATAACCTAGAACCCCTGTACAGATGTAGCCCATGGCAGCTTAGTATCCAAGTGAGTTCCCTAGTAAGGGGAACAGGAACTGTTTCTGACATGAACTCAGTGGCTAGCTCTTTGATCACCTCCCTCTAATAGGGGGACAGCCTTACCAGGCCACAGAGGAAGACAGTGCAGCCAGTCCTAATGAGAGGTGATATGCTAGGGTCAGATGGAAGGGGAGGAGGACCTTCCTTATCAGTGGACTGGGGAAGGGACATGGGAGTAGAAGAGGGAGGGCAGGATTGGGAGGGGAGAAGGGAGAGCTCTAGAGCTGGGATACAACGTGAATAAATTGTAATAAATAAAAAATAAATTAAAAAATGAAAAACCACCTTCCTAATCCTGACGCCACCTATGGGTATATCAGGAAGCACCTGATTGGCCATCTCAGATGTCTCTGAAAGGGACTTATGAGCAAAATTCTCCTTTCACTGCTGTCACATGGAATACCTGAGGATCCAGAACGATTAAAGAAACAGAATGGCTGTTTTAGTTTCACAGGAGAGTCAGATAAGTAAAGAATATAAGACAGATGCAAGGAGGAGCAAGAGAGAGAGACAGAGAAGCAGGCCAGTTAGAGCTGGCCCAGATGATGTCATAGGATGCAGGTACTGACATAGGACATTGTCAGGACCCTACAGCTCCCTAAAAGCAGGCCAGTTGAGTTGCCTACACAATAAAACACTTAGATAAGTTTTTAAGGATGAGAATTTTGAAAGAGATAAGAATATAGTTATGTGTGACTCCTCAGCTGAATGAGCTAATTTAGGAATAGAAGCATCTGTGTATTAGCATCACTCTTTGGAAAAAGAAGAAAACTCTTGCTATATGTCATTCTGTTTGTTTTTATTATTCTTTCATCATCATCATCATCATCATTATTATTATTATTATTTTGGCACATCACTGGCATCAGAAAATGCTGTTCAGGTTCAATAAAGGAGGCCCTGAAAGAGGATGGGTGTTTTCGTCTTTGAAATTGCCTGTTGGATTATTTAGAATTTAAACTTTGTAATCTACAATGATTAAGACAGGACCATTGGCTCAGAGTCCCAGCTAGGGAAGTGGATATATGCCCTCAGCTTGTTATTTGGAACCAGTTTGGCCAACACAGGGTTAGACAGCCAATTAAAAAAAAACTATATTATATGTAATTAGTAAATAAAATGTGCCCTGTAACTTCATAGAATTCTTACCCTGGTAATTGTGTGTGGAGGAGAAATGAAAACATATTTGTATTATCGGTTAGGTAAAACATGTTATCCTTAGAGCAGGGAAGTTTGGATACTGACCTGCACTAGAATATAGTCTGAAGTACTTTTCCATTGACTGTCATTGTTAAGAATTTCCAGGTAACTGTATAGTTGACTACAGTCAATGGAACCCTGTTTTACATAGAAAACATGTATTTCACTCATAATCAAATAAGATGGGCTGTCATGGTGGCTCAGCAGGTAAAGGTGTCTGCCACCAAGCTTGATCACCTAAGTTCAGTCCTTGGGCCCCACATGATGGAAGGAAAGAACTGATCCCCACAAGTTTTCATCTAACTATCAATAGCTTGTGTTATACATGTATACATACCTACACACATGCTAATACACACACATATGCAAACACACACTGTGTAGACAAAAGAAAAGTTTTTTAAAAACCTCAATCAAATAATGTGCAAAATATTGCAACAGACTGTTGCTGCCATACTCACACCCTCCCCGGTCCATTTGAATTCAGGACTGTGAATAGCCACTTGACAGTTGTATTCAGTCTAATAAGTGAGTCACTATGAGCTTTGTCTATCACTTTTCCTTAGTGATACACCTTTCTACTTTGTCCATTCCTCAGCATGTAAGTGTTAGCTTCCCTAATGAAAAAAAATTGCCTGAAAATAACTGATAGTCTTCAGTTTAGATGAGTCATTAATGACCACCCTTCATATTTGATATTTGATTCTAGGTCCAGCAGTTTAAGCAAGATCCACGGCCCACAACTTGTCTGCACTCTATATTCAGTGTGCACACAGGGGATGAGCTACTTACCTATGAAGAATATGGCCATCTTCAGGTAAAAGAAAAATTAAAGATTTATTTTTCTGCTATTTACATTCTATAGCAGGCGTATTTGAGGCTCCTTACACTTTTTAAAAGTAAATTTTATGATTTACTTTAAAATAGGAGTGTAAATGAACTCTATAATGGAAAAGAAAGTTCACTGGCAACCCACAAGGCTGAAGAAATTACTGTCATGGAATATTTAAATGGACCAAATTCATGGAGTAATCAGATGGGTTATTTCTCTTTAGAAGGTAGATACCTACTCTTCCCTCAGTAATTAAAACTTGTTCATATATTTTAAAGAATTTCTACACTTGCAAATAAATGGCAGTTGACAGGAATATAACAATTACTCAGAAGTTTTTGTTGGATTACAAATCATATTTTGGTATGTCAACTAGTCATTTTTTAACATATTGCATACATTTTTAGACATACCAGTTTTGTGTTTTGTTAAATTTTATACCCATGCTAAGAAGGTACCATAGAATTTTTTTATTGTTTTATTTTCACCCCCCCATCTGTGTACATCCTAGATATCCTGTAGCTTGTTTGTAAGATATAATTGTTATATATACTTTTTATTCTTAACAGAGTTTCTTTTTGTTTGCCTTTATATTTTTCTATTTTGGAATAAAGTACTATTAATCATATATTTCTTACTAAAAATAAGAGTTTTTCCTGTATGTGTGCAGGTGCGCTTGTGTGCACACATACACATGCACTCATTAGGCTAGCTAGTGAGGCCCAGGGATCTGTCTTTTTTTTTTTCCCTCCCAGCACAGGGATTACAAGAGGTGCCACCACACCCAGAAGGGTTCTGGAGATCATCATATGCTCGCGCAGGCAAGCACTTTAACAGCTGAGCTAGCTCTCCAGCAGGAACTTCTCCTTTTTATTGTTCTTCACCTGTTGTGAATACCTTACTGAATTAATGAATCAGTTGAGTGGATTATATTATTATTTCTACTTAGAACGTACAAACTTACCTTAAGAAATGAAAGCTTGTTATAAATTCAAAAGATTTTCAAACTTTAGTACTTTCAAACAGAAAGTACTTTGCCCTATTTCTATGTAGCAGAAACATGTTTGTTTTTAATGATGATCGAGTTAAATATATTTTTTGAAAATTTTATTATGTATTATTAAAATCAAAATGCAAAGTGTGTAAACATTAACTTTCATTTAAGCAAATAAACTTTGGGTCAGTGAGATGGCACAGTGGTAAAGGTACCTACCACCCAACCCCACACACACACTAGGGGGAAGTGATCAAAGAGCAGGCAACAGAGTCAATGTCAGAGACAGCCCCTGTTCCCCTTACTAGGATCCCACATGAAGAATGAGCTGCCTGTCTGAGCAGGGGATCTAGGTCCTCTTCCTGCATGGTCCTTTGTTGGTGCATCAGTTCCTGCAGGCCTCTATGGGCCCAAGTCTTTTGACTGTGTTGGTCTCCTTGTGGAGCTCCTGTCCCCTGTAGGTCTTTCTATTTCCCCCTTCTTCCATAAGATTCCCTGCACTCTTCCCAAAGTTTGGGTATGAGTCTCAGGAGGATAGGAGCCTTCCACAGAGGGCTGAACAACTCTACCCAGCAGTTAACCACTTTCAATTTTAGAACATTTCTTCACCCTCAAACTCTAAGCAAAATCAGTTGCTCTGCATTTTTCCTGAAGTTCCCTAAGCAACCTCTGTTTCACTTTATGCTTCTAGAACACCTATTCTTCACATTTCAAATTTAAATGCAATCATATAAGATAGGATATTTTGTTGCTGACTTCTTTGATTATCAAAGCTACATTACCAAATGGTTTCATAGTTAAGGAGTCAATAGAGAGGGAGGGAAAGGATAGGCTTGCATATGTATTCGAGACCAGGTTGTTCAGAGTTGTGCATTGATAGGTAATTGGGGAAATGGCTGTGTAACTTTCAAATTTCTTTTTGAGAACTAAGTTCTCACTGTTGTTCACACTGGATACAACTCTGTTTTAAGTTAACTTATCCTTCTAAGTGGTAGAATTACAGGCACATGTCATCACACCTGGCTGCTCACATGATTATTGATGCTGAGTCCCCCAACATCCTATCTGTAAGGAATGACTAGGATTCCAGTAGTGAAGCTCATGCAAAGTCTGAAAGTATGGTTCTCAGTTAAAGGGGAAAGGGTGCATGGTGTATGAGCCCTAGAACCCTAAAACTTGAGCACCTAGAGCTTAACATTGAAGCCAGAAGAAGACTCTCCTAGCTGTGGCAGAGAAAGCAAGAATTTGCACTTCCTCTGCCTTTGCTCCACGTCCATTACTAACTATCCAGGTGTCCTTGTGTCTAGTGAAGTTGACAGTGAAAAGTAATCATCACTGAGGTTGTATTCATATTGGAGAGTGTACTTTCCTGCTTCTTTATATAAGATATTTATATTCTACTACAAATCTTTTATGGCTATATTAGGAAGCATTGTCTTTTGTTTGACTAATTATTTCTTAACAATTTTCATAGTTTTAAATTATACAGCAAACCAATGATTAAAGATAATATGTTCCTTTGTTTCCATAAAATCTGTTTAGTCTGAATGAGACTGTTTTCAAGGTGCTCTCCTTATTGTTTATAGTTTGTTAGTGGAGGTGTGATGTCTTGCCTTTTAAATAGCTTTTTCATTTACATGTATTTCAAATGGATGGCATTATATAAGTTCCTCTGGGGCAAAATTATTCCAAAAAGAAGTACTTTAGATTCTGAATTTAAAAATCGAAGGAAACAAATGTTATAGAAACCATGCTAAGAATTCTTATAGCCTTCTCAGACCCAGTCATGTGTTAACCTATGGGATCTAATGGTCCAGGGTTATGTAGGAAGGTTGAGTTGACAGAGCTTCAACCCAGAAAACCTCAAACATGAGGACCATAGGAGTTAGCTTCCTTCCCTCTTCCAACCTGTTGCTGTAAAGCCAGTTCGCTCACTATTAACCCTAGTAAGTATTTATTACCCTGACAGTTATCAGGCTTCACTCCTTCTTTTGTCTTATAAGTACCCCTCGCTTCATCATCCCCCCCCCCCACCCCAACAACAACCCTACAGCCCCTGAACGTGCAGATAAAGCCAATGGTGCACAGCCACACAAACTTTGCCCCAGACATCCTGGCCATCTCCCCAAGTTCATAAATACTTCCTTTTCCCCCAATAAACTGAACCAGTTCTCTGAAGCTGTTCTCAAGTGTATTTATTGCCTGTGTACTCAGCACTCATCACTGACCAAGACCTGTACTGCACTCACCCTCACCTGGCTGAGCCTCCCTCCCTCCAGTCCAGCTCCATGCTACCCAGAGGAAAGCAGGCACAGGGAGATATTAATCAGCAAAGTGGATTTAGAATGTTAGTACTTCATATAAAATGCTCGCTTTCTTGTTCTGGTTTACATTCGTATGTTTTTCTTTAGTGAGGGCAGAAATGATTTTTTTCTTGTTCTACTGGAGAAAATGACAATATATTTAATTTTACATTATAATATTTTCATTCTTTCCCTTAACCTTTAAATGCTGCTGTTTGTTTTCAGATAAATGCAGTGTCACTCTTTCTCCTTTACTTGGTGGAAATGATTTCCTCAGGTCTCCAGATAATCTATAACACCGATGAGGTATGATTTCCCCAAATTTTCTGTTATTGAACCACATGGAGAGGATACCTGATCTTTCCTTTCTTAAAAATGCATGTTTTAAATTCATATAATTAGATACTAGATTTTGGATTAAATCTAAAATTATCTTTTTATTAAAATTTTGTGTTACTGTTTTGTGTATGACATAATGGGTTTCATTATATTGTATACATACATACGTTTAGATAGATACTGTTTTACTTCTCTCATATTGAGTCAACTCGTATTCCTCCTCCCTCTTTCTTCCTATTAGTCTCTTATTCCTCTTTCTTTCTTTAGACTTCCTCCCTGTTCACAGTCCATTTGTTACTTTTTTGTATCAAGTGTACTTATGCCTGTACATGTGTACACACACACATACACACAGCAAGTTGGGAGGAAAGAGTTTATTTGCTAATACTTCCCCTGGACTGTTGATCACTGAAGGAACTCAGGGCAGGAACGTGGAGGCAGGAGCTGATACATTTAGGCCATGGATGAGTGCTGCATGACTTGCTCAGCCTGCTTTCTTATAAAACCTAGGACCGCCTGCCCAGTGTTGACTCTATACACCATGGGCTTAGCACTCGTCCATCAATAACTAATTAAGAAAAAGCCTTACAACTAGATTTTATAGAGGCATTTCCTCAACTAAGAGTCTTCCTTGCAGATAATTCTAGTTTGTTTGTCAAGCTGACATACATAAGACCAGCTAGGGCAACATTAAAGAAATCATGTGATGCTCAACTTTCTGATTCTAGTGCATTTGGTTTGATATACTGATCTCCAGTTCCATCTACTTTTCTATAAATGACACATGCAATTTAAAAGCAAGCATAATACAAAGCAGGTAACAGAACTTCAGTGGATGCCCTGTCTCAGATCATCTGAAGAGAAGAATGTAACTTTCAGAAAGTTTTAGTAACAATGAAAATGAAATAGCTTTTACAGAATTTCTCAGTATTTTCACACCATTGCTTTTTAGAACTCATCCATTTAAAAAACAAATAAGTAAACCTTTCATCTTATTATTTTTATTTGTAGGACCTTAGTGCTTCCTTTTTTTTCCCAAAATAAAAATGCTGTTCTTATGCTCATTGGGAATAGTGTAAAGGATTTATATTTCAGAGCTGTGACACTTTACTTTGTTTTTTTTAAATTAGTTAATTAAGTAATTAATTAATTACAATTTCTTCATTTTGTATCCCAGCTGTAGCCCTCTCCCTCATTTCTGCCCAGTTCCACCCACCCTCCATCTTCTCCCCCTTTGCCCCTTCCCTTGCTCACTGATAGGGCGAACCTTCTCCCCTTCTATCTGATCCGAGCCTATCAGGTCTCATCAGGGCTGGCTGCATTGTCTTCTTCTGTGGCCTGGCAAGGATACACTCTCCAGGGGGAGATGATCAAAGCATCACCCATTGAGTTCATGTCAGAGACAGGTCCTGGTCCCCTTATTAGGGAACCCACTTGGACACTGAACAGCCTATGGGCTACATCTGAGCAGGGGTCTAGGTCCTCTCCACACATGGTCCTTGGACGGAATATTGGTCTCTGCAGGTCCCCCTGGGCCTGGGTTTTATGGCTCTGTTGGTCTACTTGTGGAGCTCGTGTCCCCTCCAGATCTTTCTGTCTCCCCCTTCTTTCATAAAATTCCATAAGGATTCTGGCACTCTGTCCAAAGTTTGGCTATGAGTTTCAGTATTTCCTTTGATACCCTGGTAGGTAGAGCCTTTAAGTCCCTCTGTGGAAGGCTCCTGTCCTCTTCCTTGTCTTCTTCTACTTTCAATGTCTGTCCTGTTTGCCATTTTGAATGAGGATTATGCGTCTTCCCTAGTATCCTCCTTCATATTTAGACTCTTTAGGGCTCTAGATTTTAGTATGTTTAAGGGGACCAGGGCCTGTCTCTGACATGAACTCAGTGGCTAATAGTTATTAATGAGTATGTCATCTGTGTCTTTCTTCTTCTGGGTTACCTCACTCAGGATGATCTTTTCTAGTTCATACCATTTGCCTGCAAATTTCATGACTTCCTTGTTTTTAATAGCTGAATAGTATTCCATTGTGTAAATGTACCACACTTTCTTTATCCATTCCTCAGTTGAGGAACATCTAGGATGTTTCCAGATTCTGGTCTTTACAAATTGAGCTGCTACAGACATGGTTGACCATATGTCCTTATTGAATGGTGGGGCACTTTTTTGGATATTTGCCTAGGCATGGTATAGCTAGATCTTGCGGTAGCAGTATTCCTAATTTTCTGAGGAAGTGCCAGATTGATTTCTAAAGTGGTTGTACAAGGTTACATTCCCACCAGCAAAGGGAGAGGGTTCCCCTCTATCCACATCCTCTCCAGCATTTGTCATCCTTTGAGATTTTGATCTTAGTCATCTGATAGGTGTGAAGTGGAATCTCAGGGTCGTTTTGATTTGTATTTCTCAGATGACTAAGAACAATGAGCATTTCTTTGAATGTTTCTCTTCCATTTGATATTCCTCCGTTGAGAAATCTGTTTTGCTCTGTACCCCATTTTTTAATTGGATTACTTGGTTTGCTGATGTTTAATTTCTTGATTTCTTTATATATTCTGGATATAAGCCCTCTGTCAGATGTATGGTTGGTGAAGATCTTTCCCCAGTCTTTAGGCAGTTGTTTTATTCTGACGCAGTGTGCTTGGTTTTACATAAACTTTTCAGTTTCATGAGGTCCTATTTGATTGTTGATCTTAGAGCTGTGCCATTGTTGTTCTGTTCAGGAAGTTGTCTCCTGTCCCAATGAGGTCAAAAATTCCACCAGAGAACTTCTTCAGCTGATAAACACCTTCAGCAAAGTGGCTAGATACAAAATTAGCTAAAAAAATTTTGGAGCCCTCCTTTATACAAAAGACATACGGGTTGAGAAAGAAATTAGGGAAACAACATCCTTCACAATAACCACAAATAACATCAAGTACCTTGGAGTGACCCTAACCAAGCAAGTAAAAGACCTATATGGAAAAAAAAAGAAAGCTTCAAGTCTCTGATGAAAGAAATTGAAGAAGATATCAGAAGATGGAAAGATCTCCCATGTTCATGGATCAGTAGATTAAGATAGTGAAAATGGCCATCCTGCCATAATCAATCTATAGATTCAATGCATTTCCCATCAAAATAACAACACAATTTTTTACAGACCTTGAAAGAACAATTATCAATTTCATATGGAAAAACAAAAAACCCAGGATGGCTGAAACAATCCTGTACAATAAAAGATCTTCTGGAGGTATCTCCATATCTGATCTCAAGCTGCACTATAGAGCATCAGTAATAAAAACAGCATGGTACTGTCATAGAAACAGACTGGTGGATCAATGGAAATAAACCCACACACCTACGGAAACTTTATTTTTACAAAGAAGCCAAAACCATACACTGGAAAAAAAGATAGCATCTTTAACAAGTGGTACTGGTCTAACTGAATGTCTATATGTAGAAAAATGCAAATAGACTCATTTTTATCACCCTGCACAAAGTAAAGTACAAGTGAATCAAAGGCCTCAGCATAAAACCAGATACATGTTAGAAGAAAAAAGTGGGACGCTTTACTTTGAAAGGTATCAATATGAGAGTAAATGCACAGGTACACACGTTGACAGACTTAGAGATGCACTCTCAGCCCATCCTCTCCTTTCCTTCCTTGCCTTCCTCTTGCTCTTCCCTATTCAGCACTTCCCCACACTCACATCTTTGTGTTCGTGTGGCTTGGCTTTGACCAGTGCCATCTGTGTTGACCATAGGGCTGGAATTATCACTTGGAGACTCATGGGTGCCTAGTAGGTATTCAACTAAAGATGGTGGATCTCCTCCTCCCACAGTCTTTCAGTAGCCAGTGGTTCCACATAAAGGGACAAGGTCCCATAAAGTTTGTCCCCAACCATGACTGAATGTTGAGTTGTCCAGTCTTGTGCAGGTTTGATACAAGAAACTGAAGCTGTTGTAGTTTATTATTAAATTAGCTGTGCTGTGTATAGGGGATGGTATTTCTCTACCTGGCTCCCTATCTTTTCAGCTCTTAAATTATTTCCATTCCCTCTTTCATGGGGTTTCATGAGCCTTAGACGGGAATATGGCTTGTGTGTAAATGAGCCTTCACTTGTCAGTTTTTACACCATTCACTGCAAAGAGAGGCTTGATATTATTTTGATTTATCTAAAGATTATAACAAATTTGTCTTGTAGGGCCTGTGACCTGCTGACAAATGGATTTTTGATGAGGTTTACAGTACTAGGCATGGTTTCTCTTCTATGGTGGCAGGTCTGAAATATAATTTTAAAAAATTGGTTACCCCCATAACATTCATGGTACTATTTTACATGTGAATATATCATGTCTACCAGGTTGATGCTAGAGTTCTTAGCATAGCTCACTGCTGGGTTAGACCCTTGATGTCTTTTCTACCCTGGCAACTTGCATGGTACAATCCAATACTTTAATAGCTAGCCACCAGGGAGGAGGTTGTCAGCTCATTTCCACCTTGTTTTCTCTCTATCTTGCAACTAAGGTATTTGGTGTCTTCAGCAATAGGTTCTTAACATGTCATTCTGGTGGGCAACCAAGAAAGGCAAGAGCCTGTGTTGTATTAGGAACCTTTGGGGTCTTCCTGTCCCGCAGTGCCTTAGACGATTCTGAAATTTTTGTCTCATTGCTTCTAGGAGCAGGTTATCTAGTAATGTAAGTCATCTTATTATGAAATTTTTCATATTTTTAAAAATGGTTTAGAAACTAGTAGGTTTCTGTATGTTTTTTTCATATCTCCTTCATTTTGATTAACTGTCCTCCTCCCATGATTTTTATTTTCCCTATCCTCCCAATCCAATGCCCTGCTTAACCCTTTCTACTCCCAATAGTAGCCCCCTCTACTTTCATGTTATGTATATTCTACTGACCTCACAGACCTCTTCCTAGTTATCTGCCCTCCACAGCAGTCCATGTCACACAGGACTGAAAAGTTAAGTCTAGCATATGAGAGAGCATAGTAGCATTCGTCTTTCTTGACATTCCGTTTATTTTTTCAACTCTGTTCCTTTTTTTCTGAAATTGCATAACTTCATTCTTCTTTATAGCCATACAGACTTTGATTGTGTATATGTACCCCATTTTCCTTATCCTTTAATCAGTTGATTGTAATCTATGCTGATTCCGTGTTCTAGATATTATGAATAGGACAGCGTTGAACATGCAAGTGTCATAGTAGGATATGGATTTGTTTTCGCGTCTAGCCTTGAATGATATAGCAGGGTCAGATATTAAGTTTTATATGTTTTTTTTTAATTTAAGAAATTTTATGTATTGTTCCCAAAGTGGACTCCTTAGCTTACTTCATCACAACAGTTTAAAAGAAGTCCTTTCTTCACTGTGACACAAATATCTTTTCTCAGTTGTATTCTTTTTTAATTAATTAATTTATTGATTGACTTTACATCCTGATCATAGCCTCCTCCCTCTTATCCTCTTGGTCCACTCGCCTTTCCTCTTTCCCCCTCCTCCTTCCTCTATTCCTTAGAAAATTGGAGACCCCCTACTAATTCCCTTCCCCTTAGCTCATCAAGTCTTACAGGACTGAGCAAGTCCTCTTCCCCTGTGGCCTGGCAAGGGAGTTCCACCAGAGTTAAGTAATTAAAAAGCAGACAAGAGGGTCCATGTCAGAGACAGCCTCTATTCCCCTTATTAGGGAACCCACATTAAGCCAGGGCTGCCCATTGACTATATCTTTGCAGGGGCCCTAGGTCCAGTCCATGCTTAGTCCTTGGTTGGTGTTCAGTCTCCGCAAGGCCCCCTGGGCTCTGGTTGGTTGGCTCTGTGGATCTTCCTGTGGAGCTCCTGTCACCTCCAGGTATTTTTATCCTTCCCCCACTTTTCCACAAGACTCCCTACACTTTGCCCATTGTTTGGCTGTGAGTCTCAGCATCTGTTTCTGCTTCGCTGCTGGGTGGAGCCTCTCAGAGGACAGCTATGCTAGGCTGCTGTCTGCAAGCATAGCAGAGTATCCTTTATAGTGGCAGGGGTCGCCTGTCTCCCATGGGATGGGCCATGGCATTGGTTGGACATTCCCTTAATCTCTGCTCTGTCTTTATCCCTGAACATTTTGTAGGCAGGGTAAGTTTTGGGTCAAAGTTTTTGTGGGTGGGTTGATGTTCCCTTCCCTAGGAGTCTTGCTAGTTAGAGGGCATCCTCTTTAGTCTCCATGACCCCTGTTACTAGGAGTCATAGCTAGAGTTACCCACATATCCTTGCAGGCGCCTACCATGTCTCCAGCTTGTCAAAGAGATGCCTCCCCCACTGTTTCCTTTCTCTCTGCAGGCCCTCTGTCCTGCCCCCACTCTACTCAGGTCTGATCTCCACCCTCATTTCTCTCTGTGCTTTCTCTCAGTCGTATTCTTGGTGATCCCCATTTAGACTGAGCAGAGCTGGAACGCTGTGGAAGCTTTAATCTGTGTCTACCTGATGGCTAAGCATATGAATAGCTTTTAAATGTTTTCTAGCTAGTTGTATTTTCTTCTAAAAAAGAACTCTGTTTAATTCCATAGTCTATTTTTTAATTGAGTTTTTTCTTGATATTTCAGTTTTTTTTTTAATTTATTTATTTTTATCTCAGTCACAGGTTGGGTACTTTGAATCCCAGGCGTAGCCCACTCCCCCATTCCCTCCCACCCTCCCACTCCCTCCCTCATCTCCTTCTTCCCCGCCCCCTCCAAGTC
>CM053744.1:24073428-24112467 GCA_028658305.1 Pachyuromys duprasi
AGGTCCCACTTATTGATTGTTGATCTTAGAGCCTGTGCTGTTGGTGTTCTATTCAGGAAGTAGTCTCCTGTGCCAATGAGTTCTAGGGTCTTCCCCACTTTTTCTTCTAACCAGTTTAGTGTGTCTGGTTTTATGTTGAGATCTTTGATCGACTTGGACTTTAGCTTTGTGCAAGGTGATAAATATGGATCTGTTTTCATTTTTCTGCATACAAATATCCAGTTGGACCAGCACCATTTGTTGAAGATGCTGTCTTTTTTTCCATTGAATGGTTTTGGCTTCTTTGTCAAAAATCAAGTTTCCATAGGTGTGTGGGTTCATTTCTGGGTCTTCTGTTCAGTTCCATTGATCCACTATTCTGTTTCTATGCCAATACCATGCAGTTTTTATTACTATTGCTCTGTAGTACAGCTTGCGGTCAGGGATGGAGACACCTCCAGATGATCTGTTGTTGTAGAGGATTGTTGAGAAATTCAACAACACAAAACTATTGTTCTTTTCTTAAATTAGTTATAATTTCATCACAAACCTAAAACTTAGTGAACATATAAATAAAATGAAAAAAAGCATACATTTTAAATACCAAATGTACTATAAGACCTCGATAAGTGTAATTATTTCTGTTTAGCCTCTGTCTCAAAGATTTGTCCCTTTGTGAGAGTGGGGTGTTGAAGTCTCCCACTATTAGGGTGTTGGAACCAATTTGTGATTTAAGCTTTAATGATGTTTCTTTGACAAATGAAGGAGCCCTTGTGTTTGGTACATAGATGTTCAGGATTGTGATGTCCTCCTGGTGGATTTTTCCTTTGAGGAGAATGAAGTGTCCCTCTCCATCTCTTTTGATTAGTTTTGGTTGAAAGTCTGTTTTATTAGATGTTAGGGTGGCTACTCCTGTTTGCTTCTTGTTTCTGTTCGCTTGGAAAACCTTTTTACAGGTCATTACTCTGAGGTAGTGTCTATCTTTGTTGCAGAGGTGTGTTTCTTGAATGCAGCACAATTTTGGATCCTGTTTCTGTAACCAATCTGTTAGTCTGTGTCTTTTGATTGGAGAGTTGAGACCATTAATGTTAATAGATATTAGTGACCAATGATTGTTAGTCCCTTTTATTGTGGAGTTGGTGGTGATTGTATGTTTGTGTTTGCTTTCTAAAACACCACCTGGTCACCACATGACAACAGAGGACAACTCTGAGAGGACTAAGTAGCACAAAGATGGCCAGCTTCAAGCCTCAGAGTTAGGCATAGAAGGAAGACACAAAACCTGCTAACACCTTACTGTTGTAGTTCAGGCCTTCATATGTGAGAAAAGTAATTTTTCTCCTTTAAGCCACGTGCTCTTCTTCTTCTTCTTTTTTTTTTTTTCTTTTCTGTCAACACAAACTGGGGTCATCTGGGAAGAGAGAACCTTAATTGGCCTGAAGTGCAGGGCCTTCTGCGGACATGTGATCCTGAGAAGTGTAAGAATGGTGGCTGACTTCAAGCCTGGAGAGCCAGCCAATAAGTAATTCTCCCATGGTTCTGCTGCAGTTCCTGCATGATTTCGCTCAATGATAGGTTATTATTGGGACATGTAATCAAACCTTCCTTCCTAAGCCAGCTCTGGTCAGTATTTTTATCACAGAGACAAAAATCTGACTAGACATAGCATACTAATATAATTATTAAAACTGAATTCAGTAAAATTTAAAAACAAGTCTATAAAGTGACTTTTAACAGTCTTTCTGCATTGTTGTTATAGCCCCTTAGGAAGAGAACTCTGTTTAAATAAATATTACAAATATTACAAATAATCATATTACAAATATTAAATACTCAGTAATAAGATTTTTGTTCAGTTAAGTTATTGTTTGGCAGGCTCTATATTATAGCAGTGTCAATGGGCCCTGTCTTAGTTTGGGTTTTTATTGCTGTGAAGAGACACCATGACCATGACAATATAAAGGAAAATATTTAATTGGGGCTGCCTTACAGTTCAGAGGTTTCCTTCATGGTGGGGAGCATGGTGGCATGCAGGAGAGTGGTGCTGGAGAGGTCACTGAGAGCTCTGCATCTTAATCCACAGGAAGTGAGCTAACTTGAGCCTCTGAGACCTCAGAGCCCACCCCTAGTGTTGTATCTCCTCCATCAGAGTCACACCTAGTCTAACAAGGCCACACTGCCTAATAGTGCCACTCCCTATGGATCGAGTATTCAAACTAGTCTGTGGGGGCTATACCTATTCAAACCACCACAGGCTGCATCCAGCTTTTCCAAGAACCTGGTTGATGCCCAGAGATGTGCATGACTAGTCTTCAGTCAAATATAAATTAGTCAAAAATCTTCCCTAGTGACTTGATCTTTTTTAAAGGAGGAGGAATTCCTGAAAAATGACTATGAAAACATCAAACTGTAGACTAATCATGTGTATATTCTCTCTTTTTTCTATTCTTTAGGTATTCATTTGATCATTTAACTATTTTTTTTAAAAAGCTTGAGTCTTTGTCATTGGAACTTGTGAAAACAAAGAACAGTGAAAAACAAAAATCCTGCCTTTTGAAAATCATATTTGAGTTGGGGAAGTTAGTGTCAAGGTAACTTTCTAAATAGACAAAAGATTCAGTGCCAGTTCAAATAATACATTGCGATAGAGAAGGGAAAAAGCATTGCTCTGATTGGATAAAAAATTTAAGACCCTGAATTATGCACAGGCCAACTCCAGCTGACAGAAAGAGGAGACACTGGGGATGACAGTGAATCAGCAAAGTGTCAGCTAAGGTTGTACATGGCTACAAAATAAACAACAGCCCTGTCAGTTAGTGGCCATTCATGTACCATTAATTCTGCATAGAGAGCATCTAGACCACTTTGGGAAATTTATATTGTTGAGAATGTAAAATACGTTTTTCTTACTTTTGGGGGGAACATTATTGAAATAATTTATCTAAACAATATAGCTTCTGGATATCATATCTACATTGGTAAATAAGAATTGAGAAAGAGGGTTTTGTTTTTGTTCTTAAGTTTCCCAGGCCACTGAGATGGCCCAACAGGTTAAAAACTGTTTCATCGTTACCCTGATGACCTGAATTCCATCTCCAGAATCTACAGGAGAAGGAGAGAACCACTTAATAAAAAAAGTCATCCCCTGACTTCCGCTCGTGTGCCTTGGCGTGCGCTTGCCTTGCTCTCCTGGTAATAGCCATTCTCACTGGGGTGAGAGTGAATCTAAAAGTAGTTTTGCCTCACATTTCCCCAATAGCTAAGGATATGGGACATTTTAAAGGATATTTATTAGGCCTCTGTGTTTCTTATTTTGAGAAGTTTATTTCTTTTCTCCTTGATTGTATTGTTTATTTCAGTGTTTATTTTTCGGCATTAATCCTCCTTCAGGTCTAGAGGTGGCAGATTTCTTCCTATTCCTCAGGCTATCCTGTCACTCCATTAACTGTTTTTCTTTCCTATAACAAAGCTTTTTAATTTCTTGAGCTCCCACCCATTAATTGTGTTCCATGTTTCCTCAGTAATGTGTAGTCCTATCTGTAAAGTCCTGATGAATGCTTGTATCTTGAAGTCTTTTCCCTACATTTTCCTCTAGAAATTTCAGAGTTTCTGGTCATGGGTAAGGTCTTGACAATTTGGAGTTGATTTTTGGGAAGGGTTAGAAATTGGGTCTGTTTCTTTCTTCTGCGTGTAGATACACACTTTTCTCAGCACCATCTGTTAAGGGGGTTTGTTCTCCAGTGTGTGTTTTGGGGGTCTTTGTCAGAAACCAAGTTGCGGTAGCTGTGAACACATATATCTGGGTCCTTTATTTTACATTAATCTACACATTTGGTTTTGTGCCAGTGCTGTTTTTATTAGTATGGCTCTGTTGAAATTGAGTGTGGTGATACCTTCAGCATTACTTTTTCCACAGGATTGCTTTGGGTATTCAGGATCTTTTTGTATGAATTTTAAGAGTGTTTTCTGTAGTTCTCTCAAGAATAGTGTAGAATTTTGAAGGGCATTGAATTATATCTGTAGTCTGCTTTTGCTATATGTCCATTTTCACACTAGTCATTCCAACCTATGATCATAGGAGCCCTTTCCAACTTCCATTGTCTTCCTAAGGTCTTTTCATTGGTATTTTAAAGTTTTCACTATACAGATCATCACCTCCATGGTGAAGTTTATTTCAACTTTTTTGATTGTTTTTTTTTTCCTTTTTCTGAGGCTAGGTTGTTGTTGTTTTATTTTGTTTTGATTGCTTTTCAGCATGTTGTCATTGGTATATAGGAAGGCTATGAACTTTTTATATGTTAAGTTTGTATCTGGACACATTGCTGAAAGTGTATCAGCTCTTGGTTTTCTTGTGGAATCTTTAGGTCTTTTTTTTTTTTAATGTGGGATCATATTATCCACAATCAGGATGCTTTTGATTTCTTCCTTTTGTATTTTACTCTTTTGTTTTCTTCTCTTGTCTATGAATTCTTTCAGGGTCCTGGTTAGAATTTAGACTTGCCAATGTGCAATTTTTTGTTCTTACCCTGGGATCGAATTTTATTTTCAACAGGCACATATTGTTCAATGAAACCTACAGAAACTGGGAGGCAAAATATGAGACTATAATTTAATTTGCACTCAGTACTCACTGTGTGAGCTAACATAGGTCTGCTTTCAAGGTACAAAATAAAAAGGCATCAAGGGCATTTTAGAGGATCTGCTAATCTTCCCATTGAGTTCCTTTGGTATCTGCTCAGTGTCTCATACTGTTCTAGTCCATTTTCTGTTGCTAATAACACAAGACAAAAGGCTTGGCAAGTTTTAATATAGAGTGGCTTAATCTGGCCCAGATCCTAGAAGTGCAAATCAACAGGAAGCATTTGGGTATGGCTTTCTTTTTTTATTTTAATTTTTTAATATTAATTACAATTTATTCACTTTGTATACCAGCTGCAGCCCCCTTCTTCATTCCCTTCCAATCCCACCCTCTGTCACTCATCTCCTCCCATGCCCCTCCCCTAGTCCACTGCTAGGGGAGGTCCTCCTGTCCTTCACTCTGACCCTAGTCTATCAGATCTTATCAGGACTGGCTGCATTGTCTTCCTCTGTGGCCTGGTAAGACTGCTCCCCCCTCGGGGGCAGCTGATCAAAGAGCCAGCCACTGAGTTCATGCCAGAGACAGCCCCTTTTTGGAGACTGTGTAATTTTTTTTTGTATCTTTGTTTTAATTGCTGGATAGTATTCTGTTTATATAGATCACATTTTCCCTATCCGCTCAGCTTATTATAACTTGAGGGGCTGGGTTCTCATCTGTTCATCTGTTGATGTACTCCTGTACAAACTAGAAGGGATTTATGTTTCTGAGTCAGCATAGTTTTGCAGGTCTGTAGCTCCTTATTTGTAGAATCCTGTGTAATTAGATATATCTCAGATCTCAAAGCCATTTTCACTTAACAAGTATAGTCCACATGGTGTAGTGATTGTGCTTGCAGCACAGCTGCTTACAAGGCTGGTGCAGATGAGTGCTTCAGCCCAGGAGTTCTGGGGTAGCTTGCAGTCTGGATCCCTTCCCTGCAATTCACATAGTGAGAAATGGTTTTCTACGTCCGCAAGTTGTCCTTTGCCTTCCACATGCATGCCGTGGCACGCACGTGCGCGCACACACACACACACACACACACTCATACACATATACTCATAATATATACTACTCATACGTATACACACATGTGCTCAAAATAAATTAACACATTTTAAAAGCAGTACTGTTCAGAGATGCAGTAATCCCAGCAAGGCTCAAGATAGAACACCATAATAATCACAGTAATATTTTTTATATAGCATGAATATTGACATAAAATGAAATACATAGGGAGAAATCTCATCTCAGTTTCTGGTTTTGCTGATGAGTTAAGAAAAAAATGTTTTGCAAGCTTGTGATATTTTATTACTACAAACAAGAGAATGTAGACTGTATACTAATTAGAGGTGGTGTGAGGGCAATATATGAAACAGAAAGATAACGAGCTGTGAATGTAGCTTTAAGAATAATGAGAACTGTTAGCATTGCATCCTTTTGAATTGAGGTTGAAGGAAAAAGCGTTTCAGTTGGAAGTGAATAAGACTAACATGGCTGAACCACTTGGAACTCAAGGCGCCAATGTATGTCTTTAATACATAGAGCCATGTGACAAGCATGGGCTTAGAAGGACTTGAATGTCTACTATGAAAATCATGACACTATTAAGAGTCACAAAACATTTTTGACTGAATAATGTGAAAAATGGCTGATCTTGGTGGTGGAATGAAGACGAGAGAAAAGACACAGTACTGTCAAAATATACCAAATTTAGCCAACATCTAATTGCTTTCATTAGTGGTTTGGGAATTAGAGTATATCACTTTCAAAGATTTTGAAAAGACTACTCAGGATCTGTGGAGAAGAAATTGGTTATATTGTCAGAAAAAGATTGAAGAAAACAGAAATGGAACAACAATCAGATTTACTGTTCCAAGGTTGCTGTCTTTATAAGATTGAAATGGAGAGGGCTTAGCACACTGCCAGGTGGCTTCCTTTATGTCAGTCTTGGTGTAGCTCTCGCAACTCTCTCTTGTCCTGTACAGCTTCCAACTGTGGGCTCTGTTTATAATCAGGATCCATAGTTACAGAAGGAAAATTGCTTTGCAGAAGTGTGGATAGGAAACTCCAGGCTGATCAATATGACATTAGAATTTTGCAGAAAAGAAAAATCCTTTTTACGTTTTAAAAGGTTATTATTTTACTCTTCAGAGCTTTACAGTTAATATGTGTGAGTTTCATATAGACATTTCAGTTTCTAAATATTACCCAGTATGAAATACTGTTCTGTGTTTTACTTCGTTCTTACAATGAATAACCCTCATAAACAGTAATATTGTCTCATTGAAAAATTATAGTTGGAACACTGAAAGGATTTAAATTTTATTTCTGTAGTGTATAATACTAATTAGGTTCTCACCAAAGTAAGCATCATATTAGAAAAACTAAGTACAGCTGAGGTCTCATATTAATACAAGAATTCATGTTGTTAAAAAACATACTTTGGGGTCTGGCAACATAGCTTAGACAGATGAGTGATTGCTTAGCATGCACAAAGCCCTGAGTTGGATCTCCAGCACCCTCCAAACTAGGTTTGGCATATACCTACAATCACAACACTCATGAAAGAGGATCTGAAGCTCAAGGTGATCTTGATTACAAAGAGTTAGAGGTCAGCCTGGAGCACTTGAGACCATGTCTTCAGAAAAAGACAGCAATATACTTTGGGAGATAAGTTCATCCTTGAACTTTAGATGCCATGCAAGTTTTATTTTTCTCAGTGTCGCATGTGTTCTTGTATCTCAATTATTTTCTTTTCTTTTAGGTCTCTTTTATTCAAAACCTTGTGTTTTGTGTAGAAAGAGTTTACCGTGTTCCTGACTTTGGTGTCTGGGAAAGAGGAAGCAAATACAATAATGGCAGCACAGAACTACACTCAAGGTATATGCCCAGTTTTGAGGATGGTTTTAGTGTTGTTTAAATGTGTGGATCTGAATATGAAACTCAAAATTCAAAGCATTAGATTGGCTCTGTTATCTCTGTGTTCATTATAGTACAGCTTGTGTTTTTGCTGGTAATTCAAATAGCGTTCACTTACAATAAAAGCAGAGTTCTTCGCATCATAAACTGACAAATGAGCAAAGCCTGTCTCCCGCTTCTCCCCCACAGCCCAACCCTCTTATTAACCCATACCTTGAACTTTCTGGTCAAGTATGTCGTATCTTTTTTATCTGAAAATGTATTATTTGAAATATCAACTCTGTCAAATTGTCCAAACACCAGAGGTGTGTGCCGTGTACGTGAGATTCCTTTCCATGGTATATCGTTTCTGCCCAAACCACAGGCTCTCTTATTTTTCACTAAAACTTAGCATTCTTCTGTCTGACTGCCATCACCATGTTTAGCTGTACCTTGTGTGTGAATAAGCAGCAATAGTGGATGACTGAGGTTGGTAATTTATAAATTCTTTGTTTGTGTTGTTGAAGACATAGCTTTAACAGCTTGTGACAGCTTTTATTTACCCTAACTCAATGCCCTGGAGATTATCTTCTAACTGATTACAAAACAGTCCAAGTCTGTGGGCTCTGAAAGGTGGTGCACTGAAAGAATTTAAGCAAAAATTATCACTTGAGGTCAGTTTGGATTGCTGAGACTTGGATGAAAAATGGAAACAAGACTAGAAAATACTGGTTAGAAACAGGTCTAGAAAATACAGTCTAGATGAATCTGCATCTCTGGGGCTGGAAAGATGGCTCAGCAGTTAAGAGCACTGGTCTTACAGAGAGTGCCTGAATACCCTTCCCAGCATCCTTTGTCTGGTGGCTCACAGCACCCTGTAAATATGATGCACTCAAGGCACCTGAACTCCTATGTACATGACCACAAACAGGCACACACATATACATAATTAAATAATAAAATAAACATAAAAAACAAGACACTACTACATTGTTTTCATCAGTGACTAATCTCCTATAACGAATTAAGCTAATGTAACATCCTTATTTAAAAACTATCTCTGGATCCTACCTCTGTAAGCTTGAGTAAGGTATGTAATCATTGAATGTCTCTGCTACATCTTTAAATTGATGTTAATAATAGTATTTTGCATACTTGCCACAATAATTTAAATGTACTATATAGTTTGAATGCCTGGCATTAATGAGGACTAGAATACTGATGTATCACTTATTTAAGAACATTCCACTACAAAAGATGGAATAAAGAGGACTGTCAGATTAATCCTGATAAGCTAGTATGTAGGCAACTCTCTGTAGATTTTTATTCACATGGAACGTTAGTACATGTAGAGCAGAACAGTAGCAATCATTGAATTTAGAGAAATTTTGTGGGAAAGCTCAGTTTGAACATTAAATCTAACAAATTCCAAAAATTCTGATATTTCATTTCTGCCATCTTCTAAGTTTTCAGTTAGAAGACAGCAGTCAAATCACATGAGAAAAAATGGATCTGCTTAGTGTTATATAATTTTTTTCTTTTTCAGTATTTATGCCCCTTCCTTGCTTTTTGGTAACCACTTAGTAATGTGCCAGTCTGATTCCGCTGTATTATTTTCATCCTAAAATATTTGAACTAAATTTCTTTCCCATCTACAAAACCAACCTTCAACTCAGGAATAATTCCAAGTGACAATCCCTAGGAGAAGTGAGTATCTTGAATAGTCACTAATGAGCACACAGAGATTTCACTTGCTTTTTATGTAACTCAGGTGCCAGATTCTAACTCAAGGATTAGAAAGGGTCATGTGATACTCTTTGTTATTCTTCATGAAAAATTAATTCTAACTGTAGCAAGACAGTTTTATTAAACTTGGTAAGGAATGTAGTTTGCCATTTGAGTTTGGATGATATGTTTTATATATTTAACATCAATCATATTATTTTTTGTATAAGAATTTATAATCTCTCCAGCGAATTTCTTTTTTCTTACACACCATCCAGTTCTACAGTAGTTCTGAATTATTGTTCACATATGCCTGTTTTAACTGTGTCATCTCAGATGCTGAAAGAATGTATTTTGAAATAGTAAGGCAACTGTGTTTCACGGTGTTATAGACACAATTATGGTTTTAGTAGCAATCAACCAGTATTTTCTGTACTCTGTAATATAATATAATACAGAGCTAATTCCAGCTAGGGATCATGACATGAACCTGCATTGATTTCTATAATAGGATACCTCCTGATTATATGTGTACATGTAGATCTGTTCACTGTTGCTGAATTCACTGGCCTTGCTGTACCCTTAAGCTTTTCTTAGAATTTTAGGTTGCTTTGAATTAATCTATGCAGGTGCTCTTCTACTAAATGCGACCACTCTGGATAAACCTATCCTAGATTGAACAGGCCATAAGTAGAAAATGTGTTTAATATACTTACCCTGCTGAATGTCAGTTTTACATGATAGTACACTGTAGATTATCAGCTGTTTATCCTTATAATGAACTGGCTGACTAGGAGCTTCTCAGTAGCACAAGAGTATAAATGTACCAGGTATTTCCAGCCTGAGAAAAAATAAAGAATTTAAAGTATGTTTCTACTGAACTGTTATTACTTTTATATCATTGTTAAAAAACACTAGTGTCTTAGTCGCTGTCAATGCTGTGAAGAGGCACCATGAGCAAGGCAACTCTCATTAAGGGAGCATTTAATTGGGGCTTGCTGACAGGTTCAGAGGGTTAGTACATGATCATCATGGTAGGAAGCAGAAAGGTATGGCTCTGGTGCATTAGCTGAAGGCTTTATATCCTGATCTGCAGGCAGTAGGGAGGTGGGGATGGAGAGAGAGGACTTTTGAAACCTCATAGACCAATCCCAAGGACATACCTTCTCCAACAAGGCCACACCTTTTAAGACTTCACAAACAGTATCACACCTTGCTGGCTAAGCATTCAAAATATAGGAACATGTGGGAGCCAGCCTCATTTAAATCACCACAACTAGTTAAGTCTTACAGGATTCTTCAGCCATTCATCTGAATCGCATTAGCTTTTCTAAGGTAAGGCTTCAGTAAAAAGATCTATTGCTGGACTTGGAGGGATAGCTCATTTGGTAAACTGCTTGTCTTACAGTTTTTGGACCTGTTCTGATAACCAGGTCTCACATTAAAATGCAGGGTATGGTGGTCCACTGGGTAGGCAGAGACATGCAGATCCTTGGAGCTTTTGGCAAGACAGCCTAGTAGACTTGGAAAGTACAGGTCAATGAGAGGTCCTGTCTCAGCTCCTGGTCATTGTGATGCTCACGAGTCAGGCATCTGTCTTTGTAATCATGTGTGTGATGAACATTTATACTTCCTTACTTTTTTTGACTCTTAGCCATTCTGTCCATGTCTGTGCTTTACACTTGTCTTGAAGTAGAAGGAGGAGTGAGGGGTGGGGAATCTGACTGTTGCCTTAGGTTTGGCTCGTCCTTCTCTTGGCACACTGGGTAGTTCTCTTCTAAGCTATACTTTGTATGCAGGAAGGCTGCTGTTTCTGGGCCAGTAAAACACATTTCTGTGGTTCTGAGCCTATAGTCCTCCTTTTTGACATCTATGCTTATCAGCCCATAATAATTGCAGTCTGTGGTACTGAAGAGCTACAGAATATATATTTAAATAATCTAGAGTGCATCAGTCTCTTTTATATTGGAAAACAAAGTTTGGAGGGGTGTATGATTCTCCCTCTTAAATTATACATACAGTAAAAGATAGAATCAGATCTAGATTCCAGGTGAAAAACAAGATGGAAAAAAAAAAACCCTCTGCACTGTGGTTTCAAGGTTATCTTCGGTTCTTGACCTTCAAATCTTTTATAGTCTAAACTCAATATTTCTTAGACAAACCCCAAAATGACGTTGTTTTACTTAAACAGTACTCTTCATCCATTTATTGAACTCCATCTGAGCATAGCCTTACCCTTTCTGGGGCCTCAGCAGAAGGGTCTGTTAATCACTCCAAATTCTCCACTTCTCTTTTAATGGTTCCTGAGTAACCATTTGCTGGACTATGCTTTCTCCCCATGCTTTTTCAGCTGATTTGGCATTTTCTAGGCCTGAGCTTCTTTCAGCATCTCCCAGGACAACTGGGATGATACCAAGTCATGTTCTTCCTTTCTCTTCTATTCATTCTCCATGGCTTGTAATGAATGCTCGAATAGCACTTTGTTCTCCGTTTAAAGCAGTTCTCAACTCCCAATTACAGATCCAGCTGATTTTATATCACCTCTGAGGCTGCATTTAAACCTGTACCTTCTTGGTTTTGGTGAAGACTGAAGTTTTACTTATAAAGTGTCCTTTGAATCCTAAGCCCTATCCTTGTGGAAAAGTTTTCTAAGTATTAACTCATAATTGACTCTTCTGTTCAATCAAATCATCCACTGGCTTTGTCAGTAACTCTTGTATTTGAGATTAAAGATGACAGAAGTAAAAGATTTAAAATCTGAGTTTTAATTTTTAAAAATTTTGTATTTTGCTCTTGTTTTCTAGTGAAGAAAAGCAAATAATAAAATGTTAGATTTGTAGCAGTTTACATTTCCTTTAAGATAACTACTTTTTTCTTTGTTTTTTCCTTTTTTTATTTTTGATTTTCAAATGTATTCTTCTCTCATATATTACATGCCCACTGCAGTTTCCCTCCCTCCCCGACTCCTGATCCATGTCCCCTATCTTGCCCCCATCTACTTCCTCCTCCATTTCTCTTCAGAAAAGGACAGGCCACCACCCCATGGATATCAACCAAACATGCCAAATCATGTTAGAATAAGACTATATACTTCCCCACTAGGAAGAAAGCATCCCAAAAGCAGGCAGAAGAGTCAGAGGCAGCCCCTGCTCCCCTGTTAGGTGTCCCACAAGACCAAGCTACGCAACTCTAACAAAGGCCTAGGTCAGATCTATGCCGGCCGGCTCCCTGGTTGTCGGTTCAGTGTTTGTGAGTTCCTATGAGCCCAGCTTGGTTGATTCTGTGGGTTTTCTTGTGGCGCCCTTAAATCCTCTGGCTCCTACAGTCCTTCCTCCCCATCTTTCGCAGGTTTTCCTGAGCTCTGCCTGATGTTGGGCTGTGGGTCGCTGCATCTATTTCCATCAGTTGCTGGATGAAGCCTCTCTGATGACCGTTGGGCTAGGCACTGATCTATGTGTATAGCAGAATATCATTAGGAATAATTCCATCGCTTTTTTTTCCAGTTGTGTTTGCTCTATTCTAGGTCTCTGTGCTATTCAATATCTGAGTCCAGGCCCTCCAAGCAGTGTCAGGAGTGGGTTCTCTCTGGTAGCATAAGTATCAAGCTGGACCAGTCATTGGTTGGCCACTCCCACAATTACTGCACCATCTTTATCCCAACACATCTTGAAGGCAGGGCTAAATGTTGGTTTGATGAGGGTTTTATGGCTAGGTCCCAGTCCTTCCACTGGAAGCCTTGCCTGTTTACAGGAGATGGCATGTTCAGGCTCCAGATCCTCCATTGCTAGGAGTGTTAGCTAGGGTCATTCTCATAGATTACTGGGATTTTCTATTGTACTAGGTTTCTAGCTTATTCTCAAGAAGCTCAATTTCAATTGTCTCTCCCAGTACTCTCTCCCTCCATCCTCCACCTAATCCCTCCTGTTCCATTCACCCATGCTATCTATTCTATTTCCCTTTCCAGGGAGATTAATGTGTCCCCCATTAAGCCCACCTTGTTACTCAGCTTCTCTGGGTCTGTGGATTGTAGCTTGGCTCTCCTTTACTTTACAGCTAATATGTTTGTCTTGCTGGGTCTGGCTACGTCACTCAGGATGGGCTTTTTGAGACAGTATCTCACTAAGTACCTTTGGCTGACAGCTCACAGAGATCCACTGGCATCTGTTGACCTTGATTTTTTTTTTAAAACCTACTTTAGGACTATTAAATGTTCCTTCCAACATCTGAACACCTGGTAGGAGGGAAAAATTGTTAGTAGAGATTGGCAGAGTTCTCTCTGCTACTTCCTGCTGGATAGGGTATAGGATTCTTTTGGGGGCAATACCAACATCAGTTGTTCAGAAATCCAGAAGTCCAGGTAACCAGCAAATCAGCAAACAGCAAATGCAGCAGCCGAATGAACCAGCAGCAAGCAGTCCTCCTCCAGCTGGGCCTTCTTCCGGGCTGTCATATTTATAACCCTCAAAGTCCTCAGAATTTAATAATTCCACCCACCTGGCAAAGATCATGCTCCACACGAGAAACTTAACAGGTGTGGACAAACTAAAATCCTCAACTTGGATTTTTAACAAAAAACATGCTTATATATCATAAACCAAAATATCCACAACAGGCATTGGCCTCCCGAGTGATGGTGTTAAAGGGTATACCACTGTGCCTGGCCTACTTAGTAATTCTCATGTAATTTTTTGTTTTCTAATTTGACTGTTAGAGAAGCTTCATCCATTTTGCTTCATTTTATACACATGTCCATACTGATCCGTCCATGAACATTAGTTACATTTGCATACTGAAGAGTCTTTGTCCCATAAATATAAATGAGCAGGGAGTTATGGCCAGGTGATTTGAACAGAACTCTGTGAGCCTGGTTTTTTGCCTGGCAGTATAGGTTATTTGGTATATTTTAAATTACCTAGCTCAAATCTTATGATCTTCTCTAGAAATGATTTGTTTTTTAAAAATAACAAATCACTTTTTTACAAACTGACTTTTAAGCAATTATTGCAGCATTTTAGCTCTCTTAAATGAATGCTAGATCAAAAAATGTGGTATCACCTTAAAACTATTTTATCAGCATATATTTTATTGACTAGTAAGTTAATGTAGTCAACAACTAATAATAGAATCATTAATTCCTTATGCCATTAAAATATTTAATTCTTTCAACAGCACACGTTATGTTCCCAGTACAATAAAAATAAGTTGTTGTTGCCAGAGATTTGAATAACTAGTGAGTAACAAATTAGTGTAATTTCCAATTTATAGCATATCTAATTAATTAGTTAATTATATTTGGAAAGAAGGTTACAATATAAATAATCAGTGAATGTGTGTTTTAATCAAGGTGCAGTGTTTGCTTCTTTTCGAAGCCCATTTCCATTTTCATTCTATAGCCATTTAATTGCTTTCCTCCCCAGCCCCAATGCCTTTTGAAATGTTGCGTTTTCTGTTTACTCATAGAGGTCTGTCAGGTCCAGCTTTTAGACTTAAATGATCCTCCCGATTCAGCCTCCTGAGTATTTGGGACCCACACTAAGCCAAACAACCATACAACAAAGAAAGTTAGAAGATTCACAGTTTCCAGTTTCAGTAAGTACTTACTAGAAAGGCAGGCCTGGTCACTGATACCTATATTAGCACATAGATGGTGGAGACAGAGGCAGAGGATTAGGGTTTCAAAATCATGGCTAGCTTGGGCTACATGAAACCCTAAGTCAAAAAATTAAAAGATAAAAACCCTCCCCCAATAAAACAAGACTTATTGCAAAGGTATAGTAATTTGAGTTTTTGTGGTTTGTCAGTACAAATAAGCATAGAAATCAGTAGAATTAACAGTCCAGAAATAAATCTATTCATATAGGGCCAATTCATTTTGATAGTACAGTGATCCAATGAAGACGTCTTTTCAATATGGAGTCATAAGACAAATGGATATGCACATGCAAACCAGTAGATCTCGATCTTACTTCACACCATGCAGAGGAATAAACTTGGTGTAGCTCAAAGACTGTGTATAATAGGAAACACTGTAGATGGCCAACAGAAAATGAAGTACAGTGTTTGTGACCTAGGGATAGACAGTGGCTTCTTAGACCAGGAGCCTGAAGCACAGGCATCTCAAAAGGAAACAACATTTTGTTCAGGTTTCTATGTGAACTGAAAATTTTCTGGGCTCAATGCATAGTATTGGGTATTGTATACACATCTTCTTTAGTACACTTCTCACATAGACAGTCACCCCACTTTGGAACTAAGGACTACCTATAGAGTTTCTGTAGATCAAATTCCATTCTTAGTTTCTTGAGGTTTTTGGTTCTTTTTTTTTTTTTTTTCTGAGCAGATGCTGACTTATTCTAGATGCCTTTTTTCATTGGTTGGTACAACAATATGGTTGGAATGATAGATTTCTTTGGGTAGGCTTTGTGATATTGAGCAGGCAAGTGTCCCTGGAGTAATCCCACTTGGGTTTGAGAGCTCATGTCACACACTTTGTTGAATGATGTTGAGGATTTCAGTGTGTATGCTCAGGGGAGTTTATGGGCACAGGGGTCTGTAGACTTCATTTTGTCTCTTATATGTATATTTTGGTGTCAAGGTAAAATGCTTGCTTCAAAAACATGAATTTTACATGGGAAAATTTGTTCAGTTATTATTCATTTTAAATATTTCATAGAAATCTAACAAAATCCTTCAGTCTTAAAGACATTGTCTTGACCATTTTCTCCTTCTTTCTCTAATTAAAGTATGAGTATATCATTTTACACCCTCCCTCCAACACCTCCCATGCCCTCCATCTCCTCTCAAGTTTGTGGCTTCTTTTTTTTTTGAATTGCTATTATTACATATACAAGTAAAATATATAGATAGAGATGTATAGATAATGTACTGGGCCTGTTTAGTGTTGTTTGTGTGTATATTATATTATATTATACATGATTTAGGGCTAACTATTTGGTAACTGCTTAAGGGGCTCATTTCTGGGGAAGAGGTTCATTCTCCACTTCTCAGTAGTTGTTAATCACATATCACTCTTCATCTAAGGGCAGTCCTATGAGATTTCACTTAAGTTAGCCTATCAACTGACATTGCCATTGTTTAAGCAGCCAAGTTGTTGAGATTTCATGGATGTTGCTTTTCTGCTATATAAGACCCTGTCCACAGCAGACTTCCTGGTCATCTGGTTCTTATAATATTTCTTCTCCCTCTTTCGCAATGTTCTCTGAGTCTGCTGTAGAGTTCTGTTGTAGATGTCTTAACAGGGCTGGACAGTCCATGATCAGGTCAGTTGCTATCTGCATTTTGACTAGTTGTGGAATTCTGTTATAGTCTCCATCTGGTGCAAAAAGAAGTTTCTTTGATGAACAGTGAGGCCTACACTTGTCTGTCACTATAAGGATTCAAATTTAGAATGTTGTTAGTAAAGTAGCAACAGTAGTTTGTGCTAAGATCCATGACCTCAGTAGGTTGGGTAGATTTACAGTACCAGGCATGATTTCTTTCCTGTTGATCAGCCTTTACTTCCCATTAGACAGATTTTCGTTACCATCAAAATATAAATGCCACTATTGTACCTTCAAGGATATCTTGCCCTGTGTTGCTGTGATTCATAGGTGGCACAGTTAGCCAGGACTATTGGCTGTGCTCTTCCTTTGACAGCTTGTATAGCACCTTACAGTACTATGAAAGCTAGTCTTCAGGAAGGAAGTGTTTGGGTCAGATCAAGCTTGAATCCTACAAAGACCTCTTTCCAAAGTTGGTGATGTCTTTACCAAGATAACAAACAGGGTCTTACCTTCTGATTTTTAGGAGGCAACAGCAAAAGCCTACATTTTTCGTTTGGGGAGTCTCTTGGATTCCCATGACCAACAACTCAAAGGGAGGTTTCTCATGACTGATACTGGATTTTTATTAGATAGTCAATGGCTCTTAGCAAAGGAATTATCTTCCCAAATAATATAAGCATAACTTCATTCAAATATGTATAACACACATAAATATATTAGATTAAATTCATACATATTACGTGTAATTTTAGGTTAATATGAAATGCTGTAATTTCCTATGGCTATTTTAAATGCCCTTAGTGTTACTTGTTCCTTCCTCTACCTTCTCCTAATCCTTCATGTGGCCCCTCTCCCAATCTCTTGTTATAAAGCTATTCAGTTTATTAATTTTATATTAATTAAATAGTGGTAGTTTGTGTTTTCTTGCTTTCCTGGGAACTGAGGAGTTTCTAAGTTATCATATTTATGGATGTGGAATTATTTGGAGTGTTTTTATTATCCATTTGATATTTCTAGTGTTTGATAGTGGACACTTTTTTCATTTTGATTTTTTTGTCAGTCTTTCTAGAGATTCGTCTATTTAGTGATGCTTTTTAAAAAAATATTATCTCAGTATTTCACAATTTCTCTGGTGATTTTTTCCTCCTAGGTCTTGATTTTATTGATTTCTGTTTTTGATAACATTTTTTGGGTTTAATTTGTTTGTTTTTCTGGTGAAGGCATAGCTCAGTGATTTGAATATCTTCTAAACGTATGCTATAAAACTTCTCTCCCAGTTGTGCTTTAGGTTTTCCATACACATTTTGACATGTCATCTATTGACTGTCTGTTGTTTTCTGGAGATGTCCTCTGTGACTCCTGTGGTTATGTGGAAGGGTGGCATTGTTTTTAAGTATCATGAAAGAACAGACAATTACTGTTATTTTCCTGTTACTGATTTTACTTTCATTCTATTGTTGACATATAACACACTATGACTTAAATTATTTCATATTTTTGAGACTTCAATTTATGACCAGGATATGGTCTGTGTTGGTGTATAATAGCATGTACTTTTAAAAGATTTCTGTTTGGGACCAGTGTGATGACTCAGCAGGTGAAAAGGCTTGCTTTGAAAGGCTGACAATCTGAATTTGATCTCCAGAATCCACATAAGCATGTGTATAGAGAAACAACTGAAAAAAATAATAACTTGTTCTCTGGCCTCCATACATGCACCATGGTACATGTACCAGCACACGCACACACACACACACACACACACACTCACTCACTCTCTCTACACACATGCAAACAACAATAATAAATAGAATGTAATGAAATAAAACGTTAAAGTATTTGTGTGTTTTGCCTTGTTGTGCAGATCAACAACTCCATTGGTAAAGGGGCATTAAGTGTTCCCAGTTCCCATTGGTTATGGCATAAAGCCCTCCTATATCTTTACTGCATCCCTGTGTTCTACCAGCTGTGTAAAGACCATTGACGTCTCCAGCATGACTGCTTCTTCTCTGTTCTGTCAGTTTGACTTCATGTACTTTGAAGCCCTGCTACCTCTTCTTGTTGTATTGACTCTTTCATCATATAATTTCTTTAAGGTAATTTTCTTTGCTCTGAAGCCACTTCATCTGTTATTACTATATTTGCCTTGCTTTCTTTTGATTAGTGTTTTTATAACATAAATTTTCCTTTATTTTTATTTCCATTTTGCCTATATTGTTAGATTTGAAATGAGGTTCTCATTAGCAGTATGTAGATAACTTGTAACTCTACATTCTTTTTTACGTTTTAAAATTTTTATTTTTACTTTTCATTTCTTTGTGTTTGTTTGCACATGTGTACAGATGCTGCCAGGGGTCAGAAGAGGGCATTGGAACCTCTAGAGTTATGTGCAGGTGTGAGTCACCCATTGTGGGTACTGTGAACTGAACTTAGGTCGTCAGGAAGAGCAGCAGTTGCTCTTAACTGCTGAGCCAACTTTAGAACTCCTCTTTTCTTTTAGGTATGTCGGCCTTTTGTATCAAATACCGATACACTTGAACTCAAGTGTCCCATTTTGTATTGTTTTTTCCTTATTCTTTTCATTTCTATTTTCTTTTTTCTCTCTTACTGTAGATATTTGAAAATTGTTACATTTAGCTTCATTTTTATTTACTTCAATGGCTTTAAGCATCTAGTTTTTGTGTGCATGTATATATGTGTATATTAATATCATTTTACTAGCTTGAGGGAAGTATAGAAACGTTAATTCATTTTCTTATTAAGTACTTCATCCATTTGCACTTAGAATCACATCAATCTTATTTTTACTCTAGCTATCAACCACAGAGCTGAAGGGAGCCTGCTGCATCACCGATTTGCTTCCTGTGCTCACTACCTTCCTCTGTCTCTCACATCTACCAGTTTGAGATTTTTTTCTTTTTAATAAATGATCACTTTTCTGCTTTGAATGCTGCCTTCAGCCATTTTTTAGGGTAGATGCGATGATAGGAGCTCTCATTCTTTTCACTGACTTTACTAGATCGCACATCTTCTGGGTAGAAGCCTCTGGGTTGGTGGCTCCTGTCCTTCTCCAGCTGAAGACTGTTATGGCATATCTTTCTAGTGTTCATCATCTGTGTAAAGTAAGCAACAGTCTTTCCATGTGGAACTAAAATGCTTGTTCCGAGTACTAGGTACTTTGAAGTTCTCTTTCTCTCTCTTTCTTTTGGTTGTTTTCAGAAGTAGTGATAGGTTTTGGTATGTTTTTTTTTTTTGTTTTAAATCCTATTTGCTTTCTTTCAGCTTTTTCAACTGGTATGTTTATGACTCTTGCTAATTGCGAATTTTTCTGTTCTTATTTCAAGTTCTTTGTGCATTTCTACACCTTCTCCCCTCCTCAAAAATGTAAATGGCATGTTCGCTCTTTTTACTTTTTAAAATGTATTATTTGTGCTGTCAGGAGGGAGAGACAAGTGCATATGTGTCAACAGTATACATGAAGTCAGGGGTTCTGGGGATTGACCTTAGGTCACAGGCACCTTTCCCTGTTACAGCATCTTGCTAGCCCCAAATTATTTTCACAGATTTCTGATGCTCCATTTTTGTTTTCTGTTTTTGTTCTCTCTACTTTTCTCTTTTATTTTTATTGGGTAATTTTGCTTTAATTAGTCTTTTTTTTTTTGCTATTCCTGCTATTGAACTATGCCCACTCAGCTTTTAAAAATCATATTTTAATTCGTCATACATGTTCATAAGCATTTTTAAAGTATTTACTCATATATTTTTATATGAGTGCTCTGTCTTCATAACACACTAGAAAAGAAAGTCAGATTCTGTTACAGATGGTTGTGAGCCACCATATGGTTTCTGGGAATTGAACTCAGGACCTCTGGAAGAGCAGTCAATGCTCTTAACCACTGAGCTATCTCTACAGCCCTGTTCATAAGCATTTTTAACAATGCTTTTGACAGAATTTCCATGGGACAGAGAATGCATAATCTCATGCTGCATAAGAAAATAAGGTCAGGGTTGTTACACTGAAGATAAGGATTCTCATTATCTCTGAGATATACATCTCAGAGATGTATATGTTACTTTCATTGATAGGCCCTGTCTCTTTATTCTCATTTGACTTCTATTTATGACTATGTATGATTGGCAAAAATTCATGACTCCCTACTCCCACTGACACCATCTTAATAGGAAAGAAGCATTCGCTTCTTTAATCTAATATTGGGGGGGGGGGGAGTGATGAGAGTCTAGAGTCTCCGTTGTTACCAAGGTTGATTGAGAGGGGTATCTCTTAGCATCTGTCTAGGAGAGCAATATTGGCTTTCTCTTTTTACTTCTTTGACATCACAGAAGCTGAGGATGTTGAGGCTGATCATGAACTGGAGTTGATAGGGTACCAGCACAGTTTTATCTTAGTGGCTGTCTGAATTGTCCTTAGTATTGGATAGAGCAGACCGTGTGTGTGTGTGTGTGTGTGTGTGTGTGATAGAGATAGTGTGATAAGGAGAGAGG
The DNA here is from genome assembly GCA_028658305.1 of Pachyuromys duprasi. Taxonomy (NCBI): domain Eukaryota; kingdom Metazoa; phylum Chordata; class Mammalia; order Rodentia; family Muridae; genus Pachyuromys; species Pachyuromys duprasi. The sequence goes on from CM053744.1 coordinate 24,094,438, forward strand.
GGAAGGAGAGAATGAATGAATGTTAGAGTTTGGACACACATATGCTGTGCCGTGGGAAACAGTCTCACAGCACAGCTTCTTAGGTTATGGTCTCTTGTCCATCTTGTCCTTGCCGCTGCCGCTGTACTGTGTATTCCGAGGTAGTTCACCATGAGTCTCAAGGCAGATCCTCTGGATAGACCCAGTAAATATTTATCAATGCTTTTCTGGCCTGTTCTGCTTACATTTTCAGTTTATCTGTAGCTGTCAACCTGTAAGGCAAAGAAGGAAACCCAGGGAAATCTCTACACTGTTGATCCTAGAGTTCTGAAGATGTCTGCCTTCTTCTCTTCTTTTTGAGCCTTATTAAATTTGTCTTATATGTAATGTCTGGGATTTTTAGTTCCATGTAATAAGAACAAGGGATATCATCCCCATTTATTGTCCCATCCACATAGGTTTTAAAGTATCTAACCACTTATCATCCTGTAATAAATTACTTGAGAACAGTTTGTTTCAGTATCTAACAATGTTGATAAAGCAGTAATAAATAGCTTAGTGTGGTGTTTCTAATTTATTGCTTCATTTGTTCAGTTTTTAAAAATAATTTATTTTAATTTTATTTTATGTGCATTAGTGTGAAAGTGTCAGATCTCTTGGAATTGGGGTTACAGACAGTTGTGAGCTGCCATGTGGGTGCTGGAAATTGAACCCAGGTCCTTTGGAAGAACAGACAGCGCTCTTAACCACTGAGCCATCTCTCCAGCCCCATTTGTTCAGTTTTTGATGATGGTAGGAAGAATTCTACCATGAAGCTTGTTGGATTAACTTTTCTTGGAAGAGAAGTGAATAAACATCTATTTACCCCAGTCATGGCTCTACCAACAGACCAAGGGAATAACTGCATCCATGTTCAATTGGCGACCTTACTGACCTTACTGAGGCAAAGTGTAGGGTGCTTAGAGCAACATGAGCAAGCACAGTAGCTCCTTCATCAGAACATCCAGCGCCAGCATGGACAATGACTGCATAGTGGGACTGACTCTTCTCACCCACACTTCAGTTTACTTTCCACACTTTGTACTTGCTCACCTCCGCAAACAACACGCAGCTGACTAGAACTAGATATTCTGGCAGGGAGTCACAAATCAGAAGTGTAGCTGCAATTTCAAATGACAGTGTAATGACCCTTCCCACCTCTCCTTCCCTGAGGGAACAGCAGGACCCACCTTAAACATATCTTGTGAGTAGTCACACAAGATTAAGATATCTCTGATTAAGATAGTAACTGTCATGCTGTACCCTGAGAACAGTGTCCTACAAGAGAGCTGCACATTCAGCCAATCATTCTGAAATTTGGCATGCATGCAAACACTTGTTTATTGGGACCTCATCCCTGATAAGAGTGAAAACTGGCATTCCTAACATGCTGCTAGGTGCTGCTGCTTTGGGACTATGCTAGAGAAATGCTGACTTGATGACAGTTTGTTGAGTTTCAGTGATATATATGAGCAATATATACAGCTGGGCTGAGTAAAACAATACGAATGTGCAGTAAGTGAGATAAACTGCCCGAGACCTTCAGTTATACCAGAAACAGGCATGATCTAAGCAAGGACGAAAGTTCACTGAGCTTGTAGCACTTTTGCAGAGCGTTGTATCTGTAATGAAATAAGTCATTTTCAGCACTGTTCTCTGTAGCTTCTAAGAGGCCAAAAGAGTGGGACACTGAGGGAAATAACACTCATCTTATTACAGAGAATATAGCCCAAAATGAGAGATATAGTGATCCGTGAACATAAAGTAATGCCAATTTTATTGGATCCTAGAAAGAACATATTTGAGTGGCTATACTAGATTACATTCTGTAACAAGTATGTGACACACAAAAGCTTTTTTAAACTCTCCAAATTGACACCAGAAGAGCCTGTTCCATTGATCTGAGTAATGCCCAGCCAGGTAGTGACTGCACAGGTCTCATCCAGAAGCTTGCCACTCTGTCCTGAGCTCATGAACAGAAATAAAACTGCTCCATTCAGTGGTAGAATCCAGGTCAAGGTGAACCTAGAAGTAGTTTTCATGGGTGATTAGTATGAAAAATAAAATTAAAATGATAACATGTGGGGATGGTGTTTTTCTCTGGTGTGGGCTGTTATAAAGTACTTGTTATTAAAGAAAACTGCCATGCTGTGTCAGTAATAATGTCTTCCCTTCTTTCTAGCTCTGTTGGCTTAGCAAAAGCAGCCTTAGAAGCGATTAATGGATTTAACCTCTTTGGAAACCAGGTAAAAGAAAAATCCAATATTTGCATATTTAAGTAATTTTACTATCTGTTATCAAAGTTACTATAATTTCCTTAAAGCCGTGACTACCTGAAATGTATGTGGCAGTCCATTTTTGAACAGCTTTGCTTAGAAATGATTGTCCACTTAAAGTTCAACTTTCATTTGGTGGTGGAGGTTCTTCATAAGTCTGATTTTGGTTGTTGGGTAATTTCTTCATTCTCTGAGTCGATTCTCAGGAGTTTCACATTTTGATGTATCCACATTTTTATGTATTCCTTTCATTGTGTACCATATAGTTTTCATGTCAGGTCTCATGTTGGTTTCAATTTAATGCATTTCAATGTATGTTTCATGCAGAGAGGGAATTTTTGTAATGTCTATAGGGAGGATGGGAAATTATGGGCCTAGTGAACCTCAGAGCGTTCTCTCTCTCTCTCTCTCTCTCTCTCTCTCTCTCTCTCTCTCTCTCTCTCTCTCTCTCTCTCTCTCCCTACTCACCTTCCCACTCCATCTTTGGATAGTGAAGGTCAGAAAATCACTTTAGATGTTTATGGAATATTTAAGCAATTTTTTTTTTTTTTTGCTCTTAAAGACTTTAACAGCTAACAGTCGATTGAATTGTTTCTGAAAGAGAATGAGTAAGAGAAAGCTCACTATTCTGGCCAAGAACTAAACTAGTTTTCTTCAGGAATGTTTGTAGATTCCTGAATTGGTAAAGCAATGTGCCATTCCACGTGATTTAACTAAAAACTGGTTACTAGTGTTCTTAGTCATAGAGGGACAATGGGCTTTGCCAAAGCGATAAGAAAAGGAAGTCCAATAAGGAAGCTAACAAATTGGGGTGGGCTGTAAGCCTTCTAGCATTTCTCAAGAAGACTGCCAGGTGTTGTGAATTAATGCAGAGGGTATAGTATAACAGCAGCTTGAAAAGGTCAAGCTGCCAAGGAGAAAGCTGGGTAGGGCAGAGTGTCCAGGTTGGCTATGACCCTGGTAGTGGCTGGCTTGGTTTTTGTCATGCTGTTGCTTCCTTTGCAGGGCCTCAGGCCACACCTGCTGTTTAACACCTATTGCCTTTTCTCCATGCACACTCCTTACAGCTGCAGTGACTGCTGTCCCTGCCTGGTTGCTAGGGCTTACCTTTTCTGGAACATCTGACTTGTTTAACCAGGCAATGAGTCTTAGCTATAAATGTTCTGCAATACTGTTTCTTAGTGTGTTTTTAAATCTTGTGTGTACATTGGATTTACTGGAGGGATTAAAAAGCCATCCAGGCTCCTTCCTGACCTGGTGTAAAGGAGACTGTAACCCCCTTAGAGTTTTAATGCTCAGAAATTCTAAACTGCTGCCAAAATCGTAGATTTTTTTTAACATAACTACGTGCTAAATGTTAGTAAATGGGCAATTTCCTTTAGCCACAAAAATAGTAATTTGAATAGATACAGGAAAAGAAAGGATAGTCACAAAAGCCTATTCAGACACCTAAAATCAACCAACCAATTGACATACCAAAGTGTACATGGAAAAGGAAAAGTAACAATGAAACAGAAACTATTAGATCAACTAGTATTTCTTCCTGGTTAGGACCAATATTATTTCTTACTTGGGGTTGTCTTTTTAGCAGGCTTCACAGTTGCATGGTAAAAGGAGGAACCCACTGTCATAAAATCAGAAACATTAATGTGTGACCCCCTTGCTGAGGATGCTGAGACTGCTCTCTCTGTAAGAATTCCCCAATTTAATGCCCTGCACACATCTAGCTGTATCCGATATGTTAGTGCTTTCCATGCTAGCTTGCTGGAATCTAGGCTCTGAGGGTAGTGGAAGGCTCATTAGTGCTTGTGCTAACCTTTCTGGTTGCATGCTATTATGTATCCTTTTGTAATTCTTCCTGCCTAGATCTTGGCTGGTTTTTGTTTTGTTTTCCCATACATCTTGGCAGGAATACTTTAGCTGCTACCAGGAATGCACCAGGTTTGTCACACTTGTCTTATTCTCATGCTGTGCTGCACTAATGTTTCCTATAGTCCTTGGACGAGTCACTTATTCTCAGAAAATCTCAGCTTTTGGTTTCTACTATACACTTCTGTTACCGATTATGTGGCTAACTATGTCCTGTCCATCTCTCCACCCTTAGTGTAGCTCAACCTCTTCTCGGTTCACCAAACTAACAGCCCCATACTCTTTGGCAGCTCTTGGGGCCTTGCCTCAGGAACACTGGGTCATGCTTGCTTCTTTTAGGGGTCATTATAGATCTCACCTAGGCTTATTTACTTTCTCACACTTTTCTGCTGTTTTTTTAAAAATTGCTTTGTATGTTTCTGCCACTCTTCAACTATTTCTCTTCTAAGAATAGAGTCTATCCAGTTCTTTTCCTTGATGGCCTGATGACTGATGTAGCTTCTAATCTGCTATCTTTATAAGAAGCCCCCTTTTCTCTCCAAATCCAAATAGCCTGTAACCAGCCAGGACCTGCCTTTCTAAAAGTACCCATCAAAGCTGTACATGCCATGAAAGGGCTCCTAATGGCATCCACAAAGTCAGAAGATGCTGCAGTTTCTGTCCACTCTCCAGTGCCATACAGCTTGCCCAAGAGACAATAGCACTAATAACCCATGTGCCGGCACCAGCCTCAGCCTAGCCTCATTTCACCTCATTTCACCTCATTGAGACTGTTGGTGTTGGCAGTTTATAAGGGTCACAGATATTACCTTTGGCTTTTGTGACCAACTCAGGAGTATTTGTTCTGGTCATGAAGCTTAAGTACAGAGGGCAGCCCTTTAACAGTAACAAAACTCACGTCCTCATGGTGATGGTCAGGTTCAATCATCTTGTCCATCTACTAGAACAAGCAATGATAGATACTAAGATAGAGTGAAAAGTTTGAGCTCTTAGTTGTAAAAAGACTCTAGGTAGAGTCAACATATTATGCAGAGCCATGGCTTTGGGAAGTGGAAGATAAAAATCAATCTGGGGACTGAAGAGATGACTCAATGGTCAAGAGTTCTTCCAGAGGTCCTGGGTTCTATTCCTAGCACCCATATGGTAGCTCACAACCATCTACCACTCCAGTCTTAAGGGATTTGGCATCCTGTTCTGGGTTCTGTGGGTACCAGACACACATGTGAAGCACAGACACACATACAAGCAAAACACTTATACACATACAATAAATTAAATATCAAATAACCAAAGTTAATAGGTTCTCTCAAGAAATTCCTTTAACACATCCTTTCCAGTTCTTGCCTTTAATTGTGGAAGGCAGGAGACTGACAAATGCGTGGAGGTCAGAAGCTGTGATGACAGATTGCTCATGTTCTGTAAAGTATTCAAAACAGAGCAGAGATCTGCCTTCCTTTGAAATCTGCAGCCCTAAAAGTGCATGTCTGTTGATTTAAAGTAGGTGATAAATCTGTGTGAGCTTTTCTTGATGTTGTTAATGAATTGCTTCTAAATGGAAATTTGCTGCCTATGTCTTGTGTGGTTTAGGGTTTTGGTATTTTATTTTAATTTGGGTGGGGTGTTTTTCCCATCCTGGAATTCTGGGCTATAATGCCTATAGCATGGTATATATTTTTATACAGATGACAGTATTCTATCCCAGACGTTGGAGGCAGTCATTTTATGAGATTATTTTCTCATAGGCATACATCTTAAAGGTTGGCAGATAAAAACTGGAACCTCAACAAATACTTGATGAGTTTAAGTAAGTTATTTATTTCTGGCCAGAAAACATTAGTTTCCTATTTATTTTATCACATAATGGAGAGACTTGTCAAATTTGTTTTATTAGTTACACATTATTCTTTTATATATTATTTATTTTAAAGGTCTAATTTCAGACAAGACAGTTATTAGCCTAGAGGTACATTATAGCTCCTGTTTTTCAAATTCGCAGGCCCCTACCCTATTTGTTTTCCTGCCATGTTTTCTAAGTCTGCTTGCTGCTGCTTCCACCAGAGTCTAGGCTCTGGCTTTGCTCTTCTCCCCTCCAGCTGACCTGGACTTAGTGCCACCTTCTGTCTGAGCCACACGTAAGGTTCTCATACATTTGAGCCACACGTAAGGTTCTCATACATTACTATGCACCTCACATCTGGGTCAACTGTGTGCTCTGGAGCAGTGTTCAAATTCATTCTTGTTTTTCCTTACAGGGAAGTGTGTTGTACTCTTATGGGAGCAGATTCTCCAGGCTGCTCTCTGCAGTCAGGAGAAATGTACGGATCCCAGGACTTTCTGTTTAGCCTCACTACAGCTATTCAGAGAGCGTTACTCATTCCCTGTTATCAATTTCACATGCCAGAGTTAAAGATGGTGTTTTGAATGAGAAATCATTCTGTTTTACTAGATAATGTTCGTGAAGAATTATTCTAGATAATTATTCAACATAATTCTAGATTGTTACCTAAATTTGTTTAGTTTGATCATGTAATTAAAATTATTTAGGAGATGTTTACAACTCAGATTAACGAATCAAAATTATTTCTTCCTTTATCTGATGTCAAACTCTAGCTAAACTTTTTTATTAAAATGGGTGTAATTTATTGGACATCTTATAAAATCAAAACATGATTTATAAGAAAAGAGGAAAATATAAAATAATATCTAATAATATTAAATTTATTTCAAGAAATTCAGGAAATATTGAAAGCATACAGTAAAGGCTAGAAAGGTGGCTCAGTGGTCAGGAGCAGTGGCTGCTCTTCCAGAGGACTCAAGTCCAGTTCCCAGCAGCCACATAGAGGCTCACAACTGTCTATAGCTCCAGTTCCAGGGCTTCTGGTGCCCTCTTCTGGCCTTCAAGAGCACCAGGTACGCATGTGGTACACAAACATGAATGCAGGCAAAGCATCTATTTTTATGAAAAACAAATAATTAATTTAAAAAGTCTTAATCTCTTATACAATTGCATTCAGCGATAGAAAGTTTTTGAATTGTCTTGTCTCACAGAAAGAATGTCACATGGTTTACAGTTTTCTGAAATGTATTTCCTTTTCTGTTTCTAGGGCTGTTCTTGGTCAGTTATATTTGTGGATCTGGATGCTCACAATCGCAACAGGCAGACATTGTGTTCACTGTTACCAAGAGAATCACGTTCTCATGTGAGATGATATTACAGCAAACTAAGATGACTCTCTCATTTACAGCTCTTCCTAATGTTTAACCTACTTTCTGAGAAAGTACACTACAGTGTAGAGTTCATGCAGGATTAGAAGATATTATACAGACGTGTCTCCTTTCTCTCACTTCTAAGGCTCAGTAAGGAAGGAAACAGCTTTAGGCAAAGTTGTCCGTCCTTTGAGGTTTTTGTTAGACAACAGAAAATTAGTGAAGTATTTTCTCTCTTGGAGAAATTAGCAAAAGTAGCCTTTAAAAAAAGGAATGATTGTTTTTATAATCGGGTCTTAGAAGAATTCATTTCATCTAGGTCCCCCGTGTCAGAGTATGTGTGAATCTCTTTTCTTTGTTTGATGAACTTCTGTGTATTTGCTATACCTGACTGTCCATTTACTCAGGGATTGTTTACAGTTTTATCCTTCAAAAACTACCCCAAACAGAATGTTTAACTCTAACACAACTACTGCCAGATTGTAATGGACACACAATCAATAAAAAGGCATTATGTGTTTATTTAATGATGTTTAGCCATTTATTCTACTACTGAAATAGTCTTTGGCAACATCCTGATTTATGTTGTTTTCACATATTTTAGTGAACATAACTTTTTGTTTTAGGAAACTAAAATAGTGTTTAGCTATGAACTAACATGTTTCCATTCAGTAAACAAATTTCTGTAATATAAATTCTAATTGTTTCTGCAATATAAATGCTAGTGAGTGCTAATTTATTCAATTAGTTGTTGGGACTTTTGTTTTTTTTTTCTCCTTTTTGCGTTATAGGCAAATTGCTATGTTAACTAAGTTGTGACAGTAAGTATTAATTTTTTTACATTCTGTTTAGTTATAATTTTTAAGTTACATCCTGATATTGAAGTTTAAAATTTTGTTTATTAATGAATTAAGTGTTATTTGTTTTATCAGTTTTACAAAAACACACATCATAGAAACATCTGTCTTTAGCTCATTGTCAGCTGATAAGCTTTTTTACTTTAATTTGAAGGAATCTTCGACTGTTTTGGTCATTCACTGCAGACCCTTACAATCGCTATATTTTTTTAAATTTTTTTATTAATTACACTTTATTCACTTTGTATCCTCCCTGTAGCACCCCCCCCCCACTCCCCTCCCAAGCCTTCCTTTCCTCCTCCTTCTCCACACATGCCCCTCCCAAAGTACACTGATAGGGGAGGTCTTCTTTTCCTTCCTTCTCATCCTAGTCTATTAGATCTCATCAGGAGAGGCTGCATTGTCTTCCTCTGTGGCCTGGTAAGGCTGCTCCCTCCTCACAGGGAGGTGATCAGAGAGCCAGCCACTGAATTCATGTCAGAGACAGTCCCTGTTCCCCTTACTAGGGAACTCACTTGGACACTGAACTGCCATGGGCTACATCTGTGCAGGGGTTCTAGGTTATCTCTATGCATGGTACTTGGTTGGAGTATCAGTCTCAGGAGAGACCCCTGTGCTCAGATTTTTTGGTTCTGTTGCTCTCCCTGTGGAGTTACTGTCCTCTCCAGATCTTACTATTGCCTACTTCTTTCATAAGATTCCTTGCACTCTGCCCAATGGTTGGCCATAAGTTTCAGCATCTGCTTTGATAGTCTGCAGAACAGAGCCATTCAGAGGCCCTCTGTAGCAGGCTCCTGTCCTGTTCCCTGTTTTCTCCTTCTTCTGATGTCCATCCTCTTTGCCTTTCTGGATGGGGACTGAGGATTTTAGCCAGAATCCTCTTTCTTGATTACTTTCTTTAGGTATACAGATTTTAGCAGGTTTATCATATATATCTGTATGAGTGAGTATATACCGTGTGTGTCTTTCTGCTTCTGGGATAGCTTACTCAGGATGAGCTTTTCCAGTTCTCACCATTTACCTGCAGATTTCATGATTTCCTTGTTTTTTATTGCTGAGTAATACAATCTTTATCTTAATGACTCCAGAACACAGATGCTGCCCTGCTCCCATGCATCAGTTACCCTGCCTTTGCCCTGGACGATGAAGTTCTATTCAGCCAGACACTTGATAAAGTGATCAGAAAATTAAAAGGAAAATACGGATTTAAGCGTTTCTTGAGAGATGGATACAGAACATCATTGGAAGATCCCAACAGACGCTACTACAAACCAGCTGAAATTAAGGTACCACATACTGTTCTGTGATAGTAGCACATGCAAGCAGTCGAAAGTGTGGATCCAGGAGACTGACTTCTTGATGTGAGATCCTGCTCTACCTGGCTGTGTTAACATTGTATGTTGCTAGAAATACTATCACCTGTGTCATAGCTTTTTCTGGGGATTGAATCCTATTATATATCCATGCTTACAGTTGTGCTTTATACATAGTAACTGATCAATAAATATTAACTCTTATTACCACAGGGGCCATACAGATTCATTGGTTACATAATATTTTTAGCCTTTTTTACCAAGCCTATTTCTCTTATATGGTTTTGTTTATATTTGTCATCTGCTTTTATGTTATCAAACAGATGATCTCTTGAAACTAATACTCTGAGCTGGGCATAGTTGTTCATGCATTTAAAGTCAGCAGTTAGGAACAGGGGCAGGGGCAGGCAGATCTGTGTGAGTTTGAACTCCACAGAGTGAGTTCTAGGGCAGGTAGGGCTACATAGTGAGACCCTTTCACAAAACATAGCAAAACACCGTGTCCTTCTTCACCCACTCCTTCACCTGCTGAGGAGTGCTAGAGAAGGCTACAGACTGAGTAGGCGCCATCCAAAATCCAGTGTCCATGTCTTTTATTGTTTTTCTCACTTATTTATCTTACTCACTTCACAGCCTTGTAGCCCCTTTCCTTGACCTCTCCCATTCTCACCCTCTCCTCCTCTCCCCTACCCTCTCTCCTCTTCCTCAGAAAAGGGGAGCTCTCTCTCCCATTCACTCCAGCTCACCAAGTTGCATCAGGACTGCATGTGTCCTCTTCCCCTGTGGCCGGTTGAAGCAGCCCCACCATGGGAAGTGATCTGAAAGCTAGCAAGTGAGCTCATGTCTGATACAGTCCCCACCTCCCTTACTAGAATGCCCACTTGAAGCCGCCCATCTTCTACATCTTTGTAGAGGTCCTAGGTCCAGCATCCTCTAACTAGACTAGTCTTCTAGTAAAGGTGAGAACACCAACCTACCTTCAAAAACTTCAACCCCAAATTTACCCTGCCTACGAGATTTGCAGGGATAAAGATAGAGCAAAGATTGAGGTAATGCCCAATCAATGCCTGGCCCAGCCAAAACCCCACCCTATCAGAGAGTGCCAACCCTTGACACTATGAATGATACTCTGCTAACATTGCAGACAGGAGCCTGTCCGAGTTGTCCTCTGAGAGGCTCTATCCAGCAGCACCTCAAAACAGATGCTAAGGCTCACAGCCAAACATTGGTCAGTGTGTAGGGAGTCTTGGGGAATAGTGGGAGGAAAGAGAAATGGACCTGGAAATGACAGCTCCACAGGGACAACCACGGAACCGACGAACCAGAGCCCGAGGGGCTTGCTGAGACGGAAGCAGTGCTCATGTTGATCAGTCCTTCTCACCACTCTCCGTTCTTCACAGGTCTGCAGTGTGATCTTATAGGAACGTCCCTTCAAAACAAACAAACCTTGGACTCACGTTCTCAGCTCTTTGTCCTCTTTCTGCTGGTAACCTTTTGTTTCTGTGTGGCAGCCTTCACTGCATCTTTCTGTCCATTAACACTTAATCCTCTCTGTCTTGCCTCATGGAACATGCTGTCTCTCTTTCTTGAGGTATTCCATATGGAGAAATATATAGATAGAGATGCACACGCATGTATCTCTGTGTATGTACATCCTTTTTCTTAACTTCTTTGGGAATCCCATGGAACAGTGTCTTCTCTGATAGAATATGTGTCTCTGTTCCTCATCTTCCCCACTTTTACCTCCCCTCCATTTTGCTTCTCTCAACTTACTTGTTTCCTTTGGCATAAACACATTACTGAAGATGGCCATTACTGAAGATACAAACAAAAACCCTCCCTCAACTTTTGTTCCTGTTCACTTCCCATCTTCTGTCTGTAGCCATAATCCTGAAAAGCATGGTCAGTATTTTCTGTATAGACCTAGTATATCAGTTAGTTTTCATGTCTGGTTTATAGAACTGGAGACAGAAATAATTTATGTAAGGAGAGATTAATTCTGGCTCATAATCCAGGGGACACAGGCCACCAGAGCAGGGAAGGCATGTCTTTATGGGTAGCTCACAACTCTGGCAGCATGAACTGACAGCACATATCTCTTGGGGGTCAAGCTGGAAGCCGAGCATATCTGAGTCATAATTCTCAAAGCCTACCTGGAGTACCTTGCTCTGTCGGCTGCCAGCCCAGCCTTACCTCAAAATGTCCTCACAGGCTTTCAAAATAGCAGCACTGACTGGGGCTTCCTTAATTGCATCCTGCTAGTTCTGACTAGTTGCAGGCAGTTTCAATGGCTGGGTCAGAAGGAAGGCTTCTCTCGCCTTACTTTGCTGACTCTCTTGGTATCTGTATATATTAACTGTGTTTTCTTTTTTGGAGTATTTTGTTTGCTTTTACCACATATTCCCTTCCATCCCTACTCTCTCTGTGTTAGTCTCCATCTTCTACTTCTGTGTACCATCCTCATCATACTTTTCTTCCTACCAAGCTCTCACAGCTGCTGTTGCTCATACTGTGCTTGATCTCTGACTCAGTGTGCCTTTCAGTGCCTCCCCTAAGTGTGCAGCTGCTGTTTCCACACACGCTTACCTTAGATGTCCTACAGTCTGCCTGAGTCTAGTTCCTGTTCCTCTGCCTAGGCCCATATCTGAGTCATGGTAGTCGTCTCCTTGCCACTTAACCACTTTTTTAAAAAATTAAATTTTTTTATTAGTTTGTGTGTGTGTGTGAGATAGAAAACTTACACCAGTGCCCAGTGTATCCATAAATAAATAAATAGACACAGTATAACATATACTGTCCATATGTAGCACATCAAGAACATAGATTAACAAACATCTGATAGGCAGGTGTGGTGGTGCATGCCTGTGATCCCAGCACTTTGGAGGCAGAGGCAGATCTCTGTGAGTTCGAGGCCAGCCTGGTCTACAGAGTAAGTTCTAGCACAGCCAGGGCTACACAGGGAATTCTGTCTGAAAAAAACAAAACAAAACAAAACAAAAAAGAGAAGCATCTGATTCTGTCCTGAGCATCAGGGAAGGGTTTGGTTATATGAAGAAAGCAGCGAAAACAGTGCACAGAGCAAAGAGTAGAAAGACAGTTTCATGGGATGGAGCATGTTAAAGAAGCTTTCACAACTCACTACTTCAAGAATGCACAGACAGAAGCAGAAAAAGCTGACGCCAGGTGGGTGAACAGGAAGATACTCAAGGACAGGGTACTGGGAGGTCAGGGAACCAGCTGGGAATACTTAGAAGGAGCAGGGTCTTTGTTCCCTTTGCGTCCAGAGTGGGTAATTGGCAGTACTCAGGAGTTGCAGAGCAAGAGTCAAGGAATCAACTCAAAGCCATAAGAGCAATTCAAAGAAAAAAAGCTGACATCCCAGACCTATCTGTCTCAACTATAGTACTATGGAGATTTCAGCAAAATAACTCCTGTGCAACATGGGATATTTTGTACCACCCTCAGGCTCCACTAATCTGACATCAACTCAAGCGATATATCTGAAATCTACAGATTCTGTCCAGTGTCCAGTTGGGTGACAAAATTGTCCCAGGTTATAAACTACTTAAGCCAAGGAGTGTTACAGAAAAAGGGAGAAATTAGGATTTCTAAAGCGGTTAACTAAGTCACATTTTGTGAATGATAAAAGTGGTTAAGTGGTTGGGGCTGGCAAGATGGTCCAACAGGAGAGACTGGCACTTGCTGTCAAGCCGAGGACATTAGTTCCATCCTTGGGATCCACGTGCACACGCACTTCTCTGTCTGTCTCTGTCTCTCTCTCACTCTCTCTTTCCATTTATTTCAGTGGTTCTCAACCTGTGGGTCATGACTCCTTTGAGGTTCAAATATCAGATAACAAAATTACAGTTATGAAATAACGTTATAGTCACGACAACATGAGGAACTATGTTAAAGGGTCACAGCTTTAGGAAGGCTGAGAACCACTGCTCCAGTTAGTGCTGGGTGTTAGTGAGTGCTTAGGACATATTCATTTAGTGACTGCTGTTTAATGAGCTTTCAAATAAAAGTTCTGAAAATATACTAAAGAAAAATTGGTCTCAAGTTGAATTTATTACAATAAATAAGTTACCTAGTTGCATGTTACCTAGTTACTCTAGGTTGTTAATACAAATCTTAATGTTTTACTATCTCTTTCAGCTATTTGATGGCATTGAATGTGAATTTCCTATATTTTTTCTTTACATGATGATTGATGGTAAGTGAACTTTTTCCTGAAGATTAAGATGCAGAATACATGTGGCTTAGAGAATAGCTGATGTTTGGGCAGATGGCTCAGTCGGTAAAGTGCTTGCCATGCAAGCATGAGGACCTGAGTCTACTCTCCAGCACCTGCCTGAAAAGCACGTGGCTGTAAATTCAGTGCTGGGGGAAGAGATAGGTAGACTCTTGAAGCCATTAGCCAGCCAGATTGACCATATTAGTCAGCTCCAGTTCAGTTCAGACAGTCTGTCAGAGCTGGTGAAGGACAGGAAGTCAGTCTTTGTCTTAAACACACATGCATGTACACAGGAACATGCACACGTAAAGACACAAAATAAAAATAATAAAAATTGCTGCAATGAATGATTCCTTTCATCTAACAAGAGATTAGACTCCAGCGACGGTAACAGCTCTGCATTTCATGTTGTTCTGCTTTTTGGATGAATGTCAGTCTTTAAAGAGCTTTTAAAAATCTCATGTGTACGTGTGTATGATGTGCGTGCATGAGTTTTTAGGAATACAGATGCATTCACAGCACAGGATTGGAAGTCAGAGGACAACCTTAGATTTCTCTTCTTACCTTCTATATGCTTAAAGACTCCTAAAACCGCTTTGAAGTTTTTTTAAATTAAATTTTTATTTTTTTATATTAATTACAGTTCACTTTGAAATTTTTATATTGATGCCAATATCATGTTCATACTTATAAAGAAAAGCTTATCATAGAAGTCATGAATATTATGATCATGATATTGACTACCTGTAACATTTATGCATAAGTATAGTGAAATTTCTGTTACTTCAGTATTTAATTCTAAATGCTAACATGACTTTCTAAAATCAATCTCTATATAAATGTCATACATATTTGCATTCTCTTCAATTTAATGTTTTCATTTACATAAAATTTGGCACAATAATCTTTAAAGGGCTTTGAAGTTTTTATAAGGCAAAATCTTTGTTCTCTTATTGAGCACAGCTAGTATTAGATTTTGTATTTTATGTTTTAGGTGTTTTTAGAGGCAAACTTGAACAAGTCAAGGAATATCAGGATCTTTTGACTCCTTTGCTTCATCAGACCACAGAAGGTACAGTTCTTTTTTTCAAGAATTCTGTCTACCAGCATTTCCTTGTTCATTTGAAATGTATACCCGAGTCCTTTATAAAGCACAATTATCTATATTATATTGAAAACTAAATGAGGCCTCCATTGAAATTAGAATAATCTCTGTTCATTTAGTTGCTCGGACGTAATTTACAGAAGCAGTTGATTGGCATGACAGGGATGGTCATGAATGTCAGGGTTCATGGCTGCAATGATGCTGAGGTAGTTGGCACACAGACAGGACTGTGGGATGACTATGGTGCAGTTTTTTTTTTCTCTGTAGTGTTACAGTACTATAAAGAACCTAGTTTTTAGGCAAGTCATCAAAAATTGTATGGCTAGGTGAGTATCTTAATTAGGGTTCCTAGTGTAATGAAACACCATGACCGAAAAACAAGTTGGAGAAGAGAGGGTTTATTTGACTTCCATATTGCTCTTTATCATCAAAGGAAGTCAGGGTGAGATACAGTGGCAAATGCCTGTAATCCCAGCACTCAGGGAGGCAGAGGTAGGCAGATCTCTGTGAATTTGAGGTCAGTGTGATCTGCAAACCGAGTCCAGGATAGCCATGGGTATACAGAGAAACTCTGTCTTGGAAAAAAAGGGGGGGGAGTCATAATAAAAACTCAAGCAAGGCAGGAACCTAGAGGCAGGAACAGATACAGAGGCCATGGAGGGAAGCTGCTTACTGGCTTACTTTTCTAGGTTGCTCTGCCTGCTTTCTAACAGAACCCAGGACCACCAGCACAGGGATGGAACCACCCAAAGTGGACTGGGTCCTTGCTCATCATTAATTAAGAATTTGCTTTATGGGCGTGCTTTCTCAATAGAGGTTCCCTTTCTTTCAGATAAGCCTAGTTTATGTGTCAGGTTGACAAAAGACTAGCCAGCACAGTGAATGTTACCCTACAGCCCCAGCCCGCTCAGGGCTGCCGGGAAAACTGCTTCTGGCTAAAGCTGGAACATTGACGGGACCTTCTAGAATCCTCCATGGAGATGCTTCTGGGACTTTTAGTATTATATTTTGAATGTTTGCCCAAGATGTCATTCTTTGAAGATGGGTTTAATGTTTTAGAAGTAGTCAAAATGTCAAATCTCAGGAGTAAGAATGTATTGGTTTCAGTCAAACACCAACCAGACCCATAAAAAAAGAGCATAATTGGACAATTCCCAAATGAATTCAAGAGCAGTATTCTAGATATCTTTGGGGTTTTAAAATATTAATAGAATTATAGTCTCATGAGAATAAGTTTGAAAATTTGTATGTCAGATAAAACAAAGATTCTGTCTTACGTATATACGTGAAGTATCGTTCACAGTGCTGGGTCCCTTTCCTGTTGTGCGTGAAGTCTTTGGCTGCGGGGTTGGGTGCAAGATTCCAGAAATACCTGAATAAAATATCTTATATTTTATTTCACTCTTTCAGTGTTTATAATGTTAAAAGTTATGCAATGCTTATGGATAAACATTTTTAAATTGAAATAAATAATTTTAAAGGAGTTATGTTTTCAGCATTCACTATGTTCTTTGAGAAATAGTGCAATAATGAAATATTTAAAATTTCTGGAATCAGGCCTTTCAGTAGTCAGGAAGGGATCATGGACCCATGAAAGGAGTCACCTATCATACCCTACCTTATAGCTTCATGTTCAGAGTTATGGTCACAGTATTCCTCATAGACCATAACCCCTTTCCCTAATTTTAGATACCTATCAATTGATGTATGAAGAAAACAGCAAAATTTCAAGGCTATTGTTTAATTTTATTATAAAAATAAAGTTTACTATGTGTTGCTGTTACAAAATAACTGTCTTCCGCACCATACAAGGAACTTATCTGTTAAATAATGATTTTATTTTCTGAAAGGTGTATCTTTAAAAGATATGCTTTAAGAAAAGATTGCTTTTGATTTTTTCAGTGACACTGAATGATAGAAGACAGGCTTAATATTTAAATAGGGATTTATTTGCACTAACCAATGGCTCAGAATTATAATTCTTCATTAAAAATTAAATAATATCCCATTTGCATGCTTCTATAGACTGATCATATTTAAAATAACTTCCTTTATGGCTTTGAATATTTATATACTATATATACATGTATTACTGATATATATGCCTATACATAAATATGTGTGTATATATGCATACACACATATGCATATTGACTTAAAGTTGTTTACTGTTAAAGCAGATGCACATACATAGCTGCCTAAAACATAATACACTATTGAATTAGTTCCAAAGTCAATAAATTCTTCTCCAGGTATTTTCCTGGCAATCTCTGAAAGGATGAGAACGTCATACTTCTCTGCAGCTTCTTGGGTCTGCTCTTATACAACCCTCCTCTGTCCCTCACAAGTTCTTCAAGGGGAAATTTGGGGAAAGGTCTGTTTTGTTGTATTTGAATATGATTATTTTTCTCTCTCTTTTTTTTTCTTTTTAACTCTGTAGGATATCCTGTTGTACCAAAGTACTATTATGTGCCAGCTGACTTTGTAGAATATGAAAAGAAAAATCCTGGTAGTCAGAAGCGGTTTCCTAGTAACTGTGGCCGTGATGGGAAATTTTTTCTTTGGGGACAAGCTCTTTATATCATTGCAAAACTCCTAGGTAAGTGGAGAAGATTGGGAACCTATTTTCTTTCCCTGTTATCAAGTTGTTAGGAATAAATATATCTTCGGTGATGTTTTACCTTTGGATGGAATTGGATTTGGGTGGAACTTCACACTGTTAGTTCTCTGGGGAGTTTCTAGATTGTCTAGGCAGTAAAGATGTCCAACAGTTTCAGAAAGAAAGGGCAGTAGGCAAGGGTGAATTATTATGACTGCATGTGACTATGACTGAGATCAGCTTGGAGCTTCTAGTGAAAAGCTGTGAAAACTTTGAGTTGGTTCTCTGTGATATGAAAACATTTCTGACTTACTCTGACATGTATATTTGAACAATGGTTTAGTAAATTACTTGGTCATCTTTGAAAGTTGTCTTTTTCCAGTAAATATATGTTGGTAATCTTTTCCTACCTAGTAACTTAATGAAACTCTTTATTTATAATTAAAAATAATTTAAAAATTATTTTTTTAATTTATTTATTTTTATCTCAGTCACAGGTTAGGTACTTTGAATCCCAGGCGTAGCCCCCTCCCCCATTCCCTCCTACCC
>CM053744.1:24112967-24139239 GCA_028658305.1 Pachyuromys duprasi
TGATTTTCTCACCGTAGGAGTTCCGCTCACCGGGCACTCACAATGCTGGCGTTTTAGGTTCCAGAGTTCAGTCTCCTGGTCGCTGCGTTGTTTCTGCTCTCCTACTCCTCAGACACAGTGTTCTCTCGTGGCAACCATCTTGGATCTCCTAAAAATTATTTTTAACAATTTTTTTATACTTGAATGAGAACATCCATAATCAAAGTTGACATAGACAAAAGACTTACTATGCATCTTTCCATCCCATGCTTCGCTAAAATTTCCAGCATTACTAGTATTTTTATCGAAAAAGCTATCATTTTAGAGTCAGAATCCATGTATGACAGATTATGAAGCAAGCTAATTAAAAAAAAAATCACTCCCTATAAGAAACACTGTTGCCTTCATTGTTTGAGAATGTTTATATAAATGTTTGTTTATGCTGGGAGAGTGGTTGTCTTCAGCTTGTTTTCATCATGCATCAGGGAAGAAGTTCAGTATGAGCTTTTCATACACATTACACAAGAGCAAATGATAATGAGGCAAAAATTCAAGCTTATGCTCCCTTCAGTTTGCTTTTGTATATCTGTCTTCTCGCTCTGCTGTACATTTAACCCTAACTAAGGGCATGTTGGAAAGTTTTTCTCTCATTAAAAAGAAAGGGTTTTGTTTTGTCTCAGCAAATATTATTTATACAGGTGTTGGTTTCAGGTTTTTAGAAAAGACAAAGTATATGACTGGCTGTAACAGTTATCTCCACTTTATTTCTGTGCAGAGAAAGGCTTTTGAGACTTAAAGCTAAATTAAACACATTTTAGCCAAGGAGCAGTCAGCCAAGGTTTAGTGCAAGAACCTCACCATTGCAGTCACAAGTATTGTTTACCTGGAGACTGTAAAGGACCTAATGAAATTGTTTCTGTGATTCTGGGTCTGAAAACCGACTCCTGGAATCTGGGACTTGAAGTTGTAAGCCTTTCTTTTTCTTGTGTTTGGTAAATATCCAGCTTGAGTTGCTGCAGTTGGAAATAGTAGTGATAACCTACCAACGACCTGGGGAAAACTGAGGAACCAGGAAACAGAATCGGCAGCACACTCTCCATGAGCTTTTAAAATTGACCTTTACAAAAAGGAAGTTAAAAAATGTTCTCCCTCAGCAGAAAATCATCGTCCAGTCTCATTCCAAACCAAAGTGCTGATTGCATACAGGTCTTTAACACAGGCAGCATTTTCCTGTGAACAGGAATGTACAAATTATGCTTCGTTTCTATTTCATGGCCCAAACAAGCAAGAAATGCTCTGAACTGCCTTTTTAAAAAAGCACTTAAAAAGTGCCTACCAAAGTCCTGAAAGGTGTTTGAGAGCCTGCAGGAGACATATTTCATGAAACCATATGCAGATTTCAATCTGGGAAGAGAAAAGGCTGTGTGGTATCCCATCACACTGGCCTAGCTTATCATCCCATCGCAGGTGCAAAGTGGGGCAAGCCTTTATAGGCTGGATAATTTAGCTGCTGCCCTGAGTTCATGAGCATTTCATAACCTATCAAATGTCCATAAATGGACATTAAGATTCTAGATATCTTATTTGCTAACATAGCTGTATTTATTCATTAAAGAAACCTCAGTTTGACATCTTCACAACATTTTATAGGCAGTTAATTGGAACTAGTATTTTTATATGAGAATAATAACAACGTGAATCTTTATAAATACTCTGATTTTCACTAATACAGGTGAGTTTTTATCCTACTGAAGTCTAGTGAGAATGCTATGCTGTGTGTGTGCATAAGTGAATTTTATGCAACAAAACTATGCACCTTTTATTATAGTTTATTAAGAAAGATAACGTGTGCACTGTTTTCTGAATATCCACTGTTTTAAGAAAATGATTTATTTTTTACAAATCCTCTTTTTTGGAAAGTCAACTTCTAGAAAATCAAAGTTATATTTAATAAGTAAATGGTAACTGTTCATTTAAATCACATGAATTATGTTAATATCTGTTTATCTTATCTTGATGATTTTTCTTACTTAAATTTTTTATATAAATTACAGTTTATTCACTTTGTATCCCAGCTGTAGTCCCCTAGCTCCTACCCTCCCAACCGCACCCTCCCTCATCTCCTCCTGTGCCTCTTTCCAAGTCCACTGATAGCAGAGGTCCTCCCCCCCACACCCCTTCCATCTGACCCTAGCTTATCTCAGTTCATCAGAACTGGCTGCATTGTCTTCCTCTGTGTCCTGGCAAGGCTGCTCCCCCATCCAGGGGAGGTGGTGAAAGAGCTAGCCACTGAGTTCATGTCAGAGAGAGTCCCTTCCCCTTACGAGGGAAACCACTTGGATACTGAGCTGCCATGGGCTACATATGAGCAGGGGCTCTAGGTTATATCCATGAATGGTCCTTGGTTGGAGTATCAATCTCAGAACAGGCCTCTGTGTCCAGATATTTTGGTTCTGTTGCTCTCCTTGTGGAGCTCCTATCCTCTTACTATAGATCTTACTATTTCCCCCTTCTTTCCTAAGATTCCCTGCACTCTACCCAAAGTTTGTTTATGAGTCTCAGTATCTGCTTTGATACAATGCTAAGTAGAGTCTTTCAGAGGCCCTCCATGGTAGGCTCCTGTCCTGTTTCCTGTTTTCTCCTTCTTCCAATGTCCGTCCTGTTTGCCTTTCTGAGTAAGGATTGATCATCTTACCCAGGGTCCTCCTTCTAGCTCACCGTCTTTAGGAATACAGATTTTTGTACGTTTTATTCTGTATTATATGTCTAGTATCCTCTTATAAGTGAGTATATGCCATGTGTGTCTTTCTGTTTCTGGGATACCTCATTCAGGACAATCTTTTTTAGTTCCCACCATTTACCTGCAAATTTCATGATTTCCTTGTTTTTAATTGCTGAGTAGTATTCCATTGTGGAAATGTACCACAATTTCTGTATCCATTCCTCCCTTGAGGGACATCTGGGTTGTATCCAGCTTCTGACTATTACAAATAAAGCTGCTATGAACATGGTTGAACAAATGTCCTTATTGTGTACTTGAGCATCTTTTAGATATAAGCCTAAGAGTGGTAAAGCTGGATCTTGAAGAAGCACTGTTCCTAATTGTCTGAGAAAGTGCCAGATTGATTTCCAAAGTGGTTGTACAAGTTTACATTCCCACCAGCAATGGAGGAGAGTTCCTCTTTCTCCACATCCTCTCCAGCATGTATTCTCACTTCAGTTTTTGATTTTAGCCATTCTGATAGGTGTCAGGTGAAATTTCAGGGTCATTTTGATTTGCATCTCCCTGATGACTAAGGATGTTAGCATTTCTTTAAGTGTATCCCTATCATTCTATATTCCCCTATAGAGAATTCTCTGTTTAGCTCTGTACCCCATTTTAATTGAATTACTTAATTTGTTGCTGTTTAACTTCTTGAGTTCTTTATATATTCTGGATATTAGCCCTCTGTCAGATATAGGGTTGGTGAAGATCCTTTCCCAGTGTGTAGTTTGTCATTTTGTTCTGATGACAGTATCCTTTGCTTTACAGAAGCTTTTTATTTTCATGAGGTCCCATTTGTTGATTGTTGCTCTTTAGCTTATGCTGTTGGTGTTCTGTTCAGGAAGTTGTCACCTGTCCCAATGAGTTCTAGGCTCTTCCCCACTTTTTATTCTAACCGATTTAGTGTTATCTGGTTTATGTCTTTGATCCACTTGGACATTAGTTTTGTGCAAGGTGATAAATATGGATATCTTTGCATTTTTCTACGTGTAGACATCCAATTAAGACTAGCAATATTTGTTGAAGATGCTATCTTTTTTCCATTTAATGATTTGGGCTTCCTTGTTAAAAATCAATATCCATAGGTGTGTGGGTTTATTTCTGGGTCTTCTATTCGATTCCGTTGATCAAACATTCTATTTCTGTGCCAATACCATGTGGTTTTTATTACTATTGCTCTGTAGTACAGCTTGAGATCAGGGATGGAGATTGGTTGTTGTACAGGATCGTTTTGCCAATTCTGGTTTTTTTTTTCCATATAAAGTTGGAAATTTTTCTTTCAAATTCTGTAAAGAATTGTGTTGGTATTTTGATGGGAATTGCATTTTGTCTGTAGATTACTTTTGGCAGGATGGCCATTTTCACTGTGTTAATCCTACCATTCCATGAGCACACGAGATCTTTCGATATTCTGATGTCTTCTTCAGTTTCTTTCTTCAGAAACTGAAGTTTTTTTTTTTTTTTTGAAAAGGTCTTTCACTTGCTTGGTTAGAGTCACACCAGGTACTCAATGTTATTAGTGTCTATTGTGAAGGGTGTAGTTTCTCTAATTTCTTTCTCAGCCTTTTTGTCTTTGGTATTCAGGAGGGCTTCTGATTTTTTCTTGAGTTAATTTTACATCCAGCCACTTTACTGAAGGTGTTTATCACCTGAAACAAAGGATGAATTTTTGGGATCACTCATATAGACAATCATATCATTTGCAAATAGTGATACTTTGACTTCTTTCTTTCTGATTTGTAATGCCCTTGATCTCCTTTAGTTGTCTTATTGCTCTAGCCAGGACTTCAAGAACTAAGTTGAAGAGATAAGGTGAGAGTGGGCAGCGTTGCCTCATTCTTGATTTCAGTGGGATTGGTTTAAGTTTCTCTCCGTTTAGTTTGCTGTTGGCTATAGGCTTGCTGTATATTGTCTTTACTATGTTTAGGTATGTGCCTTGTAACCCTGAGCTCTCCAAGACTTTAAACATGAATGGGTGTTGGATTTTGTCAAATGCTTTTTCAGCATCTAAGGAGATGATCATCTCTTTCAGTTTGTTTATATAGTGGATCACATTGATACATATCCCTGCATTGAACCACCCCTGCAATGCCTGGGATGAAGCCTACTTGGTCAAGGTGGATGATATCTTTTATATGTTCTTGGATTCAGTTTGCCAGTATTTTATTGAGTATTTTTGCATCTATGTTCATAAGAGAGATAGGTCTGAAGTTCTCCTTTTTTATTGGGTCTTTGTGTGGTTTAGGAATCAAGGTTAGTGTGGCTTCATAGAATGAGTTTGGTAATGTTCCTACTGTTTCTATTCTTTGGAATAGTTTAGAAAGAATTGGTGTTAGACCTTCTTTGAAGGTCTGGTATAATTCTGCACTGAAACTATCTGGCCCTGAGCTTTTTCTTGGAGGGGAGACTTTTGATGACTGCTTGTATTTTCTTGGGGGATATAGGACTATTCAATCTTTCTCCCTGATCTTGATTAAATTTTGGGAAATGGAATCTATCAAGAAAATTGTCCGTTTCCGTTAGATTTTCAAATTTTGTGGCATATAGGCTTTTGTAGTAAGACCTAATGATTGTTTGGATTTCCTCAGTGTCTATTGTTATGTCCCCCCGTTTCATTTCTGATTTTGCTGATTTGGATAGTTTCCCTCTGCCTTTTAGTTAGTTTGGCTAAGGGTTTGATATCTTGTTGATTTTCTCAAAGGACCAGCTCTTGGTTTCATTGATTCTTTGAATAGTTTTATTTGATTCTAATTGATTGATTTCAGCTCTGAGTTTGATTATTTCCAGCCGTCTACTCCTCTTGGGTGTGTCTGCTTCTTTTTTTTCTAGGGCTTTCTGTTGGGCCGTTAAGTTGCTTTTATGAGATGTTTCAAATTTCTTCTTGAAGGTACTTAGTGCTATGAACTTTCCTCTTAGCACTGCCTTTATCGTGTCCCCTAGGTTTGGGTATGTTGTACCTTCATTTTCATTGATTTCTAGGAAGTCTTTAATTTCTTTATTTCTTCCCTAACCAAGCTGTCATTGAGCAGGTAGTTGTTCCATTTCCATGTGCGTGTAGGCTTTTTGCTATTTCTGTTGTTGTTTAGGTCCAGCTTTAGCCCATGGTGGTCAGATAGAATACAAGGGATTATTTCAATCTTCTTGTATCTGCTGAGGCTTGCTTTTTGACCAACTATATGGTCTGTTTTGGAGAAGGTTCCATGAGGTGCTGAAAAAAAAGGTACACCCTTTTGAATAAATTTGTGTGAGAAGTTCTGTAGACATCTATTAGGTCCATTTGATTTAGGACCTCTGTAAGTGCCCTTATTTCCCTATTTAGCTTCTGACCAGATGATCTGTCCCTTGGTGAGAGTGGAGTGTTGAAGTCTCCCACTATTAAAGTGTTGGGATCAGCGTGTGACTTAAGCTTTAGTAATGTTTCATTTACAAATGTAGGTACTCCTGTATTTGGGGCATAGATGTTCAGAATTGTAATGTCTTCCTGGTGGATTTTTCCTTTAATGAGAATGTAGTGTCCCTTCTCATCTTTTTTGATTGATTTTGGTTGAAAGTCTATTTTATTAGATATTAGGAAAGCTAGCCCAGCTTGTTTTCTGGGTTCATTTGCTTGAAAAACATTTTTCCAGCCCTTTACGCTGAGGTAGTGTTTATCTTTGTTGCAGAGGTTTGTTTATTGGATGCAGCAGAATGTTGGATTCTGTTTCTGCAACCATTCTGTTAGTCTGTGTCTTTATTGGAGAGTTAATTGATGTTGATAAATAATAGTGACCAATGATTCCTTTTATTGTGAAGTTGGTAGTGTTACTGTGATTCATTACTTTTTCTCTTTTAATTTTTGTTGAGAAATTATTTGTATCCTTTATTTTCTTTGGTGTAGTTGTTTTCGTTGGATTGTAGTTTTCCTTCTAGTATCTTCTGTAGGGCTGGTTTGCTGTGTAGCCATTGCGTAAATTTTGTGTTGTCATGGAATATTTTGTTTTTTCCATCTATGTTGATTGAAAGCTTTCCTGAGTATAGTCGTCTGGGTTGGTTGGTATCTGTGCCCCTAAAGTCTGCATGAGTTCTGCCCAGGCTCTTCTGGCTTTTATAGTTGCTGATGAGAAGTCTTGTGTGATTCTGATAAGTCTACCTTTATATCTTACTTGGCCTTTTTCCCTTGCTGCTTTTAATATCTTTTCTTTTTTTCTGTAGATTCAGTGTTTTGACTATGATGAGACATGAGGGGTTTCTTTTCTGGTCTAGTCTATTTGGTGTTCTGTAGGCTTCATGTATGTTTATGGACATCTCTTTCTTTAAGTTGGGAATTTTTTTTCATTTTTTATTAGTTACAGTTTATTCACTTTGTATATCACCTATAGCCCTCTTCTCCATCCGCAACATAATCTCATCCTCCCTCCCTGTTCTTCTCCTATGCCCCTCCCCCCAGTTCAATGATAGGGGAGGTCCTCCTCCCCTTCCATCTGGCCCTAGTCAATCAGGTCTCATCAGGACTGGCTTCTTTGTCTTCCTCTGTGGACTGGTAAGGCTGTTTCCCCTCAGGTAGAGGTGATCAAAGAGCCAGCCACTGAGTTTATGTCAGAGATGGTCCCTGGTCCTATTATTGGGGAACCCTTTTGGATACTGAGCTGCCTTGGGCTACTTCTGTGCAGTGGTTCTAAGTTATCTCCATGCATAGTCCTTGTCTGGAGTATCAGTGTCAGAAAAGACCGCTGGGCCCAGATTTTTTTTTTTTGGTTCTGTTGCTCTCCTTGTGGAGCTCCTGTCTCTTCCAGATATTACTTTCTCCCCTTCTTTCATAAGATTCCCTGCACTCTGCCCAAAGTTTGACTATGCATCTCAGCATATGTTTTGATACCCTGCTGGGTGGAGTCTTTCAGAGGCCCTCTGTGGTAGGCTCCTGTCCCATTCCCTGTTTTCTCCCTCTTCTGCTGTCTTCTTCAGGAAGATGAGAGAGGTCCACTGGTTTGACAGTGTGCGAGTGTGTGTCGGTGTTTCAGCAGACCTAAGGGAGGAAGAACCACTGGTGCAGAATCGCAATTGCAGGAGAGGAAGTGTGCGTGTGTGCATGGAAGTGTGTCTTGAAGGAGAGAGGGCTAGAGAATGTAGATGTTTGGAATGTGGGGGTGGGGTGCAGGTGCAAGAGGGGGTGAGGATGCTATCACTGTTAGAGGGCGCAGTTTGCGAGTGCAATGCGCCTGCATGGATTTCCTGAATACCTCAGTGATCTACAGTCCTGTCATGTTGTAGTCATGTTATTTAGATCTGTCTGGGCTCCAGGAGTTGTTTGTCTGGACTTTACTGATAGACCCACAGAGCAGGGGCTTCACTGTTGATAATGCTGTCCCTTAGAAGCCCTATGTTGCTGCAGAACTTGGGGGCTGGTGTTGCGGTCCACTGGTAGTCCAGCTACCACCGCAGAACTAGGAGGCCGCTGGCACAGATGCCTTCTGGTAGGTCCTGGGAACCTGGTTGGCCTGGTGGAGCCCCCGGTTCTGCTCTCGGTGCTAGGAGCTGTGCACAGTGTGGGCGGGGAACTGCAGTCTGTGGGAGGTGCTGTGGGCCCCTTCTGCAGCCTCCACCTCTACCAAGGAGGGAGAAGGGAGGCCTGTCATGGGGAAATGCTCAGGGGTTGAGTATTCTCTGTCTCAAATCTCAAGCAGGATGTTCAGTGCTAGGAGCAGCCAGCACTGTGCTCTGTGCTAGGAGCTCCGGGCACTGCAGGCCGCCTGTGCTGCTTTGCTGCTACCTCTGCCCAAGGAAAGTGCCTGGGAATTGAGTCCCCAGGAGAAGTCCACGGTTGACCTGTATCCTATTGGTCTCAGTTTAGGGGTTCTCCCTGGAAGCCTCCATGTCGTTGTTCTGGGTTCAGCTGCCCCCCCACCACCACCAATTTCAGAGTTTATATCCTCTGGACCTCAGATACGGTGCCTGCTGGTCACCACCATCTTGCATTCTCCCGATCTGTAATGATTTTAACTTTTGCTTAAATTGGAAACTGTACCACTAATCATGTAAGATTGTTCTATAGAATAGTGTGCCTTTTTGAAGTTTTCACAAAAATAAATAAATATAAAATCATGAACTTTGGGAAAAATGTTTTTGTGGGAGGTAGCTCTGGTTAAACTTTTTAAAAAGTGTATCTTAAGTTAGGTAATGAAGTAGTAAGCTTTTGTAATGCTTTTTAATAGTTCCTTAGTTTTAGTTAAACCTTCTAATATTTATTCTTTGACAATTTCATACACTATATAATTTATTTTGATCATATTCACTCCCTCTTCCTTTCCACACTATCAAGAGCCCTTCTTCTTCCCATCAAATCCAGCTACTTTCATGACTTTTTTCTATGACTGAGTTTAATCATTATTGTAGGCATGAGCATGGCCATGGGCTCACCCCTGACTCATAAGCACTTAACAATGGCTATATTACTGAAGAAAAATGAGTGCCCCTCCCCCAGAGCTATTAATTGCAAATAGCTCCTGAGGGAAATATAAAAGCTAGCGATCTCCCTTCCCCCCCCCCCCCATCCACACAGAAATGTTGAGAGGTCTTATCTTGCACTCAGTTTTGGGCAGGTGTTCTGTGAGTTTTTGAGTACCAGCCAGCCTGGAACTCACTGTGTAAATCAGGTAGGCCTTAGATTCAGCAAAGCTCTGCCTGCCTCTGCCTCTCCAGGGCTGGGGTTAAAAGCGCCGCCGCCATTCACAGTGGGGCTACCTCACTTCATTTGTCCATCATCTTGGACATTTGGGTTGTTTCCCCTTGGGAACTATCATAAACCATGCTACCATGAACTTTCACAAATACATGATCTTTTGACATTTTTTCATTGCTGTGAGATGTGTGTAGTAAAGAATTACTGGGTCATAGGCTACCTTTTATGTCTGAACATTCTGAGCAACTTCCAGATTCTTCCTGCTGCAGTAGCTTAAGCTTGCTTTCTTGCCAGCAACTCGGGAGGTTCCATATTCTCTATATCCTCACTAATTTTTTTTAATTGTTTTAAATTTTGCTATCAATATTATAGCTATCTTGATAGGTGTGAATTAGTATCTCATTTTGGTATTATTTAGCATCCTCCAAATTATTGATGCTGTTAAACAAGTCTTCATGTGTTTACTGGTAATTTCTTTGGAGGAATGTTTATTCAGATATGTAGATACTTTTAAATTGAGTTTTTAAAATCATTATTGACTTATAAGAGCTCATTATATATTCTAGATATAAGTCACTTCAGGAACATAATTTGATATTATTTTCTACCATCCACTGTGCTCATGTTAACAGTGTCTTTTGAAGCTCAAAAGGATATAACATTTATGAAATTTAAGTCACAAAGATTTACTTCTAGCAGGCTTACAGTTTAGCTCTTATGTGTGGCTTTTTTATTTACTTGTACTTTGTATATGTAGTCTGTCCCATGCAGGCTTAGATTTTTTCAAAAACTACTTTATTTATGGTTCTTAAATGCTTCTATCTTTCTTCCAACCCACTGACCAGAGATAGGTGAGAAAGATGATTATCAGAAAAAGGAAGTTGTAGATCTTTTTAGAAGTAGTTCTATAGAGCGAGTCCACTCTTCATTGCCCAGATACCAGCAGTCCAGTCCAAATGCCAATACCAAGCAGCAACAGCAATCAGCACGATTCAACAGAAACAGTAAGACTCCACTGAATCATAACAAGTCAGTGAAAGTTGCAAGACTAAGTTGGATTGCCACAGAAGTTCTCTGGAATGTTTCTCTCTGTGAAGTGTCGAAGAACAAAGACCAGCGAAGCAATATCTAATCCAAAAAAACTTTTCTATCACTGTTGGTGGGCTTCTATATATCTCCTCTCCCTAGAGTCTACCAGTGGATATTTTCAGCTGGCCAAAATCATGCCCCTGACACAAGACAGCCTACAGCAAAACATCAGATGGCACAACGGAGTCTTCAAAGAAACCAGGAACCTCCACTTCAGTCCCTGAGTTTTAAAACTTTCCTCAGGACAGCTTATACAAACAATAATTTTGTAGTGATATGTTGTATTATAGTAATTGATATTTTGATATTAAACTATCTTCACTTTTGTATGGTAAATCCTATGTGATCTTGGTATGTAATT
The DNA here is from genome assembly GCA_028658305.1 of Pachyuromys duprasi. Lineage (NCBI taxonomy): Eukaryota > Metazoa > Chordata > Mammalia > Rodentia > Muridae > Pachyuromys > Pachyuromys duprasi. The sequence goes on from CM053744.1 coordinate 24,123,816, forward strand.
CCTTTTATTTTGTTATTTGATTTGCTAGCATTTTGTTAAGAAATTGTGTGTGTAAATTCATAGTGATTTGGGTTTATAGTTTCTTTATAATTTGGCAACTGTTAGCTAGAAAATGTTTACCCTTTTATCTGTTCAAAAGTTTGTGAAATATTGATTTTAATTTTTCTTTAACTATTTGGTTAACATCACCAATGAAGTCATCTATGCTGGTCACTTTTTGTATGAGTGTGTGTGAGTGTGTGTGTGTGAAGGAGTTAGCATGGTCATGAAGTTGTGTATTTCAAGTCTCAATCACTTTACTTTTTATAAATCTGTTTTGCTATTTTTGTGCATGCCTCTTGAGCCAGTTTCCATAGTTTGTGTCCTTCCAGGAGTTGTCCATTTCATCCAGGTTACCTAGCTTTTGGACATACATTTGTTTGTTTGTTCTCTGATCATACTTAGGTCAGCATTAGTGTTCCCACTTCAGTCTTTGAAAATTTTCTCTCTGGAAATCTTTGGGTTGTTTGTTTGTTTGTTTGTTTGTTTGTTTGTTTGTTTTTCAGGTCAGTCAGTGTAGCTGTTTCTCAGTATGCTTTTAGCTTTCATGAGCTTTGTTTGAATTTGATATTCTCTGTTGTTTTTCTGCATTCTATTTTTTTCAGTTTCAACCTTTATCCTTTCCATTCTTCCGCCTTTGATTTAGCTTTCCTCTTTTCACCCAGCATCTGAAGACAGGAAGTTAGGGTATTGCTTTTACATTTTAACTGTATTTAACATGGACATAAATGGTGATAATTTCCCCATAAGCAGTACTCTTCATACATCCCCTAAAATTTGGGTATGCTTATATATTCATTCATCTCATCAGAAGTACACTGAAAGAGGTTTTTCTCCTCCTCTTCCTGCTTCTCCTCCTCTTTTTCCTCCTCCTCTGTGTTTTCTTGTCTGTGCATGAGGAGTATTAGGAAAGGAACTATGCACCTGCTGTAAGCACTCTATAAACCTGGTTCTGAAAGTATTTTCTGATTTTCCTTTGATTTTTAATTTCACTGTTGGTTATTTATGAGAACATACTTTCTGTTATGTTGTGCAGGCAATTCAGCTGGCCTTCCCTTAGGGACACTTAGGGTCCTGATAACATCCTATGTCAGTACCTTCGTCCTATGACATCATCTGGGCCAGGTACATAATGACCGTTGGCTACTCCCATGCTCTCTTCTTCTCTTGTTTTCTCCCCCTCTCCTACTCTCTCCCCTCTCTTTCTTGGTGTCCCCTCCCCCCACCATGTCTGTCTCTCTCTCTCTCCATCTCCATCCAATAAACTTCTTTCATATAATACCTGTTGTATGTGTGGCATCATTTTAAAATAAATACTAACATTTGGTGCATTTTTTAATTAAACAAAAAGGGAGGAATGTCATGTTGTGCAGGCAGTTCAACTGGCCTTCCCTTAAGGACCTTTAGCATCCTGACAACATCCTGTGTCAGTACCTTCATCCTATGACATCATCTGGGCCAGGTACATACATAGTGATCTGTTTTGCTCTTGATCTCTCCCTGTCTCCTGCTCTCTTCCCCTTTCTCTGTCAGGGCACCCCCTCCCTCCACCATGTCTCTCTCTTTTTCTCTCTCTCCATCTCCATTCAATAAACCTCTTTCATATAAGATCAGTTGTGTGCATGGCATTTTGAAATAAATACTAACACTTCCTGCTGTTTTGATCCTTGCATTTATTTTTTAGCACATCTTATTTCTCAAGAGAATATGCTCTGAGAAAATTGGATGTTTTTCTCTTCTTTTGTGACATGCCCTAGAGTTTTCTTTTTGGGCTCAGTGTTGTGTATTTGGTATTTTGCGCTTTGCTTATGTCACTTGCTTTCTTTTATTTCAGCTGATGAGTTAATCAGTCCTAAAGACATTGACCCTGTCCAGCGCTTTGTCCCGCTCCAGAACCAACGTAATGTGAGCATGCGTTACTCCAATCAGGTAAGGGGATATTTTAATATTTAATTTTATCTAAAGACATTTAAAAGTTCATTAAAGAGGAACTTTTATTCACAGTGTGTTTTTGTTGCTCCTTCTGTGGGAAAGACTTCCTTTTACTTAAGATTAAGTTGTGGTAAAGGCAAGGAAGGAGAAAGTTGTCTTCATGGTAAGTGTTTTTAGATTGAGGTGATTTCAGATGTCATGGATGCAGGGCATGTGGTTTGCAGTGTGGTAGACAAAATGCTATGGAAGGGGTTAGCTAGCAGGCCATGGCTAAGAGCCCTGTGCTTCAGGTCTCCTGTGTCTCTCTGATGGACTGTATGACTGGAGAGAGTTGTTCTTGGCACATTATGATATGTTCTGTGAAGGAATGGTTTTAAACTCTTATGTTTACTAGCTATGGATTTAGACTGTGTTGTGTCAACACCCTCTAAAGTGTTTGCAGTATCAGAAAGATTGATGTTGACTTGAGCAAACCCTCAGCTATTAAATGATACCAGTAATGAGGACTGTTAAAAGGAAAATGTTGTAGGTTGTGGAAACTGCCTGAAGAGAAAGGAAATGAACCTGAGTGTGTGTCTTGGTTTCTAAGCAGTTAGCATAAATTTAATAAAAGTGGCAGCATATGTTTACAAATCCAAATGCTTTTCTTATTTTAAAAAATGGTACACACACATACATATGCATGCACACACAAAATTAATAAATAATATAAAAATTTAAAGAACAAAAATGAATAAAAAATATTAAAAAATTTAAAAAGAACAAAAAGCTTTGTGCTAATATGAGATAAGAAATTTTCACTGGCCTATTAGCCTTTGTAAGGTAAAGATCTGGCCTTTCTCTTAGGCCAGTGTAAATGTCATGCCAATGTATAACCTGTACCCATGTGAGGTGGTCAGGTTTATTTAAGAAGTATGAAATGAGTAGTCTATCTAACTCCGCATTACCCATTGATAGGACTCAGTTATTTTCAGACTGTGTGTGTACATTCAAACTGTCATTTACACGGTATCTTATGTGCTTGACATAGTTCTCTAGGGTGAGAATATATTAAGCCTTTTCTTAGATTGAGATGTAGGAGCAGGAGACAGAGCTAGAAAGCATGTTATAGCTATGTGGCTAGCAAAATTACTCATTTTTTTTCCTGCTTGACATATGTATGTAGGTTGTAGGCTATCTGTGAATCATAGCACATGATATACTTACAGGTTTTTGTCTCCTAATCAAGAAAGTTTATTCAGAGCACAGAACAGTTAGAGTAGAGAGAGTTTACTACTAACTCTTTATATCAGAATTATTTTCTAATATTGCTAGAGGGCTATCCATGGCAAGCCTTCTAGATGCAGCCATTTTTTTTTTTTTTACCTAAGAGAAGTGCTCTGGGCTGAAGATTGGGGTTCCTCTAGGCAGCATGGGCAGAGTATGTCTATCAATGCCGCACTAAGCAGAGCATCTGAGAGGGAGGATGAGGAGCCCCAACAGAAAACTGCTGGGAATTAGGATTGCCCTCTCCATTGGCAGCATAGTTGTAAAATGAGATCCTCTTGCCGCTTTCTCAACCATATTAAACATACGGAAGATGCCTAAAGTCATTGCTAGGGCTGAGTACAGTGAGCTGGTGAAATATAGGGGTTAGAAATAACACCAGACATTTAGCCTTTTCTTTGTTGAAGTGTTGTTTTGTGGCTGGGTTATGACTAGACATGTTGAGCTTTGTGAATAAAGGTCTCTTGGGATTGACCAAGTGCTTTTTCACTTTGCCAGATGTTACAAAAGCAAATGGAGACTATATTGAAATCTAGATGATGTCTAAAAGGAGAAATTTACTCTAAAAGAAAGGAGTGTCAAGAGGACTCAGTCCACCTTTGGCTTTCACAGGTCACTAGAGGCCACAGAACTTAGAAACTTGCTAGGCTTACAGGTAGAGTTCAGAGCAGGGAAGGCATGCTGACTAAGATTATCAAAGGCAAAGGCACCTTGGGCAAGTTCTGTGGAAAGCGAGCTGATATCTGTTCCCGTGGAGGCACAGAGATGGGCTTAGTAACCCAGGAGTGTGCCGCAGTACCTCATGAGCAGGACGCTCAGGTATGCTTGCCCATGACTCTTACTGTCAGTCATGCATGCGTGTGCTGGTCCCTCCAAGTAAAACCAGGTGTTGAGTACAATTCTGAGCAAACTGGGCACTGGGACCCAGGGCTCCAGTGCAGATAAACATCTTCCCCTGGGAGTCTTTTACAGTTTCACAGATATTTCTTATTTCTTTGGAATGTTTTATTATTAATGACACTTTGATTAAAATTTGGATTTTAATTACTTGTCCTATGTTGGTCCTCCTCCCAAGGATCCATCCCATGGGACAGGAAGTCCAAGCTGAGGGGGTGAGAGGCGCAGGAGTCACTCCATAGACACCCAGAGTCAGGTGAATGCAGTCCAAAGGCAGAGGGATGCAGACTGGCTTATTCCCAAAAGGGAGGGCACTGCACACACGCACGCGCACACACACACACACACACACACACACACACACACACACACAACTACTTCCACAGTCAGGTCAGCGGAAGTTGCCCAGGCCATGAGCCGCAATGGTCCTTTGCTGGGAATGCCCACAGTCTTAGAGTACCTTTTTACTATACTATGTTGCTGTGTTAAGTATTTCTTACCTTTCTCCAAGTCTTCTGTTGACTTCTTTCAGGCATATTTTAATTTTTACTAGCTCATTCTTGCTATTCTTGACATACTTTTCTTGATACTTATTTAAAATATTTTATTGTAAAAAGATTTTTCAATGTAAGTACTCAACATATTTAGCTACTAATTGAATAAAAAAATTAACTCTTTATTTTGAAATAAATAAAGAGCCACAGGAAATTAGCAGAGAAAGTCAGAGTTCCCAGGAATCCTTCCTCAACCTCCTACAGGAAATCACAGAGAGCACAGAGTTCCCGGGAATCCACCCTCGCCTCCTGCAGTGCTAGCGCTTGTCTGTTGTTATTGAACAGTATGAAAAGCAAAAGGCGAGCACTGATGCAAGCTCTCATTTTCCCAGGTACAGTCACACATATTTGCAGTTCTAAATCTACTTTTATCATACAAAGCTCAGCATCCCTGCACTGTCACCATGTCACTGCAAAACTTTCATCTTAGAGCTGTGCTTGCTCCTTTTACTTCAGTACTAGCTCCTGGCAACCACCAATGTGTTTTCTCATAAGATTTATAATTTGTTCACATCAAGAAGGTCATATATATGGATATAGCTAGCATACTGAGGCCTGGCTTTTCTCACTAAATGTATAACTTAACACTTCTGTAAGACCATCTAGTTGTTGCATGTCTGTGTTGCACTGCATGGGACGACATACCGTAGCTTGTTTTACTATTGCCTTGAAGAGGACGTGCTGCAGGGTTTGTGACTATTTAGCCATTTTCCCTGTGGTCATTGAACAGCAAGCCTGATTGTGATAATTTAACTTTATTGGAGTGAAAGACGATTATACTGTGCTTACCTCACCATCTACCTTTTCATTGTTCTCCTCTCTGGTGTTATTTTTTTGTTTCAAGAACTTCCTTTCCATTATCTATGCATAAGTCTTCCAACAACCAGTTTCATAATTTTCCTTTGTCAGAGAACATTTTATGTTGCTTTCAGTCCTGAGGTGTACAAGTTTTATTGATACAAGATTCCTGGTTGATTGACGCTGTAGCTTCAGATGAGAAATTGTTAGTTCAAATTTGTGTGTGCCCTTTGTTTATGTGCTAAGTCTCCTTGTGCCCCTGGGCCCAGCTGATAGATGAATCCACTTCTTTGCAGCACTCTACTTCATGGGGCAGGGGTTGAATAGATTTGCCCCTCTCTGGAGCCACTGAGCTACCCTCAGATAGCAAGTTGTACAGACCTGTGAGTGGCCAACTGATGCCTCAGTTGAGAAGCTGGGACTGGACACTGCATGGTGGCCTCTGCTATGTTTCCTGTCCTGTTCCTACAGTGAGAGAGAGAGCTTTCTTTTGTTCTCTTGGCTGTGCCTGTGTGTTGCTTTGGGCCACCAGCTTCTCCAGGGCCCAGCCCAGTGTGTTTAGGGCCTCAGAATCCCACTTTGCTGCCATTATTCAGACTCTGAGATTTCTAAGCTGTCCAGCCTGGGGCTTACCCGTTTTCAGAGCCCTTTGGAAGTACCTCTTTAGGACACCTTGCTCCTACTTCCAGGAATTTTTAAATGGGTAACTTGTAAGTCTTTTGATGAGGAAAAAAAAAAAGCATTTTATGTTCCTTGACTTTTCTTCAAAATTATTTTTCAAAACATTAATAAGTATTTTTGTAACAGTTTAACATTCAATTTGTACCTCACACAGCTCACTAATTTAAACTGCACAATTCAACAGTCTTTACACTGTATTTGCTAAAATCAATTTTACTTTCCTATGTGATCCCCACCCCCCAAAAAAGCCCTGTACTTTTAAGTCACTCCCCTTTCTCAGTGTTGTCCTGTCTCTGCCTGTCTTCATCTGTATGGTCTGCCTGCTTGTATGATCTCTAGTGTTTTATTCCTGGCATTCTCCCTCAGCAAAAGATTCTCAAGAGTTATACCTGTGGAAGCACTTAGTAGTACTCATTCCTTTTATGGTAGAACAACATGTCATTTATGAACAGGTGGGTTCATAATACCTAAGCTTTTGCCATTATCAATAATGTCGCCTCCAACCTTCAAGTGCAGTCACTTTGTTACGTGTGCCTTCATTTTTCTTGTGTGTGTGTGGCAGGGGGGAGAATGAAATTTCTGGATCATATGCTCCAGTTGAATTCTCAAGGAATTGCCAGGCTTTTTTCCATGTAACAACACTATTTTACATTTCCTCCAGTGTACAAGGGTGTCCATTTTTCTACATTCTTGCTGACGCTTATTTCCTAGGCTTTAGGGTGTTAGGGAAGTAAAGTTGTACCTAACTGTGTTTGATTCACATTTGCTTAGTTACAAAAACGAGTCATATTGTCATATGTTTGCTTGCAGTTGAGTTGCAAAAGTTCTTTATATGCCCTAGATAATTCCTTTATATGACTGGAAACATTTTCTCTCATTTGGCAAACTATCATTCCACTTTTTTGGTGACATTCAAAGTGCAAGATGTTTTAAATTTTGATGAAGCGTGGTTTTTCTTCAATTACTTTTGCTTTTAGTCATGTCTAAAAGCTGTTGCCTAGTCCAAAATTTTATAAGCTTGTGACTTATGCCTACCTTTTCTTCTAAGAATTCTGCAGTATTAGCGTTGAAATTTAGGTGTGGGATCTATTTTTACTCAATGTTTATATCTGATGTGAGGTAGGAATGGAACTTTTTTTCTTTGCATGTTTACCTCCAGTTCTCATCATTTGCTTAATCTTAACAGTAATTTCTAACGTAAGTTTCTAAATGGACCCAGGTTTTTTGGCTCTGTTGCTCTCCTTGTAGAGCTCCTGTCCCCTCCAGATCTTTCTATCTCCCCCTTCTTCTGTAAGATTTCCTGCACTCTGCCCAAAGTTTGGCAGGGGTTCCTGCAGAGACAGATGAATCAACCAAGGCCCATACATGGAGAGGACCTAGACCCCTGCTCAGATGTAGCCCATGAGCAGCTCAGACTCCATGGGAGTTTCTTAGTAAGGAGAGCAGGGACAGTCACTGACATGAGCTTGGTTGTGGGCTCTTTGCTCACCTCACCCTGATGAGGTGGCCTTAATAGGCCAGAGAGGAAGAGGATGCAGCCAGTCCTGATGAGACCTGAAAGGCTAGAGTCAGATAGTAGGAAAGGAGAACTTCCCCTATCCGTGGACTAGGAGAGAGACATAGGGAGGGTGGGACTGGGAGTAGATGAGAGAGGGGGCTACCGCTGGGGTACAAAGTAAATAAATTATGTGTAATAATAATAATAATGAAAAATGTAAAAAAGTTTCTAAATGGAGTAAATACATACAATAGTCATCATTTTTAAAAAATAGTCTGTTGGTTTTAAATATGTTGACAGTATTTTGTAGCTATCACCACTATCCATACTAAAACCTTTTTTAATAACCTCTATCTCTGACAAAAAAACCAAACTCATTTAATGACTGCTCTTTCCTGCCTCCTTTCTCCTTCCCCTGGTAAACAGTTATACTTTCTGTCTATGAATTTGTAAATAATATAAGCAGAATCACACAATAGTCAGTCCTCTGTTTCTTGATCATTTCAACAAATATAATTTTAAGAACATTTTGTATTTTTCATTAATGTGGTGTTCCCATTTCTTCCTGGTAGTTATTTTGCTATGTGCCTAGAGTGATTCATTAGCTGATTGTTTATACTATAGTAAATGTGCTGACTATTCTCAGAAAATTAAGTACTCTCCTCCCCAATAAGAAGTAGAAAATGTGATTGGGGGTTTTTTTCCTGGCTAGCCTCACTCACAAGCCAAGTGTGTGATAGAAAGCAATGCAGACGCACATTACTTTGCCCTTGACACATGCTGGATATGAAGGGTGCTCTTTGACGGAGCTTCTTTCTGGACTGGAGGCAGGGTAGGCCTGTTTGTTTCCTGTCATACAAGCAAAGTCCTGCTGTACAACTACCTGGCTCCCTTTCCCTGTAGAGCTGGCTGCTCCGACCTTTACCCAGTCATCCTGGGTCGTTCTTACTTCTTCCACCTGGACTCTGTGGCACCTGCGAAATGCCCGTCCAGGTCCGCTCTTGCTGGTGGGTCAGTTCTCATGCCAGCATCACAGGGGTATCACCCTCAAATCGAGAACTGCTTGCAACACTTGACTTGAGAGTCCTCCCTCCAGCACTCGTGTCTGCAGTCCAGACTCTTCGTGAACTTTGACGAATTTTGGGAAGGTAGCGTGGGGCGTTAAGGAACAGCCACGTGGCTGGAAGACCATCTGTGCAGGACTTTGAGTTTACTACCATGCAAAAGAGGCTATAGGGCCTCATAATTTAGTATGTAAACAGATAGCACTTCTCCAACTGAATTTACAGCTCTTTCCCCCTCTAAATTCTCCTATAAAGTCTATTCAGTATTAAAAGGCTTATTAATCTTGAGTGTTTTAAGGACATTTGCATATGGCTCAATTCTTTGGGTTGGTTTGTCAATGTGGTCTCAGATAGCTAACCAGTTTTAGATATAATTTCTACTTCAAAGAAACAAAACAAACTAACTCTGTTAGCTTGACAAAAAAATAAGGTGTTCATGGGGGACCAAAAAGCTAAACTTATTTACCTAAAGTTTAATAGAGCATAGAAATTTGTGTGATTATTATAATAAAACAGACTAAAGTAGTCATGGCACCCAAAAGGTTTCTGAAAACCTAGCTAGCTATGCCACAGCCGTGCAGAGGTTAGCTTCAGATATTCTCTCTGTGGTCTCAAAGGAAATGTGAATCTCTTATCAACACTATTTGTACCAGAGCCTATTAAAATATTAAATACCTTGATCAAAAACTTCAGAACTAAGAAAGTTGAATTGCATGTTTAAAGAGCTTTTAATAACATCATTCTAATTAACCTGTTGAACTTATTAAAATTAAGTCTCAGCAATAAGCATGATATATAATAAAATATTTCATGTGTAAGATAAAGATTTCTATTAGTCATGGATGAACTATAAAAGAGGATAAATAGATCCAACTAAGAAAGTAATATTTATGGTCCAAAATAACGATATGCAGTGAGTAGTATGCCTGCTACTGTTTTAATAATCATTCCTGACATCTAACTCTGAGGAAGAAAAACAGTGAGTGTCCTCTGAATACATGTATGAGCTTTACTTGGAACCTTCCTCTTCCCCCCTTTATTTTTGTCTTATATTTCTTTTCCTTCCTTCCTTTCTTCCTTCCCTCCTCCTTTCCTTCCTTCCTTTGTTTCCTTCTTTCCTTCCTTTTTTAAATTAGGAGATAGGGTCTCACGTAGCTCAGGCTGCCCTTATACTGATTTTGTAGCAGGAAATGGCCTTGAAGTACTGAATCTCCTGCCTCTACCTCCCAGATTTCTAAATGCTACAACCACTGGCAGTTACCAGCAGACCCCGCTCTCTACTTACTTCATTTGATTGTATACATATGTATGGAGTTGTCCACTCCAGAACTAGAGACTCAGGAGCCTCTGCTTCCCTGAGCAGTGATCTTTCTCTTATGAGGTTCTTGGAATTCAAGGTGTTTGGGCCACTGTTTTGGTAAATAAAATGATGAGTTCTTTGAGGTAGTGTTTCATCGCTGTGGCATAGTTATGGTGGAATAGGTCATGTATGCTGAGAGATCCATGAGAGGATGCAGTTTCTCATGCCATGTCGCCTCACATCTCCATTTGAGAGGTGGATTAGCACATTTAAAAATCACAAGTAAAGTGAGCTGGTTTGCTCAGATAATCTTTTGAAAAAGGCCAGTACTCCAAAAATGCATTTTAGTCGTATGAGCTTATTTCAAGTTCTAGATTCATGGGGGGGGGGGGTGTCAGAACACACTTAATTACATTGTACATGTTTACATAGATCTGGGCTAAAATACATATTTTTGTATTTTCATATCCATAAGGGAGGAGGGTGATTCCTGCTTTATTTTCTTAAAATATAAAAATATGAAGTTCTGTATGAGGCCAGACATGATGGCACACACCTTTAATCCCAGCAGAGGCAGCCAGGCAGAGCTCAGTGAGTTCAAGCCAACCCTGGTCTACCTGGGATACGTAGTGAAACCTCATATGGCAATGCAATGTTATAAAAATATCTCTTATTTTATGAGAGACTGAAACCTTGCTGCATGTTACAACCAGAGTTAATACACCTTGGGGCCACTTAAGATTTAAGACTACTATCTTGCTGTGTACTCAATCTGTTTTTTCATTTTGTTTGTTTATTTGTTTGTTTGTTAAGGCAGGATCTCTATATATAGCCCTGGCTGTCCTGAACTCAATATATAGACCAGGCTGGCCTCAAACTCACAGAGATCCACCTGCTTATGTCTCCAAGAGTTCTGGAACTAAAGGTGTGTGCCCACCATAACTCAACAAATGTCTCAACCCATTTGTTTAACCTGCCTTAACAGAACAATGTAACAATCAACTTTGCTTGCCTTGGATTTCCCTTCTCATCAGCTTTTACAACCTAAGTTAATGCCGGGCTGTAATCTTAAACTATGCTCTTCCATGCCCCTGACCCAGGGTAATGAAAGAAAGAAAAGAAAATGAACAGACGTTGAAAGCAGCCTCCTAACAGGACTGAATAGCTACCATAAATGGATAATGTTGAACACATTTAGATATTGTATAATAAACAATGATGCTTGCAATACCATTTGTTATCTGGGTCCTTTGGAGATGGTGACTTAATACCTCCTAAAACTGTTAAAGATTTCTGTAAAGAGACTCTACCTAGCAGTGTATCCAAGCAGATACTGAGACTCATAACCAAACCTTCAGCAGAGGGCAGGGAATCATACGATAAAAAGGGGAGTTAATAAGACCTGGAGAGAACAGGAGCTCCACAAGGACCAAATATGTCTGGGCACAGGGGTCTTTTATAAGACTGTTTCTCCAACCAAGGACCATGTATGGATATGAGAACCTATGCTTGGATGAAGCCCATGGTAGCTCAGTATGCAAGTGGGTACCCTAGTAAGGGAAACGGACTATTTCTGACATGAACTCAATGGTGGGCTCTTTTACCTCCCTCTCCTCCCCGAGGGAGGAGCAGCCCTGCTAGACCACAGAGGAGGACTTTACAGCCAGTCCTGAAGATACCTGATAAACCAGGATCAGATGAAAGAGGAGGAGGTCCTCCCCTATCAGTGGACTTGGAAAGGGGCAGGGAGGAGATGAGGGAGGGAGGATGGGATTGAGAGGGAATGAGGGAGCGGGATACAGCTGGGATACAGAGTTAATAAAATGTAACTAATAATAAAAAATAAAATATATATTTAAAAAAATATTTCTGTAAAGTATCTCATTCCATCCCTATGTAATTCTGTGCCATAAAGGTAAAGACAGGGTGAAGCCCTTTGTTAGGGACCCATGCACCCAGACAGACAAGACAGCCTCCAGGCAGCCGTAGATTCAGACTCATACACCAGACATACAGAACACAGAAGACATGGGGAACATGAAGTAGAAAACTCAGATCTGGACTCACTCTTGGTTAAACAACACCAAAGGGAAATGCTTTCTTTTTTCGGAGTTAATTGCTGATTGTTGATATGTTCAACTGACTCCAATCTTGTTTTAAATAAATGAATAAATAATCTATGAATTATTTTCCTGACAATTTAGTACCGTGTGTGTGTGTGTGTGTGTGTGTGTGTATGTGTGTGTGTGTGTGTAGGAAGTAATGCTGTGTGGTCTTTGCATCATATAAGCCTAGTCTACCCCTTCTGCTTTCAACTATGGTCTTGAATAATTTAATCACTTTAAGCCTTTTCTTGCCTACTATATAGAAATGATAACTCCTTACTACAGTGTCACAAATGACAGTGAATGTAAACTTAAGAATATGCATCATGCATTATAAGAGCTAAATTTAAGTGTTAGTTGTTTTTTTTTTATTTTACTTCAAATTGCATATTTAAGAGAGGAGAAAAATCTTGATCAGTCTGGGAAAAATGTTATGTTACAAATACATATATACAAATATGTAGATCTATATAAGCTTTCTTATTTTGTGGTTATAGCTTATTGGATAATCAAGTTTTATATTCACTAACACATATTTAATACTCAGTCACCTGTCATATTATTTTTATAAAATATTTTAATGTCTGTGTAATGCTTCTTTATTTGACTGTATATAACAAGTGCATTAATGGCTTTGTGTTTTTATGACAAAGTGACAAAAAGGCAGCTTAAGGAAGGAAGAGTTTATCTTGGCTCATAGTTTGAGGATCCTGTCTATCAAAGAGGAGGTGTGACAGAGGGACTACTCTGGCTGTGGTAGCATCATGTCAGATGTCTGGTCAGATCTCATTCACATTCATGAAGAAGAAACAGATGGAGACTAATTTCAGCATCCTTTCTTCACTTCTCTTATTTACTCCTTGACTACAGCCTATCTGATGGTGCTACACATAGTCAGGGTGGATCTTCCCTCCATAGTCAAACCTCTCTGGAAACACTTCAGCATGCTGAAGGGTGTGTCTCCTAAATGATTCCAAGTCAGGTCAAGTTAACAATGAAGACATACCATCACATTAAAATACCATTAATCATGTTTACTCTACAAGTTGTTCCTATAGGATCCACCCACACTGATAGTTATTCCTCTAAAAATGATGCTATCGCATTTTAAGACTATTGATATGACTTGCTTTTATTAGATGATTTTTATTGATTTAATACTCTGCTATTCTTTTTATTTTTATACCAATTACAGTTTATTCACTTTGTGTCCAGCAGTAGCCCTCTCCCTCGTTCCCTCCCAATCCCACCCTCCCTCCCTCCCTCCCTCATCCCTTCCCATGACCCTCTCCAAGTACACTGATAGGGGAGGTCCTCCTCCCCTTCCATCTGACCCTAGATTTTCAGGTTTCATCAGGACTGGCTGTATTGTCTTCCTCTGTGGCCTGGTAAGGCTGCTCCCTCCTCACAGGTAGGTGATCAGAGAGCCAGCCACTGAGTTCATGTCAGAGACAGTCCTTGTTCCCCTTACTAGGGCACGCACTTGGACACTGAGCTGCTATGGGCTACCTCTGTGCAGGGGTTCTAGGTTGTCTCCATGAATGGGCCTTGGTTGGAGTGTCAGTCTCAGGAGAGACCCCTGCGCCCAGATTTTTCCGTTCTGTTGCTGTCCTTGTGGAGCTCCTGTCTCCCCGTTCTTTCCTGAGCTTCCCTGCCCTCTGCCCAAAGTTTGGCTATGAGTCTCAGCATCTGCTTTGATACCCTGCTGGGTAAAGTCTTTCAGAGGTCCTCTGTGGTAGGCTCCTGTCCTGTTTCCTGTTTTCTCCCTTTTCTGATGTCTGTCCCTTTGCCTTTCTGAATGAGGGGTGATCATCTTACCCACGGTCCTCCTTCTTACTTAGCTTTTTTAAGTGTACCGATTTTAGAATGTTTATCCTATATTTTATGTCTAATATCCACTTATAAGTGAGTATATACCATGTGTGTCTTTCTGCTTCTGGGAACCTCACTCCAAATGACCTTTTTTCTAGATCCCACCATTTGCCTGCAAATGATTTCCTTGTTTTTAATTGCTGAGTAGTATTCCATTGTGTAAATGTACCACAATTTCTGTGCCCATTCCTCAATTGAGGAACATCTGGGTTGTTTCCAGATTCTTGCTATTACAAATAAAGCTGCTACGAACATAGCTTGTTGTATACTTGAGCATATTTTGTATATATGCCTAGGAATGCTATAGCTGGGTCTCGAGGTAGCACTATTCCTATTTGTCTGAGAAAGATCCAGATTGATTTCCAACGTGGTTGTACAAGTTTACATTCCCACCAGCAATGGAGGAGGCTTCCCCTTTCTCCACAACCTCTCCAGCATATGTTGTCACTTGAGTTTTTGATCTTAGCTATTCTGAAGGGTATAAGGAAAAATCTCAGGGTCATTTTGATTTGCATTTCCCTGATGACTAAAGATGTTGAGCATTTCTTTAAGTGTTTCTCTGCCATTCAATATTCCTCTATAAAGAATTCTCTGTTTTGCTGTGTACCCCATTTTTTAATTGGATTACTTGATTTGTTGCTTCTTTTTTAACATTTTTATTTTATATTAATCACAGGTTATGTACTTTGTATCCCAGCCATAGCCCCCTCCTGCATTCCCTCCCTCATCTCCTTCCTACCCCTTTCCAAGTCCACTGATCGGGGAGGACCTCCTCCCCTTCCATCTAACTCTAGCTTAGCACATCTCTTCAGGACTGGCAGCAATATCCTCTTCTGAGGGCTAGCAAGGCTGCTCCTCCCTCCCAGGGGGAGGGGTGGCGAGGGGGTCGAAGAGCCAGCTATTGCGTTCATATCCGAAATAGTCCCTGTTCCCCTTACTAGGGTACCCACTTGGATATTGAGCTATCATTTGCTACATTCAAGCAGGAGTTCTAGGTTATATCCATACATGGTCTTTGGTTAGAAAAACAATCTCA
This sequence comes from Pachyuromys duprasi, assembly GCA_028658305.1. Taxonomy (NCBI): domain Eukaryota; kingdom Metazoa; phylum Chordata; class Mammalia; order Rodentia; family Muridae; genus Pachyuromys; species Pachyuromys duprasi. The sequence goes on from CM053744.1 coordinate 24,138,858, forward strand.
TAAGAGACCCCTGATATATTTGGTCCTTGCAGAGCTCCTGTCCTCTCCACGTCATACTAACTCCCCCTTCTTTCATAAGATTCTCTGTACTCTGCCAAAGGGTTGGTTATGTGCCTTAATATTTGCTTTGATACACTGTTAGGTAGAGTCTTTCCAAGGCCCTCTGTGGTAGGCTCTTGTCCTGTTACTTGTTTTCTCCTACATCCAATGTCCATCCCATTTGTTTTTCTAAGTGAGGATTGATCATCTTACCCCAGGTCCTCTTTCTTGTTTATCTTATTTAGGTGTATAGATTTCAGTATGCTTATCCTATCGTATAGGTCTATATAAGTGAGTATATACCATGTGTATCTTTCTGCTTTTGGGATATCTCACTCAGGAT
>CM053744.1:24145119-24181879 GCA_028658305.1 Pachyuromys duprasi
CATAGTACTTGAAGTTCTAGCTAGAGCAATAAGGCAACTAAAGGAGATCAAGGGGATACAAATTGGAAAGGAAGAAGTCAAAGTATCACTATTTGCAGATGATATGATAATATACATGAGTGACCCCAAAACTTCAACCAGAGGTTTCCTAATTTTTAAAACAAACATCGTCCTTAGAATGTAAAGCAGTGCTGAATGACACATGGCATGTAGCAGCTCTTAGACATACCAACATTCCAAATACATTAACATTCTAAAGCCAGAACAGAAGACAAAAATAAGTGGTAGTATAGCGAGACAAATCTTATCAGAAAGCTGTACTTTCCGTGAATAAATTGCTACTGAACATCTTGAAATAAGAGCCACATTCCTATCATTGCCTTCATCTTCCAAGTTGGGCCTGTTGATCTCTTCTCATAATAGTTTTCTCACATCTCACATAATCTAGCAGTAGTGATGCTTGAATGAATTAGGTTGAGTGTTTAGCTCTCAAAAGCAAAATTAAACACATGATATTCAATGGTATCACAACTATTGCAATGATTTTTGGTGTAGTAGGTTATTCAAATGTGAGACAGTATTAGTCAGCACGGGGCAGCTATAAAATAGAATCCTAAACAGAATAAATTTGAAGACATGGTCAGTGCTCTGTGTACTAACATATGGAAAGAACTCCATGAAATATAACCATTAAATGGAAATGAAGATTATATACAACAGACAGAGAGACAGAGGGGAGATTCCCATCTGCCTAACAGGCATGGGCCGACTCTAGAAAGCGGTCTGAGTAATCATTGGAATTCTCTGTTGCGGGATGGTGGGAAAGATGAGTGGAGTTGCGATGGGAGACATCTACTGGAGACTTTTTACAATTAAAAATTTGTTGTGTCTTATGAGTGAATTGCCCATTGAAAAGCATAGATTAAATAAAAGAACAAGGAAGAGAAAAGTCTGACTAAACACCCACATTAAGGCTTCTCTGAACACCCTTGAAACTTTATTATCCTGTTTATTTATAGTTCCCAGGTGCAGATTTTCTCCTACTACCTTGGTATGATTTGAATAATTTAAAACTTGAATCTAGACAGATGTACATGCAGTATCTTAATCATCATCTCAAATTCTGAGTACGATGAGTTGCAATTTTAATCTAGGTACTACCCAGCTGATAGGCAAGGCATTCTGTAAATGTTCTTCTATCTACTTAAAGATGGTTAATATTGTAAATTAATGTAAAATGTGTTTGTTATTACAGTGGGAAATGTAAAAACAAGAACGAGCCTGATTTTATTTATAGACGTGAAAATTTTTAACGGGACTATTTTCAACTGTGGGTTAATATTAAATATCATAATTAATATGATTTGTTACATTGTTTATAGAATGGTATATACATTAAGTTACGATTGTTTTATACTGTTAAAAATAACCCTGTTTATATTTGCAAACATTTTCTGTGTATGTTTAAGATTCATGTATTGCAATCAGGAATACTAAAACATATGTTTCTTCTAAACCATCAAATGACTACCAAGGTATATATGTCCATTCCTAGTGTAAAAAGGGTCCTTCCAGGCTACCATTATAGAGACCATCTATAAACATCCCATAAGCCGATGACCCTTCCAAAAATGTCCTAAAGTAGCCTTGTGGTGAGTGCCCAGTGACTATTGTAGGAACCTGCTCTCGCTAGCAGAGATGGAAGATAGATGAACACTCTGGTATTTAGAGCCATATTTAGAGGACATTGATGCAGAAAAGTCAGGATATGAATGGAGGACAGACTGCAGTCCTAACATGAAGGACAGCAAGCAGAAACCTGAGATGGGCGAGAGTGACCTGTGTTTTCTAGTGAAGTGTTTTAACATAAACAGGGGGGTGAAGGTTACTTCTAGTTTGTAAAAGTCCTTTCAGAGTTTGGCTTTATTTGGAAGACATTGGTTTGGTGTAGAGAATGGATGCCCTAAACAGTCCGTGGAAATGTCCGTTCTCTTACCCATCATTCTTCTTGTCATTTATTCAAAGTGTTTTTGCAACCTCTTCATGCAAGTCATTGACATTAAAAAAAAAAAAAAGTTACTTGGCTATAACCACAAAAGAGGACGGTCTGATGCAGAAAACCTAGGAAGTTGGTGGAGTGATGCCAGATGTATGGTAGGATTAGTGGTCTTCAATTCCAGTATTAAATGTGTGCGGTCATCATAATTAAATACAGTCACTATTTTGTTTTAGTTTTTTATGTTTTTCCCAGCACTAGAGCTTGAGTTTAGGGTCATGTGTGTGTTGGGCAGTTACTCTACTGGTGAACTGTATCCCCAATCCTGAAGTAGGCATTTGTTATTTTTAGGGCATGGATGAGTAAGCAAAAGAAGATTGAGATAAAGGTCACAAAAATAAATTTCATTTGTGTAGTAAGTCAAAGTTTTTGAGTATTTTACATGGCTTCATTTTTACTTTGAACCTCCAAGTGTGGTAAACCCAGTATTTCCATATTACAGATAAACACTGAATGGAGAGACTTGCTGGGCAGTCATTTATCAAATATTAATGGCAGTGAGGCAGAAAAATAAACACGAGGTAGTATGAAGTCCCTACTTTCAAGATGTTACTTGCTGGTGATTGAATAATAATAAATAGTGTAACACAATTTCTGGAGCTGCTTTTCCTGGGTCTCATAGAGGTAAAGTGGAACACAGGAGCCAAAGAGACCCAGGAAAAGCAAGTTTAGCTTCAGGAAAGAGAAGACCCTAAGAGGAAGGAATCATGGTTGAGACCCATGTGATGAGAACACATTCATTCAATAATTTGTTTTTAAAAAAAGCATACTAAATAATTGTAGCCACTGCAAAAGCCCTGTGATGGGAACACGACTACTATGTTGGAGGGGCAGAGAGAACTCAGCGTCACTAGAACATGGTGGGAAAGAAGAGGGAGATGAGGTGGGGAGGAACTAGAGCAGGAAGGACATTAAAGCCATGAAAAGCAGTTTGGTTCTTGTCCTCTGGGTGACAGGACAGCATTGCAGAGTTTGTTTGGAGAGCGGTATGCATGTGGGCTAAGGAGGGGTATCAATGATGAATGATGGATTTACACTTTTTAAATACCTGTCTGAGGACTATAGTTTCAGGGATCATTTCTGTAATTTTTAAAATATCCATCTATGTAGGATTGGGGGCTATGAGTAGACAATGTTAAGGCTGAGTGGATAAAGCAGTCAGTGGACCAAGTACAGGATAATGGAATCTTTGAGTAGGGTGGTAGTGACAGTGAAGATGGAGAGGTGTAATGTATTTAGGGTATGTGGGGTAAAGAGGGACAGGAAGAACTACTGTGGCTTATTGTTGAATTAGCAACAAATTAGAAAGGCACAGAGCACACTGTAATGTAATGGTATAAGAAATAGTCTAAAATGGCTATCCTACCAAATTGAATCTACAGATTCAATGCAGTTCCCATCAAAATACCAACACATTTTTTTATAGATATTGAAAGGACAATTCTCAATTTCATATGGAAAAACAAAATATCCAGAATAGCTGAAAACAGTCCTGTACAATAAAAGATCCTGTGGAGGTATCTCCATCCTAGATCTCAAGCTGTACTATAGAGCAACAGTAATAAAAACAGCATTGTACTGGCATAGAAACAGACTGGTGGATCAGTGGAATTGAATCGAAGATACAGAAATAAAACCACACAACTATGGAAGCTTAGTTTTTGACAAAGAAGCCAAAACCATACAGGGGAAAAAAAGATATCTTCAACAAATGGTACTGGTCTAACTGGATGTCTACATGTAGAAAAATGCAAATAGACCCATATTTATCACCAAGCACAAAGTTAAAGTCCAAGTGGAGCAAAGACTTCAACATAAAACCAGGCATACTAAAACTTACTATTAGAAGAAAAATTGGGAAAGAGCCCTGACCTCATTGGCACAGGAGACAACTTCCTGAACACAACACAGGTTCTAAGATCAACAATTAATAAATGGGGCCTCATGCAACTGAAAAGCTTCTGTAAAGCAAAGGACACTGTTATCAGAACAAAATGATCTTTACCAACCCTATATATGACAGAGGGCATATATCCAGAATATTTAAAGAGATGAAAAAGTTAAACACCAAAAAAACCAAGCAATCCAATTTAAAAATGGGGTACAGAGTGAAACAGAGAATTCTCAACAGAGGAATATCAAATGGCAAAGAAACACTTAAAAAACTGCTCAGCATCCTTAGTCATTCTGGAAATGAAAATCGAAATGACCCTGAGATTTCACCTCACACCCATCAGAATGGCTAAGGTCAAATATTCAAGGGATGATCCATGCTGGAGAGGATGTGGAGAAAGAGGAACCCTCCTCCATTGCTGGTAGGAATTTAACCTTGTACAACCACTTTGGAAATCAATCTGGTGCTTCCTCAGAAAATTAGGAGTAGTGCTACATCAAGATCCAGCTATACCACTCCTAGGCATATACCCCAAAGATGCTCCACCATTCAATAAGGACATTTGCTCAACCATGTTAGTAACAGCTCTGTACATAATAGCCAGAACCTGGAAACAACCTAGATGTCCCTCAACAGAGGAATGGGTACAGAAAGTGGTACATTTACACAATGGAATACTACTCAGCAATTAAAAACAAGGAAATCATGAAATTTGTAGGCAAATGGTGAGAACTAGATATTATATGGTGGGAACTATATTATATGGATATTAGCCATGTAATATAGGATAAACATATTAAAATCTATAACCCTAAAGAAGCTAAACAACAAGGAGGACCCTAGGTAAGATGCTTAATCCTTATTCAGAAGGGCAAACAGGATAGACATCAGAAGTAGGAGAGGACAAGGAACAGGACAGGAGCCTTCCACAGAGGACCTCTGAAAGACTCTACCCACCAGGGTATCAAAGGAGATACTGAGACTCATAGCCAGACTTTGGGCAAATTGCTGGAATCCTTATGGAAGATGAGGGAGATAGATAGTTCTTCAGGAAACCAGAACTCCACAAGAAGAACAGAGCCAAAATTCCTGGGCCAGGGCCCCCTACAGAGACCAAAACTCCAACTAAGGACCTAGCATGGAGAGGACCTAGACCCCCTGTTCAAAGGAAGCCCATTGGCTGCTCAGTTTACAAGCGGGTTCCCTAGTAAGGGGTATAGGGGCTGTCTCTGACACGAATTCAGTGGCAGGCTCTTTGATCACCTCCCTCTTGTGTGTGCAGGTGCAGCCTTGCCAGGCCACAGAAGAAGATGATGCAGCCAGTCTTGATGAGACTTGATAAGCTAGGGTCAGATAGAAGAGGAGGAGGGCCTCCCCTATCAGGGGACTAGGAAACTGGCATAGGGGGAGAAGAGGGAGGGTAGGTGGGACTGGGAGGAGACAAGGGAGGGTCTTCAGTGGGGATACAAAGTGAATAAATTGTAATAAATAAATATATAAATAAAATTAAATTTTAAAAAAGAAATAGGCTAGATTGGTTTGAATCCCAAACTTGTCACTTGCTGACTTTAATTTGGTTATACAACTATGCTGCTGGGATCAAACACAGGGGCCTCATGTATTCAAGGCATGTGCTCTGACCTGAGCCATATCTCCAGACCCCAATAAATTTTTTTAAGCAGTCCATGCCCCAACTTTCTCATCAGTAAATAAGAATCATTGTAATAACATATCCAGTAGAGGCATGTAGATGAGTAAGAAATTTCTTACATCCTAACACACTATATGTGTTAACACTTTTTAAAGTTATTATTCATCAGGAGACTTAAAGAGGGAAAAAAAGAAACACAGATTTTTTTGACCAGAGCAAGAATTTATAATGTGAGCTTCATATAAATAAAGAATGCCTTAAAGAGATGTGGAATTAAAGCTGGGGATTAATAAATCTGTTTTTGTTTGTTTGTTGTTGGTTTTTGTTTGTTTGTTTGTTTGTTTTGGGTCAGGGTAAGTTTCAGGCTTCTGTTAGATGACCAGGGTCATGACTGAAGGTGGCAAGGTGGGATTCTATGAGAATGATGTCTTCAGTCTCCACACCTGCTCTTTCTATGGTCTTGTGAAGGCAGAGCACGTGAGTGCCCTTAGGTCTTAGGTCTGCAGGCTTCTATTTTTGTAAACCTACTTATTTGGGGTTCATAAATGCTTCTACCTCTCTTCAAATCCCTGAGGAGAGAAAGAAGGTTAATAGGGATAGGAGATACAGACCTTTTAGACTTCAATCCTTGTCAGAATTCCAACAGTCCGAGAAACAGCAGACAGCAGCGCAAATCAGCAACAGACTCCTTGAAGCATTCTCCAAAGCAGCTGTGTGTGTGTGTGTGTGTGTGTGTGTGTGTGTGTGTGTGTGTGCGCGCGTGTACGAACTCGTATTTATCCCTTCTCAGAGTCCACATATGTATGTTTTTCAGCTGGCAAAAACCACAATTTTGATATCCATTAGCTTTGTGTCCTTTGATAGAAGTTGGCTAAAGTTTCTGGGCCTCATTCCAATCTTTAAGGTAGGGATGACAGTTTTTTAAGCATTTAAATGGGTCTTGTACACAAAGTGGTATTGTAAGTGTTAGCCTATGTTATTTTTCACTTTGGAACTGCTGTAGAAATTGGATTTAAAGGCTAAAGTGTCAAAGATGACTTGAGGCACTGAGATACACTGACCAATTAAATAATCGTAATAAAATAACCTATTTGGGATGACGGTGGAGTTAATGGAGAGTCAAATTATAGAACCTACTTTGGAAAAAACCTAGAGAAAAAGAAATGTTCATAAAACAAGGTGTGGGAACTGGAAATCCAAAGTAATCTGAAAACTAGAAATCAACTGCTTAAAGATGATAATTTGAAGCTTCAGCGTGAACGAGGCTTGTGAAGAATGGAAAGGAACAGGATGAATGCTCACACATTCCAAAGGACCTCAGTATGTGGGTCACCAATCTCTAAAGGCAGAGCAGAGGGAAGACTGCACACTCAGGAAACAGAAAGAGTTTGTTTTCAAGTTTGAGAAGAAAAAAATGAGAAGAAAATTATGTCAATCACTGACAAAGGAAAAGTAACTTGGCAGTAACAGAATACCGTACACTGGGCAGCTTATTCACAATACAGCTTTGCCACAGCTCTGAAGCTGCAGGTCCTGGGTCACTGGCAGACTCAGAATCTCATGTGGGCCTGCTTTATAGTTAAAGTCCCACTTCAGGATGATCTCGAGGGGAAAAGACAACAGACATCCGTACCATTGTATTAAGGAAGATAACAGTGTTTGAGATACTTGAAGTTCTTTAGGGAAGAACTAGCCATATGTAAATATGGTAATGGTTGATCTACATGTCTTAGAATGGCAGATCCTGGGTGACAGATTTTTCACTCATCATTGAGTGTCCTACGGTAGATGTAAAATAACTGAGCACAGCTGTAGCATTAGTGCCCTTTTGGTGAGTGTTCTGTGTGTCAAATACATGAAGCACTTTCTTAGTTCCCAAAAGCCTTAGCAGTAAAGACAAATTCTCTGCAGAAGAAAGAAAGAAAGAAAGAAAGAAAGAAAGAAAGAAAGAAAGAAAGAAAGAAAGAAAGAAAGAAAGAAAGAAAGAAAGAAAGAAAGAAAGAAAGAAAGAAGAACGAAAGAAGGAAAGAAAGGAAAGAAACCACCCCAGTGTCTGTTAAAGTATAAGCGTTCTGTAAGTAAAGTATGGTCTGTCCATAGACTGCAATACCCCCTGCATATTGGTTTTCTAACAAGGCAGCTCTACTCTAATTAAATGCCAGGAAAGATTGGGTCACAGCTTGCAGCTCTCCCTCTCTCCCAGTGGCCTCAGGAGAGACAGTTATATTCAGCTGAAATACGTTCTAACATGGAACCTTGTGTATTGGTCAACTGAGTACTCGTATAAATGATGGAAAGGGGAGAATAGTGTACCACAGGGCTGCAGGAGGGGAGAGTGTGAGAGAGAAACTTTTGGAAGTTGAAATATATTACATTGTTAGAAAAAGTATTACTTAGAAAGCACTAATTGCCTTCTCTTCTGATAAGGAAGTTGTCAATAAATTTGCAATCTTTAGATAACTAGTTTCTTTTTTTAATGGGGGAAAAATAGACCTGTGGTGGGACTCTCGTGTCCAGTGCTTTCTGCATACAGAGAGCACTCCGAAGGGTTAGCGCTGGAGTCGCAGACCTCAGCCCCACATGGTAGATGACTGAATTCGACCTCTGTGATATGCTGGTTTGCAGTGCTGTTCAGATTTCTTCAGTCATCTAATGAGCCCTAACCAAGTGCTCACTGTGATTCAAGGTATAGTGACTATTTTAGCTCTGAATGTTCTGTCATGCCAGTGGCAACAATGTTACCCCAAACCCACTTGTGATTCAGAAGGAAAGTAGCCCTTGACCATTCAGGGCCTATGACTGATTCATTGTTGATGAGATGTCTGTATTGGAGTGTATGTTTTGGCTTGCTGTTTGCTAAGAAGCCCACAAGCATCTTTGTCCTGGGATCAAAGTAACAACAAGGTCTCATGAGCTTAATGATCATATTTGTTGTTAGAAATATTGATGAGACTCTGAATAATTAACTTTTCTCATAGTTTTGAGAAACAGGCATTTGTAAGGTCTTAAAGTAACAGTTTGTAACATTGTAAGGTGTGCTTGATTTTTCTGAGTTGTTGAGTCATATTTCTGTTATACATTTACTTCAATTTCTGTTATACATTTACTTCAGTCTGCCTGTAGTGTCACCTTCGCGGTGGTTCTAGGAGCTCTTGTTCTGGTTTGATGATATTCACTGCTAATATAAGTACTCCAGTGTTTCTTGCCAGTCCCACATACCGTATGGAACTCACTGATGGCAAATCAAATGCTTTACAGCATACTATTGGGAAGGCTGGATTTGTTACTGGGAAGTAATTACATTTGATCAGTATTTTCAGAGCAGCCTAATACTGCTAATTTATACAGGCTTGGAATTGGGTTCATTTTAGCATATATGTTAATTATATATGTGTAATATGTATTATAGTGACTCTTTCCACATGAGTTACAAATACCCACTACTGTCTTTGATTATAACTACTTAATCCAACAGCTAATATTTAATGAACATATTGCTAATTATATAGCTAAATATGTAGGAAATATATATTAGAAAAAGGATATATACACTATGTATCCATCTGTCTATCATTCACATATATATCGTTCATGTGTGTGTGTGTGTGTGTGTGTGTGTGTAGTACCAAAGGAAAATAGGCTAACAGCAAAGGGAATAATCTTATATATGGTTAAGATGTCAAATGAACAGTTTTAACTCAATCATTTTTTATGGAGAGCACATAAATTGAGCCTTTTATTTTTAGTTCCTCATCTTCCCTTCAGAGTTAAATGATGGAAAATTACTCTGAGTCCCCGAACTACTCTTATGCATCATTCAACAATGCCCTGACAAGCTAGCCTCTCTAGTCATGATGAGATTTATGACTTTCCTTCCTGGGTCTTCTGTTACTCTGTCTCCACCATCAAATTGATTAGTAGGCAGTGCTTAGATCAGCTGGTGTCCATCACATTAATGAACTGCTTAGAGATAGTTAATATTGTCCTTGATTCTCATTATAGCTGGCCATGACCACATCTTTGTCAATGTTTCTCCTTCCTCTTTTTCTGCCTTTCAGGGCCCACTGGAAAATGACTTGGTGGTTCATGTCGCACTTGTAGCAGAAAGCCAACGGTATGAAATACAGATGAGCAGCGCATTCTTCTGTGGGAAAGGGAGTGGAGGGTGCTCACTTAAATATCATATTGACGATGATTCTAGAAATAAACCTTGGCAGTTTCCAGGATATCATTGGTGTGACCTTAAATGTCATAAAACATACTTTTCATGTTTAAACATGGATGTGAATTTGAGAAATCAGTGCCCACATATTACAGAGATTACCAAAATCATTGTTTATTTTTCTGACTGCCACCAAAACTCTCAAAACTTTGGGGAAGAAGCTATCCAAGTTTTTGGATTCTGGTGTACATGGTATAGGACGGATAGTACCAAATATGCCATATGTTCCAGATTAGCATTGTCTGTTCCCTTTTGCCTTCTTCATTCAGATTCCCTGAACTATAAATGCATTATCTAAAAATATCTCTCTCTTCCTCTCTCTCCACCTCATCTCTCTGTTCTCTATTTAGCCTTCAAGTTTTCCTCAATACATATGGCATTCAAACTCAAACCCCTCAGCAGGTGGAACCCATCCAGATCTGGCCTCAACAAGAGCTTGTAAAAGTAAGTGATTCTATGTCTTCACTTTCTTCCTTCCAGAGGTGTTGGAACAAGATTGTTGGACTTAATTCAAAGGGAAGATGCACAGTTAAATTTAAATCCTGACAGAAGATCACTATCTTAAAGTTGATAATTAAGTTGACAAGTCCACTTTATCAGATGTTAATTTAAAAGACAAAATGAACAAAATCCTTCATCGTGTGTGCTTGTACAATACATTCATGGGTCTTGTTTCTTTTTCTGTTAAAATCAGTTACTGACCTTGGCTAAGCACGTTGAATAAGAAATTCGTCTCAATTTTAGTCTTCATGTGTAAAATTATCATTTATAGTTTTACTTTCCTTCATATTACCTTAAAACCTCAGTTTAAAAAATTTTAATATAATCACTGCTCTTCCTTTCCCCTGCTTTACTTTTTAGAAGCTGAAATCGTTCTTATATATTTGGTTTGTTGAGTCTAAAGAAATGAAATGACAATGTCTGGCTTTGTTGCAGTTACATGTCTATTTGGGATGAGATTAAAAGCTGACTTTGAAAACTTTTGCATGTGCTAATCTGAAGTTGGGTACAGAGGTGCCTGTGTTTGTGGGTGCTCTTGCTTGTTGGAGACAGATTTGTCAACCCCACTAGTTACTTATAACTCCTTTTATCTAATAACTGGTTCCAAAAGTCCAGAAACAAGCTACCCACTGCTTGACAAAAGTGATTGTAGTAATACCTGTCAAGTAATCAAGGTTAAGTTGATATAAATGATAGTGGTCATAGCTTTGATTGTTACTAAAGAACAAAAAGTAAGAGAGCTGAGGTATGTACTATATAAGAAAATGCAGAGGCCCATAGTCTGTGCTCATCAGATGGGACTTGCCAATAAGACAGCACAAATGAAAACCTGGGTTACAGGGCACCAAGAGTACCAGCTCTTAGAGAATCTTTGTACTTGTTTGAAATGATAGGTCTTTGGGCCGGTGAGATGGCTCTGGGGGTGAGAGCCCCGCCCACTACGCTCCATGATTCGAGCTAGAGCCCCAGAACCCATCTTGGGCACAACTTCTGTAAGTTGTCTTCTGACCTTCACATACATGCAATAGCACATGTGTACCCACATGACAATAAATAAAAGAATGAATAATTTAATAAGAGTGTAAAATGAGTTTCTTTATGTACGTACCTTCTCTTCCCATCCATTCACCACACAGTAGAAAGATAGTTGAAATATATAAGCATTCTTTTTTTATTGACAATTTTAATTCCAGAAAATAAGAATACATATTACACAACTTCTTGTATGTGAGAAGTTAGACAGCTAATGTGATTACCAGACGTCATTTGTTTCTTCATGAGAAAAGCCTGGAGAACTTTCATCTTTGTCGCTAGGTGCCATTGTGTCCACTAGTGAACATTCTCTGCCTGATTTTTTTGAGCTCTTATCTGCACTTGAGTGCTCCTGTCTCTGCTGGATGATTTTCATGTATTTCTCTAAAGGATTTTCACCACAAGCTGATTTGTCTTTCTGTTCTTGAGCACTTTTTTCTAATTCTTCTTCCATCTCAATCTTCAGTGATTCTTCAATAATCCTCCTCTCCTGCTCTAGTTTTTCCAGCTCTCGTCTTTCCCTCTCTAGAGTCTCTTGCCATTCACTCTGCCTTTGTTCTTCCCTCTGACTCTGTTCTTTCAGGTGGCATTCCCACGGCTGCTGTTCTTTTTGTTCTCCAGTTTGGCTCTGATTAGCACTTGGGTAGTCACATGAAATGGGTCTGGCGGGCACGGTAGCTGCAACAGCATCTATGGCACACATGTCACCAGCAGGGAGGAGTCCTGCTTCAAACTGTTCCGGCTTGTTCCATCGGAGAGATGGTTTATACTCCTCCTTATCTTTCAAAGATGGCTTGTCCACAGTTGAAAGTTCGCTTTTGTCTTGCTTTTCAGCTTGTCTCTGATAAAAGTAGGCGTTTTGCTCTGGAACGCTAGAGGAAGGACCAGAGAAGCTGTGTCTAGATGGAACTGGCGATGGCTGGGCTGTTGTTCTCTCAGGACAAGGACTAGAGGAAGCAGCATGTGACCCAGCTGCTCTGTCAGGACAAGGGCTGCTGCAAGCAAGGTGCAATCTACCTAAAGCTTCCAGAGGCATTTCATTATCAAGACTTCTTCTCAGTTTTGAATGGGGTGTAGAGGACAGGTGTGTGGAGGAGGAGGTCCTGCGTGGCCATGAAATCACACTGCCCATGAATGCTTTGGACACATCACTTTTGTCTTCCTTCACCATGTCCACAAGAGGTTGTTCAGAGACAGCTCTGTCCTCTGCAGGAGCATGTCTATCCGAGGAAATGGACACTGTGCTTCTGTGAACTCCTAGCGAGTGTACAGATGAAGGACTCTTTGCCGGCTGAGAACCCATGGAAGGATTCCGAGTAGCCCTTCGATGGTAATTTCTGAACGCCTTTTCCAAGCGCTCAGCCTCTTGCTCTAGTTCTCTTACTTTGGCCTTAGTACTACTGGCTGGGAGTTCAAGGTCAGAGTCTGGGGAACCAGCCTCTGTTGCTGCGTTTGCATAGGGTGGGCCCCTTGACATAACTGCACCTGCTGCAACCCTGTCCTGTTCAAGGGGCACATTCAAGAAATCCCCACTTGTATCCCCAGTGTGGAGCACCATCTTGCCACTTACTAGGCCACTCAGGGAATCAAGGGTCAGAGACTGCTTTGGATTTCGGAACACTTCATTCTCTAGGGCTGTCTGAGTTTGTGTTAGTTGTGACTTTAAATCGGCAACCTGAATAGTTAACCTTTTAACAGAAGTGTCATATTCTACTATCTGGGCCTTTAACCACGTAGAACGTTCAATTTCACTCTGCAGCTGTTTGCGCAGAGCTTGCCTCTGAGTGTCAAACTCCTTGTGCTCCAGTGCTATAGCGTTTTCTGCTTTCTGTAATTCTTTCGGAAAAACCAAAAGCTCAGGAGGTGGCTGAGTTATGTGGTATAGGAGATGTTTCCTATTCTCTTCCAGTTGCTGTTTAAGTAATTTATTTTCTGCCTGAAGCTCCACTTTCTTTTCTTTCAATAGTGAGTAATCACTCATCTCTTTTACCTTTTCATTCAGCAAGTGGTTTTGTTTTGACATTGTCAAAAACTGGGCTTTGACAGATTCTAGCTCCATTTCAATTTCTTTCATACGCTTCACAGATTTACTGAGTTCTTCCTTTTTTGAATTAACAGCTGTGAGCTCTTCTTGCAAATGAACAGTTTTTTCTTGACTCTTCCTTTCCTCTTCCAGGACTTTATTTGTTCTAGTGATGTAGTCATCCTTTAGCTCCAGTTGGTACTTTAGAAGTTCAGTTTTGAGTTTCTGATCATAGGTCTCTTCAATATTCTTTAGATTCTGTTCCCGTCTCCGAAGTGCCTCAGCCTCACTTTTATTTTTTTCTTCTTGGAGCTTCTGAGTCAACTCAAAAGCTTCAGTCTTTTCCTTCAGCTTTGCTTCTCTACCTCTGAGCAAATCTATGTCATTTAGTAGGAGCTGTCTTTGAGCATAAATTTCTTTTGTTTCAATCTCTTGGTACTTTTTAATCCTTTCCAGAGTGTTCTTTTCCTGAGAAATGAGGGCTTCATTTTTTGCTTGACAAGTTCTTTCAAATTCACTCGAATTTGGCCAATTCCTTTTCATACTTTCTTTTCTCTTCCATCTTAATTTTTGTTATTTCAGCTTCTCTAAAATACTTCAGCTTTTGACACATTTCTGCCTGAAGCTGGTGCTGTATTTCTTTCTTATATTCATTTAACTTTGTCTCTAAAGATTCTAGCTTGGGATGATGAGGAAGAACATCTGCAAATTGATCCTCGATAAGCTGAAACTTCTCTGCTAGGGACACTTTGCTAGGAAACGTGGCACTTGTCTGAGTTTCCATATCACAGCTCTCTTTAGCTTGATGACATTCTGCCAATTCCTTTAAGAAACTCATGAGAAAACCTTTTGGGTTTTCTTTATCGAATCCTGAAATCAGTGATTTGTAGAGACTCGATGAGGGGTTGATTCGAATGAGTTGTAATAGATCTTGCAAAGTAAATAGCTTTTCTTCTGCCAAACCACTTTCTGGAAAGAAAACAGAGAGTGAATATTCATAGCCACATCTCTGTAAGTGATCTGCCACCAGCGAGTTCGAAGCACCTATTAGGAGGGCACTCCCTTCCACTGAAATGGATGGAGGCTTCACTTCTCCACTCAACACAGGATGCATCAATTCGTGAATTAACTGGTTCCGGAGGCGGGTCTTAAGTGTATCCAGTATGCCCCGATCCTTAAACGTCTGGTATAGCTTTTTGCGCAGTTCATCTTGATTCAACACATCACACTTGACGGACGTGGTGGACTGAGCCATCGTTCTCTGCTTTCTTCTGAAATCGCCCCTCACGCCCAGATGCTGTGGCCCCTGCCAGGCAGAAAGGGAGTCCCTGACTTCCGAGCCCAGACTCTGTCACTGAGGACACAAAAGAACGAGGGAGCTAGCAGCCCGTTGCTCCGGCAAGCACTCGCACTTCCTCCCTCAGTTCGAAAGGGTACTTCTTGGCCTTTTGGCTACGATCATGTGCAGTTCCAAGGGGTGGGCGGGACCGTGACCCAAGAGGGGCCCTGGACGGAAGAAGGGGATCAGAAGCAACCGCTCAGTAGACGGTTTTCACTGTTCCATAGCTCATTCCAACGCTGCTCTGTTCCCGCTGAGCCGGCACCTATATATTCTTTTTTTATTGTATTTTAATTTTTATTAATTACACTTTATTCACTTTGTATCCCCCCCATAAACCCCTCCCTACTTCCCTCCCAATCCCACATTCCCTCCCCCTTCTCCACGCATGCCCTTCCCAAGTCCGCTGATAGGGGAGGTCTTCCTCCCCTTCCTTCTGATCCTAGTCTATCAGCTCTCATCAGGAATGGTTGCATTGTCTTCCTCTGTGGCCTGGTAAGGCTGTTCCCCCATCAGGGTGATCAAAGAGCAGGCCAATCAGTTCATGTCAGAGACAGTCCCTGTTCCCATTATTATGGAACCCACTTGGACACTGAACTGTCATAGGCTACATCTGTCCAGGGGTTCTAGGTTTTCTCCATGCATGGTACTTGATTGGAGTATCAGTCTCAGGAAAGACCCCTGTGCTGAGATTTGTTGGTTCTTTTGCTCTCCTTGTGGAGCTCCTGCCCTCTCCCTGTCTTACTATTTCTCACATCTTTCCTAAGACTCCATGCACTCTGCCCAACAGTTGGCCATAAGTCTCAGCATCTGCTTTGATAGTCTGCTCTGATAGTCAGAGGCCCTCTGTGGCAGGTTCCTAACTTGTTTCCTGTTTCCTTCTTCTTCTGATGTCCATCTGCTTTGCCTTTCTGGATGGGGATCATTTTAGCCAGAGTCCTCCCTCTTGATTAGTTTCTTTAGGTGTACAGATTTTAGTAGGTTTATCCTATATTATATATCTATCTGAGTGAGTATATACCGTGTGCGTCTTTCTGCTTCTGGGATAGCTCATTCAGGATGATCTTTTCCAGTTCCCACCATTTACTTACAAATTTCATAATATCCTTGTTTTTTTTATTGTTGAGTAATATTTCATTGTGTAGATGTACCACAATTTCTGTGTCCATTTCACAGTTGAGGGGCATCTGGGTTGTTTCCAGCTTCTGGCTATTACAAATAAAGCTGCTACAAACATGGTTGAGCAAATGTCCTTATTGTGTATTTGAGCCTCTTTTGGATATATGCCTAGGAGTGGTATAGCTGGATCTTGAGGAAGCACTATTCCTAGTTGTCTGAGAAAGTGCCAGATTGATTTCCAGAGTGGTTGTATAATTTTACATTCCCACCAGCAGTGGAGGAGGGTTCCCCTTTCTCCACAACCTCTCCAGCATGTGTTGTCACTTGAGTTTTTTATCTTGGCCATTCCGATGGGTGTAAGGTGAAATCTCAGGGTCGTTTTGATTTGCATCTCCCTGATGGCTAAGGACGTTGAGCATTTCCTTAACTGTTTCTCTGCTATTCGATATTCCTATCTAGAGTTCTCTGTTTAGCTCTGTTCCTCATTTTTTAATTGGATTATTTGATTTGTTGCTTTTCAACTTCTGTAGTTCTTTATATATACTAGATATTAGCCCTCTGTCAGATAGAGGGTTGGTGAAGATTCTTTCCCAATCTATAAGCATTTGTTTTCTTTTGATGACAGTGTCCTTTGCTTTACAGAAGCTTTTCAGTTTCATGAGGTCCCATTTATTGATTGTTGCTCCTAGAGTCTGTGCTGTTGGTGTTCTGTTCAGGGAGTTGTCTCCTGTACCGATGAGTTCAAGGCTCTTCCCCACTTTTTCTTCTAACCGATTTAATGTGTCTGGTTTTATGTTCAGGTCTTTGATCCACTTGAATTTTAGTTTTGTGCAGGGTGATAAGTATGGATCTATTTGCATGTTTCTACATGTAGACATCCAATTAAACCAGGACCATTTGTTGAAGATGCTATTTTTTTTCCATTGTAAGATTTTGGCATCTTTGTCAAAAATCAGGTGTCCATAAGTGTGTGGGTTTATTTCTGGGTCTTCTATTCGGTTCCATTGATCCACCATTCTGTTTCTATGCCAGTACCATGCAATTTTTATTACTGTTGCTCTATACTACAGCTTGAGATCAGGGATGGAGATAACTAACTCCAGAAGATCTTTTATTGTAGAGGATTGTTTTAGCAATTCTGGGTTTCTTTTTGTTCCATTTGAAGTTGAGAATTTTTCTTTCAAGGTCTGTAAAGAATTGTGTCCGTAATTTGATGGGAATTGCATTGAATCTGTAGATTGCTTTTGGTAAAATGGCCATTTTTATTATGTTAATCCTGCCAAGCAATGAGCATGGGAGATCTTTTCATCTTCTGATATCTTCTTCTAATTCTTTCTTAGGTGCTTGAAAAATTTTTTTCATATAAGTCTTTGACTTGCTTGGTTAGGGTCACACCAAGGTACTTAATGTCTTTTGTGGTTATTGTGAAGAGTGTTGTTTCCCTAATTTCTTTCTCAGCCCTTTTGTCTTTTGTATACAGGAGGGCTAGTGATTTTTTTGAGTTAATTTTGTATCTGGCCACTTTGCTGAAGGTATTTTTCAGCTGTAGGAGTTCCCTGGTAGAATTTTTGGGGTCACTCAGGTATACTATCATATTGTCTGCAAATAGTGATACTTTCACTTCTTCCTTTCCAATTTCTATCCCCTTTATCTCCTTCAATTGTCTTATTGCTCTAGCAAGGACTTCCAGAACTATGTTGAAGAGATATGGAGAGAGTGGGCAGCCTTGCCTTGTCCCTGATTTCAGTGGGATTGCTTTAAGTTTCTCTCCGTTTAGTTTGATGTTGTGGTACTGTGTTTAGGTATGTGCCTTGTATCCCTGATCTCTCCAATACTTTAAACATGAATGGATGTTGGATTTTGTCAAATGCTTTTTCAGCATCTAAGGAGATGATCTTGTGATTTTTTTCTTTCACTTTGTTAATATGGTGGATCACATTGATGGATTTCTGTATATTGAATCACCCCTGCATACCTGGGATGAAGCCTACTGGGTCATAGTGGATGATATCTTTGAAGTGTTCTTGCAAGTATTTTGTTGAGTGTTGTTGAATCAATGTTCATAAGGGAGATTGGCCTGAAATTCTCTTTCTTTATTGGGTCTTTGTGTGATTTAGGTACCAAGGTGACTGTGGCCTCATAGAATGAGTTTGGTAGTGTTCCTTCTGTTTCTATTTTGTGGAATAGTTTGAAGAGAACTGCAGTTACCTCTTCTTTGAAGGTCTGGTAGAATTCTGCACTGAAACCATCTGGTCCTGGGCTTTTTTTTTGGATGGGAGACTTTTGATGACTGCTTCTATTTCCTTATGGGATATAGGACTATTTAATTAATTTACCTGGTCTTGATTCAGCTTTGGTAAGTGGAATTGATCAAGAAAATTGGCCATTTCATTTAGATTTTCAAATTTTGTGACATAGAGACTTTTGTAGTAAGTCCTAATGATTGTTTGGATTTCCTCAGTGTCTGTAGTTATGTCCCCCTTTTCATTTCTGATTTTGTTGATTTGGATGATGTCTCTCTGCCTTTTAGTTAGTTTGGCTAAGGATTTGTCTGTCTTGTTGATTTTCTCAAAGAACCAGCTCTTGGTTTCATTGATTCTTTGAATTGTTTTATTTGTTCCTAATTTATTGATTTTATGCCGAGTTTGATTATTTCCAGCCATCTACTCCTTTTTGGTATGTCTACTCCTTTTTTTCTAGGGCTTTTAGGTGAGTCATTAAGTTGCTTGAATGAAGAGTGTCAAATTTCTTCTTGAAGGCACTTAAAGCTATGAACTTTCCTCTTAGCACTGCTTTCATTGTGTCCCATAAGTTTGGGTATGTTGTGTCTTCATTTTCATTGAATTCTAGGAAGACTTTAATTTCTTTCTTTATTTTTTCTTTGACCCAGCTGTCATTTAGTAGCAAGTTGTTCATTTTCCATGTGTGTGTAGGCTTTTTGCTATTTCTGCTGTTATTGAGCTCCAGCTTTATTCCATGGTGATCAGATAGGATACAAGGGATTATTTCAATCTTCTTGTATCTTTTGAGGTTTGCTTTGTGACCAAGTATATGGTCTATTTTGGAAAAGGTTCCATGAGGTGCTGAGAAGAAGGTAACTTGTTTTGTGTTTGGGTGAAAGGTTCTGTAGATGTCTGTTAGGTCCATTTGATTCATGTCCTCTGTTAGAGTTATTGTATCTTTGTTTAATTTTTGTTTTGTTGATCTGTCCTCTGTTGAGAGTGGTGTGTTGAAGTCTCCCACTCTTAATGTGTGGGTATCTATATATGGTTTAAGTTTTATTAATGTTTCTTTTACAAATGTGGGTGCCCTTGTATTGGGGACATAGATGTTCCGGATTGTGATATCTTCCTGGTGGAATGTTCCCTTGATGAGTATGAAGTGTCCTTCTCCATCCCTTTTGATTAATTTTGGTTGAAAGTCCATTTTATTAGATAATAGAATGGCTACTCCTGCTTGCTTCTTGGGTCCATTCGCTTGGAGAACCATCTTCCAGCCCTTTACTCTCAGGCAATGTCTTTATGTGTGACTTAGGTGTGTTTCTTGTATGCAACAGATTGTTGGGTCTTGTTTAGGAATCCATTCTGTTAGTCTGTGTCTTTTTATTGGAGTATTGAGTCCATTGATGTTGAGAGAGATTAATGACCAGTGGCTATTAGATCTTTTCGTATTGATGTTGGCTATGGTAGTGTGTTTGTGTGCTTGGCTACTTTTTGTTTTGCTGTAGTGAGGTTATTTATTTCCTGTGTTTTCTTGAAACTGGTTAGTTTTCTTGGGTTGTATTTTTCCTTCTAGTGTCTTCTGTAACGCTGGATTTGTGTATAGGTATTGTTGAAATTTGTTTTTGTCATTGAATATCTTGTTTTCTCCGTCTATGAGGACTGAGAGTTTTGCTGGGTATAGTAGCCTGGGCTGACATCTGTGTTCTCTTAGGGTCTGCATGATACCTGTCCAGGCCCTTCTGGCTTTCATAGTCTCTGTTGAGGAATCAGGTGTGATTCTGATGGGTTTGCCATTATATGTTACTTGGCTTTTTTCCCTTGCAGCTTTTAGTATTTTTTCTTTGTTCTGTATACTTACTGTTTTGATTATTTTGTGGCAGGAAGATTTTCTTTTCTGGTCTTATTTATTGGGTGTTCTGTAGGCCTCTTGTATTCTTATTGGCCTCTCCTTTTAAGTTGGGGAAATTTTCTTCAATGATTTTGTTGAAAATATTTTCTGGGCCTTGGAGGAGGGAATCTTCTTTTTCCTCTATTCCTATTATTCTTAGGTTTTGTCTTTTTATGTTGTCTTGAATTTCTTGGGCGGTCTGTGTCAGGAATTTTTTAGATTTAACATTTTCTTTGACGGATACGTCGATTTCTTCCATTGTATCTTCCACACCTGAGATTCCTTCTTCCATCTCTTGTAGTCTATTGATTATGCTTACCTCTGTAGTTCCTATTTTCTTCCCTAAGTTCTTTCTCTCCACAATTTGCTCCATTTTTGTTTTCTTTAATTTTTCCTATTCTAACTTCAGATCTTGAGCTGTTTTGTTGATTTCCTTCACCTGTCTTGACTGTATTTTCCTTCAATTCCTTCAGCTGTTTGTTCGAACAATCCTCCGTTTCTTTTATTTCTTTCAGTGATTTAAGTATTTCCTCTCTAAAGGCCACAAACTGTTTGGCTGCAACTTCCTCTGTTTCTTTAAGGATAGCCATAATCTGATTTTATCTTCCTCTAGTTCTTTACACATTTTATTTGTTTCCTCTATTATCTTCTTCATAAGCATAGATGTTAGGTCATCTTCTTGAATTTCAATTATGCTGGGGTGTCGAGGGCTGCTTGCCCCTGGATAACTGGGTTCTGGAGCTGCCATATGGCTCTGTCTTTTGTTGGTTGAGCTTTTACGCTGGCCTCTACCCATTGAGCTGTCTTATGTGCTGGGTGTTAGTGTCTGGTGGTTCCTGGAATCCTGTGGTGGAGAGAATCCCCTTGGCAGGAAGATGATTTTTCCTGAAGGAAGCCTCCTCAGCTTTTTGGGTATGGTCACTGAATGGCCAATGTTTTTCAGGAATTGCCACAGCACACCTCAGGCATACAGACCTGAGTGGTAGCTGTGGTCCTTGTTAGTCTAGAGGGCTCTCCTCTCACCTGGAGAAGTCTTGAAGACAGTTCCCCTGCTTCTGGGTTTCTTCCTGTAAATTTAGTGAGCTGCAGCTGTAACCTAGGTGCCCCGTGGTTTGGTCAGTTTTGTTAGGGATAACTGGTTGCACCTTGGAGCAGTATCTGGGGGTTGATCTCGGGGATTCCAGGCTTCTGTAGGTCTGAGGTTGGAGCTCTGTGTCCCAGCACCCAAGCGGTAGTCAGTGGCAGGTAAGAATTGCTCTCATGCGAGCAGCAGGAGGCTAGTTGATGCACAGCAGGTCTCTGGGATGGCAGTGCGTACACCCGCCAGTCTGTGGGACCTTTTCCAGGGATAGACTGGGTTACCTAAATCAGGCCCCGTTTGCTTACTTCCCTTTGGGGTTTTCTTCCAACAGGGAAACCCATTCTCTGGTGCCCTGGGCTCACAGTTCTGTCTGTGACGGAGAGTTGGGTGTGCAGCAGGTCTCTGGGCTGGCTGCACGTGCACCCAAAGGTCTCGGGGACCTTTTCCAAGGAGATTTTGGGTATCCTAACTCAGTCCTTGTTTGCTTCCTTCTCTGTGGAGTTTTCTTCCAACAGGGAAGCCCTGTCTCTGGTGCCCTGAGGCGCACAGTTGTGTCTGTGACTGGTAGTTGGTGCAGGGCAGGTCTCTGGGCTGGCATTGCATGCACCCGCCGGTCTCGGGGACCTTTTCCAGGGAAATACTGGGTAACCTAAGTTGGTCTCCGTTTGCTTCCTTCCCTGTGGGGTTTTCTCTAGACAGGTAAACCCAGTCTCTTATGCTCTGGGGCATACAGTTCTTCTGTGGTGGAGAGTTGGGTGCGAAGCAAGTTTCTAGGCTCGTGGGTGGAGCCTAGTTCAGGGCTGGTAGCTTGCGCCCACCATTCTGCGGGACTTTTTCCTGGGGAAGACTGGGTGACCTTGGTCAGTCCCCTTTCCTTCCTTCCCTGTGGGTTTTTCTCGTGACTGGGATTCCCAGTCTCTGGTGTTTTTGTGCCCACGGTTCAGCCTGGGAAGGTGATCAGGACATGCAGGTGTGTGGCTCTGGTCTGGCAACCGAGTACCTGCGCCATCCAGGATCTCTTCTGGGTTCTGGCTGGGTGACCTGAGAGTGGCCCCAACTGATTCCTGCACCGTGGAGTTTCCTCTCACCTGGGAAACATGATCGCTGTTGTTTCAGGGCCCAAGAGTTCAGGCTCTTGGTCGCTGTACTGAAAATGCTGTTCTGCAGCTCAGATGCAGCGTCCTCCTGGCGCCGCCATCTTGTCCCGTCCCATATACAATCCTATATAAGGATTCTTAAAATAGGTAACACTTGAAATGAAATCACACCTGACTGAAAACATCCATGATGATGGAGTTTTGTGTTTTGTTGTTGTTGTTGTTGTGTTATGGTTTTATGATAAAAGAGACCTGGAACTGAGGGAGTTTCGAGGAGAAAAGTTGATACAAAATGGGAGATAGAGATGACCGAATCCAAAGCTTCACATAGTACTGCCAGGCACAGGCTATTTCAGCTGAGACGCCTCATGGTTTCTCACTGAAAAAGCTAGAGAATAGGCAGGAAGGTTAGTCCTTGATAAGCATGGCCTTAAAGCAAATTAAATCTCATTCTTCAAGTCTAATTAGTCAGAGCACGTTTTTAATGGTAGATACATAATCTTCTACCAGATGACATGCAATCCAAATATAAAAGGCCAGTCAGCATAGATAACAAATGAGTTGAATGTGGATTTTATCCATTCATCAGCAAATAACTGACACATGCAGAGCACTGTGGGTCACTTAAATGACCTCTGAGTCTAGTGGTATGTATGACACAACAAACAAACAAGCAAACAAACAAAAACCATTAATTACAGTCACTCTGATAACAGCTACGATGGGTGTTTGTACAAAGTGCTATGGGATCACAGAGGCATTAGAAAGTGTTACACGGTATCTGAATCAAGCCAGTCCTGACTTAACATTTTATTGTTTTAGAGATGGTATTAGCAAGTGATTTATACTGTAGTGGTGGGATATGGCTTAAGACAAAGTTGTGACCAAGAGCCCAGCTTCCCTGTGCTTGTGTCAAGATGGAAGAGTATTTGTCCTCCAAACCAGCTGCTGTGTGGGTTTCTCTCCGAGGATATGTTGTTTAAAACTACTCGTTGTAAGTCTGTCTCTTAAAAGAAAAGTCTTCTTGCTAATTTTAATTTGATGCATATATTCTGATGTCAGTCAATGCTCCTTTTCTTCTGAGATGCCGTATCCTACATCAGTACACTAATGAGGATGTAAGGACAGACAGTTGGTTGCCTTGTGTGCTTAAAGGTTGCAGTGTGGTGACTGGTGATACTGCATCGTGGTGATCTGACTGTATTACAAACCTAGGATTTAGCATGTCTGTATTTCTGGGTTTGGGTGTCTGCATGTGTTTCAGCACACTAGCTATATGGGTGTATACACATGGGGGCAACATTACCAGGCACCACCTCCTTAATTGCCATAGACCTCCCTTGCCAGAGTTCAGAAAACAAAGGAGAATTCTTTTACTATAATAAAGAGTAGCAGTCCTATTTAACTAGATCAATTTTTGTTTGTGCATGATTGGTCAATTTTACTACTTGCCCAAAAAATATATAATTTATCATACTGTTATTTCAGAAACTGTAAAACTATGTGTGGAAAAGAGTGTTGAATGTAGTGCCCTGTGCTACAATCTCAGTGCACCTGTGTAGGATGGTGCTGTCAAGTATTTCTCCTGCACAGTTGTTTAAAGTCCTTGGTATTTATATAGCAGGCTATGGGAGGACACTTATGATAGTTTGCTCACCTAATCATTCATCGAGCATTTCCTGAGTACCAGCTATGTGGCAGGCACTGTGTCAATCAGTGAATACTCTTCTCAATAATGTACAATTCAAAAGGAGAAATAGCAGAACAGCTCAGTGATATGAAAGAGAACAGAGCATATGAGTATTTTGTATTTGATGATGTTATTTCCAAACACATCAAATCAAGTTATATTATATAGGAAGAGTATGATTGTCCATATAGAAAAATTTAGGGATTTTTTTTTATGTTATCAAACACACAAAGATTAATTCTATGCAGAGTAAGCATTTGGGTACAATTTCCATTACATATTTATTTTATATTCCACATGTGGTTGTAGAGCAGCTGGTAGCTGTCCGTTCTCTCCTTCTGCCATGAGGATCCAGGAAATCAAACTCTGACCCTTACGTAGGCTTGGAGGCAGTGCCCTCACCTATTGAGACAACCCCATTTAAGTATTTTAAAGTGATTTAAATATAAAATCAATTAGAAGAAAAAATAGAGGAATGTATTTTTATAGCTCATTGGGACAGAAAGATCACACTTAGAATACCAACACCAAAAAAGCAGTTGGAAGATGACTGACAAATGTCACTAAATAAAGCATAAAAACCTGATAATATCAAAGCTGGTTGTGAAATTTTCTAGTAAAAAAATATGCTAATATTGGAACAGCACTCACTAAAATGATGTTTTACCTACTATGTGGTCCTCAGATTTTCTGACATTGAAAAACTACCTAAGCATTTACTTCAATGGGTAAACTCTCTATATTATAAAAGGAAGGACAAATACTCAGCAGAAAGGGAAACAAATGAAAAACAGAGAACATGTACATTTAATACAACAGAGAAGTTAACCAAAAATATTTGAGCACAGTAGTGTGAACGTAAAATGAAATATCATCTCAACCCAAAAGACTGGCATAAAAGACCTATGTCAACCTATATATATTTCTAGAGGGTGAAAAGCCAGGTGTTAATGTTTCAAAAAGAAAGTACAGTCTCTTTGGCCAAGCAAGTCTAAGAAATTATCTTGTAGACACAATTGCATACTATCCAAAGATAGTACTTGAAATATTTTTTTTAAATAACAGAAGATTGGGAGTTAATTTCATCCAGGGTGGAGGCTTTCCGGTTGGATGCTTTTAGCTCACAGCAGTTCCGCTGTGACACCCTTCCTGCACTCCAGTGTTCTCTTTTAACATCTTGCCTGGAACCTCTGTAACAAACTTGATAGCCAGGACATCAAAAGATTATTATTATTATTTATGTAAATGTGTATATTGTGGGTGTATATTTAATCTGTGTCCTTTAAGACTCTTCTGATGCTTCTTCAGACTTACTCAGTAACTTACAAACTCCCTTCAAAATAAACCAGAGTCAAATAATTGTTGCATAAGGTATGAGAATAAACAAAACCAACATTTG
Organism: Pachyuromys duprasi; assembly: GCA_028658305.1. Classification (NCBI taxonomy): domain Eukaryota; kingdom Metazoa; phylum Chordata; class Mammalia; order Rodentia; family Muridae; genus Pachyuromys; species Pachyuromys duprasi. Next base: position 24,170,334 of record CM053744.1, read on the forward strand.
GGCTTGGAGGACTTTGAAATTCATGTAGTCAGAAAACAAATCAGTAAAATATACTTGAAAGTAGAAACCCACTGGGAGATGTGTGGCCCTGTTATTTTTTTTTAAACTTTAAGTGGATGGATTTTTTTATGTACATAATGACAAGGGAAGCATTTGTCTCTTTTGAATTGCTTTATGAATCAAAAACCATGCAGGTTGTACACCTCCACCAATATCACAACAGTGTTATAGAATGTTGCTAATTGAATCTAAAAAGGTTTGCTCTCAAAAGCTCAGTAACCACAACCCAGATTTACTTGGCTGGTTTGTTGGTCCTAGATGGACCTCCCTGGTGTCTTTTCTCTAAAACTATCATTACTAAGCTAAGTGACTTGTGTCTTGCAGGCTTATTTCCACCTGGGTATCAATGAGAAGTTAGGACTGTCTGGAAGGCCAGACAGGCCCATTGGCTGCCTTGGTACATCAAAGGTGAGTGTGTGCTCTCCTCATGGAGTGACTTTGGGTAGTAATTCAGAATGCTGAAATCATACTTGGCCTCTGGCAGGCCCCTGTCATGTCTCATTATGTGCTTGGGGCAGTTATCTGAATCCCAATTTTCTGCACATAAATCTTACTTATTGTGTGTCTCATTGCTGAAACTTTCTGGGAATAAATGAACATCCCACTGCCATGTCATTGCCAAACTTTGTAAAACATTTATAATAATTTTTATTCAAGCATAGGATTTTCAAACTTATTAGAAACTTACTGTCAAACTGGTTCAAGCAAAAAAAACTTTAAAATTAATACTTTATGAATTTTGTTACTTTATTTGCCTATTCAGAAATAAGAATCAATATTCACTGAGACTTAGGACACTCCACCTTCGTGTTTTGTATCGGTTTGCTTTCTCTTTCCTCTTGCAGAGTTATCGCATCCTAGGGAAGACTGTGGTCTGTTACCCTATCATCTTTGACCTAAGTGACTTCTACATGTCTCAGGATGTTCTGCTGCTCATAGATGACATAAAGGTAGCTCTGCACTGAGATGAGTTTGTTCACACTGATTTCTGTCAGATGTTGTCAAGTGGAGAATTCCTGGGTGTCTGTGACACTAGGTTATACCCAGTAAAACAGCGCCTTTGCAGAGGTTGGAAGTTTGGCCACACTAAAATAAAATTAGACTCTTCTAGAAATGGAAAAGATCCCATTTAAAACTGTGCTTGTTTGTTACTAATAGTTCATCTCCTTTGGAGCAGAAATCAAATTAGCAGAATAATTTTAGTTCTGACCACTATCTAGTAGGTCTCCCCTAACCCATAGCTCTATGGTTAAGATCTGCTGCACTCCATTCTCTGTATGTAGAGAAGAAAGGCTTAGAACCATGCTCACTACACGTGGAAGCAGACTTTTCCTGTTTAATTCTTGACTCCATTATTTACCGGCTGTATGTTCTCAGGAAAGTTATTTAGTTCCTGTAAAACCATATAATAGAAGGGCTGTTCTGAAGAACCGATAAATTAGTATGTGTGAAACAGTCAAAAAGTACCGGGTGCATGGTGGAAAGTTACACAATGGTCATGAGAATACATATCTAATCAAAGCACTCTCCATGTGTAACTCACAGTTTGCACAGATTTTCTTCTGCCTCTTGGTCCTAGCCCATAATGAAAGGTAGTGATAGTCTTCTAGGTGATACAGCATGTGGGCAGTTGTTTCCCAGTACATTCAGGAGCTGTACTTTTTTAGGAAGAGAAGGAAACATGAAGGGATGAGGAAGAGAAAGACATGAATGAGTGAGACCCTTAAAACATAGAGTAAAGTTTAAAATGAAAATGATGCTATGCTTCTAAGTAGCCTATATTATCCAGGGTTTGATTATAAACTGTTATAAGTGTTACGGGCTCTTTGCCTCTCAGTTGAGGATCCCAGTAATCTCAGATACTATTCCATGACATCCTTCCTCAATCTAATTTTTTTGATAGAATGCACTACAGTTCATTAAGCAATATTGGAAAATGCATGGACGCCCACTTTTCCTTGTTCTCATCCGGGAAGACAACATAAGGTAGGTTGATGGCAAGTAAGCTCTGGGATAGACGAAATGGCTCCGCACTTAAGAGCCTATTCAGCTCTTGCAGGCGACCTGAGTCCAACTCCCAGCATTCATGTCAAGTGACTCACAGCAAACAGCTCCAGGGGATCTCACGCTCTCATCTGCCCTCTATGGGTATCACATTCATGTGCACACACCCACACACAGCCACACACACATCACATCTTTAAAATAGTAAGTTACCCTTGCTATTAACCTCGCTATTAACACAGAAAGTTTGAAAGCAGTGCCTCCTGGTATTTTTGTATTCTTACCATGTTGTAAGTTCTTTCGCATATAGAGCAAATATTTAATTGTTAATCTCCTTTTCTATTGTTAATAGGCTTGTTTTGTTTATCTGCTTTATTCTAGAGGCAGCAGATTCAACCCCATATTAGACATGTTGGCAGCCTTTAAAAAGGGAGTAATTGGAGGAGTCAAAGTCCATGTTGATCGTCTACAGGTAGCCATCTAAACTCCATGTCTCCAGTTCAGGACAGCTAACCTGCTGTGTTTCTCAAATGTGTTTTACAAGTTTTATCTTGTGCTTACCTTCCTACTCCTCCTGGCCCCATCTCGGCTTATCCAGTTGTTCCAGTAGGTGCTTTGAACAGTGACTATTTCCTAGGCAGAATTTTAGACTTTGGCAGCTTTACTTCTTGTTGGTATATAAGGAAACAAGTCCATAAGTGGACTAATGACTTGCTTATAATTTGGGGCTTTTACAGCCATTTTGGTTGTCTCTTGGTCACATGCTGCTTTGCACACTAAACTGTAGCATCCAACCAGGAGAAAGCTTTGTTCCATCCAAGCATCACAGCATTACCCACACAATTCCTAAATGGAAGGGCATTGGTCCCCAGCTAGAGCACTGTTGCCTCCTTTTCTATGTCCTCTTCCAGAAAAATCAGGTACTTTTAACTAGTCCAATACCCTCTAATATCAAGTAATGTTTTAAAATTGAAATCTATAGAGTATTGATAATATTTGGCACTTAAGCTAAACATTTACTTTATGAAGAGAAATAGCCTAAAGATGAGTAGGCTATAAATATAAAATGTTAATTAAAATTATTTATGTCTTTTGTATATTGGTTATCAAGTTTGAGAATTTAGTAATTTTTTTTACTCTTTCTTATACCTTACATGACAATCCTGCTGTCTTTACCTTCAGAATGTATCCAGACTCTAATTTGCTTCCCCTAGCGTTGATACCATGATGCGCCTGCCATCAGCCCTCACTAGACTTTTCTGTCATTTCCTGAATTCTGCTATAGACAGTTGGTTAGCCTTGTCACACTCACTTGTCACTGGCGGTTATGCTGACTCTAAGCCTCTGGTGACCTCTTTCCTCACACACACAGAAGTGGAAACCAGAGTCCCAAAGATGGTCTGTATGATCTGCAGCTTCTGCACCTTCATGATGGGCCCAGCTTTCTACCATCTCCCTACGCACTCTATATCAGCCACCTATCTTCTTTATTGCTTCTAAAAGTCACCCTGCGTGCTCCTACCCTAGGGCCTTTGCGCTTGGTAGTCCTCCTCCAACCTGAGTGTTGACTACAGTCCTACTTCAGTGTCTGATTTCCTTTGTCATTTTGCCAGAGAAAATTTCTCTGGTCACATACATATAATGGCTAACCAGTCTCCTCCTATTCCTCTGCCCTAGTACCCCTTCCCCTATTGTTCTTCTACTTAGCACTTATTTTTCTAATTTGGACTTGCCATCATCTGATATACATTAAAGTTTATATTCTCCATCTCATATACATACTTATAAGAACAACCTCGGGGACCAAAAATTTTATATTCGTTTATGCTAATTCTTAGCACCTAATACAACACTTGCATATAACAAATGATTAATAAATATTTATGTAACAAATTACTTTGCCCAAGAATAAGCTGTAGAGATATGAGCTAATGTGTTAGAAATACCATTCAACAAATCCACTTGAAGATCCTGCCCTCCAAAATTTCCTGGTCTAAGAGCAGCTTGTAGCTGGACCACACTGGAATGTGCGCCTTCGGCTTTCTCATTCGTACTCTGCAAGGGCGATCGGTGTGCCTGTGTCATGTGTCCTTCCTGCATCTGGGGATACTTACTTGTGGGTATTCCTCTTTCATCATTTCTTCTAGAGAAATGATAGATTCATTTGCCACCAAAAGCAATATTTCCTATCCACAGCTTCTTCATATTTGAAGTAAACTGGGAAAAAAAAGATATGTGTTAGAAAATCTTAATAAGAATACCTGATTTAAAATAATAACTGGAAGCTTGTTTTCTGACAGTTCCCTAAATAAATAGAAGTGCTAGGTAGTGCTGAAAAACCATTGTATATTATCACCCATTCGTACTACTCAACACGAACCACTGACCAACAAAAAATGTTTGAGTTTAGACTCATTTAGTTGCTGAACATATAATTAAGAAGTAGAAGTAGTAGAATATCGAATGACTAAATATGGGTTGCCACATGCCAGAATACAGAGAAGCAGTAGCTTAGATAATCATTACCTTCATGGTCTTTCAAGAGAGTTGGTTATTACATCACTGGGTGGTCCTGAAATATATTACAGTGTCAGGATCCAAAGTGTAATTTTCTGTTGCCTTTCCCAAAAACAAGTTAGTACTTCGTTTTTCTAAAAGTTTAGTAAATACTGTAGTACTTTAGTACCTCATTTAAATTAAAGACATATATAGATAGAGGTTTAAATAATCAGTGGGGACTCTGGACTCAATCCCTAGCACTGTAATAAATAAATAAATGCCTGTAATTCAAAGAACAGAGAGACCATCTCATGGTGGCTTTCCTACTTAATATGACTCATGAATATGCTGCTTGATGTATACAGTCTATTTATAGATGTTTGTATTCTCTTTTAATTTGTTACATATAGAGATGTTTGATTTTAAAATTCTCATTTAGGAAATTGCTTCAAAATTGTATTTAAGTAAACTTCAGCATTACTTATAGAAAAGTATGAGTATAGAGTGAAGCTTGACAGACATAAACATTTGAATCATCACATTGCAGACACTGATTTCTGGGGCTGTAGTGGAACAGCTTGACTTTCTACGAATTAGCGACACAGAAAAGTAAGTCTCTTTGATTTACTTAGTTTTTGCTTTTGTGTGTGTGTGTGGTTACGATAGGAAAACAGGAAATCTGAAATGTTTCTTTTGATTTCCAGGCTTCCAGAGTTTAAGAGCTTTGAAGAACTAGAGTTTCCCAAGCATTCAAAAGTCAAACGACAGAGCAGTACTGCAGATGCTCCTGAGCTGAGACAGGAGCCGGACATCACCATTGCCGAGTGGAAGAACAAGTCCACGCATGAAATCCTTCAGAAGCTGAATGTGAGCAAAATGTAATCACACCTAGCCCTAAGAGGCTGCCAGAAGGAGACCTCCCAGTCAGACCGTGTCTCTGTGTCCTCTGAAAGAAATGGGTGGCTGGTCTGTGGCCAGGGCAGGCAGTGAAAGTGTCCTCTTGGGCCAGAGTCAGTGTGGGTATATGAAAGACTGCAGATGGGTAAGAGTTTCTCAGATTGGAGCTTGGTGTAAAGTAAAGACAGAGTCAATGATGGCTGCCTTTGGGTTCTTCCAAAGGTTCATTCAGCACTCCTCTCCTGCTCCGTCCTCAGCCCTCCTACCCCAGAGTTTAGCCCCAGTGACTGCTTTATCGCTCCCGTCACTGAGGAGCATGGTCCTCTACTTTAGCTGTATGTGTATTTAAACCGTTTATGGCTCTCTCCTGAGAGTATTCACATTTGTATAAAGAAATGAAACCTTACTGATAGAGCTGTAAACATGGGTCATGTTTGGCCATACAGATTTGAGTATGTCAACTAGATTCTTTCCTTCCAGTCATGGCTAGCATCTTATTAATCCATACATAGACAATAATACCACATAGCAGTCACAAAGCACATACACAGTGTCCTGAAATACAGATATTCTATAAGTGTCCCACCCTGTGATGTGTCTCTCTATCTACACTGACAGTAGCATGGCCTCCCATTTATAAATAAGTAAAATCAAGAAGAGAGTGACTTGGCCAAGTCTCAGATGGTGATGTGTTAATTAATACTTGTACACACTATACAGAGTCTGTCCATCAATTATTTTGCTTTCTGGAACACTTAGTCATTAAATCCTGCTGTGTCCAGTAGCTGGCTTGTGTACCCGCTGCTTTCAAGGCATCTTAAACCAACAGGTCTGTGATGTCATATTTACTGTATCAACAACATCTTATCTTCCTTGGGTTCCTCTCTGCATTGTATGCTTTATTATTAGTTAAGTCCTATGGTTACTGATACTCATTTCATCCCAGTTCCTTATGCCAATTGATACTTTCAGGACTGCAGTTGTCTGGCTGGTCAAACCATCCTACTGGGTATCCTTCTCAAAAGAGAGGGCCCCAACTTCATCACAATGGAAGGTAAGAGTAAATGAGCAGGGATATATCTACAACATAGATTGAACAGCTATCAGAAATGCATAAAAATGTTCACTGTTCTAAGTTACTTCCTCTTCCATTAACTCTTCCACTTTTTAAATGGAAAGCAACCCTTCACCCTTAAGTGCAATGGACTCAGACTTGACTCTCATGCAGGCTGGCTCCCCTGCTTGGCTGTTCTTACAGCCTGGATTCTACTGTGACTATGAACTTCTCATTACAGGAGCTGCATATTGACATTTCTGTTTCCTGTTTATTTCCTGTAAATTTTCAAGAATAGTACTGAATAGTAATATTTATGGAACTTGGCTTCTTTCTGGTTTGTAGCAGCCATTTGGAACAGAATGTGGCACTTAGTGGAATTTTGCTCTGAAAGGGATCAATAAAAATAAGTCATTTCTAATTGTGTCTGTGTCCACTCTACCCTGAGGAGGAGACCCAGTTATGCTTGAAGTCTACATTTGTATGTGGTCATTGCTTTGAGGAATCCTTAAGTTCTACATCATGTTCTCTCTGGCATTTTATAGTACAGAATAATATAGAATAGATTGAAGTATATTTAATTTCCAGTCATCAGACTTTTTGTCTTATCGTAAAACCCTATCTAGTAGAACATGTTGATTTGGTTAAAGTGAAACTGCCCTCACCACATACTTGACAGTTCTGGTAATAAACTCATCCTTCACAGATGACAGTAGTGTCTACAGTTCTGGTAATGAACTAAACTGATTCAGATGAAGCCTCCTTAATTTCTGCATTGTTGTAGCAGTTACAATTCTTGAGTGTTATGAAGCAGATTTCAAAGAAATTCCTTCTTTTTTAAAAAAATTTATTTATTTTTATTTTTTATTAATCACAGGTTATGTACTTTGTATCCCAGCCATAGCCCCCTCCCGCATTCCTTCTCTATCCCTCCCAACCCTTCCTCATCTCCTCCCTGCCCCTTTCCAAGTCCACTGATAGGGGGACCATCTAACCCTAGCTTATCAGGTCTCTTTAGGACTGGCTACAATGTCCTGTTCTGTGGCCTAGCAAGACTGCTCCTCCCTGGGGGGAGAGGGGGCGAGAGGGTCAAAGAGCCAGCCATTGAGTTCATGTCCAAAATAGTCCCTGTTCCCCTTACTAGGGTACCCACTTGGATACTGAGCTACCATTTGCTACATCTGAGCAGGGGTTCAAGGTTATATCTATACATGGTCCTTGGTTGGAGAAACAGTCTCAAAAAAGACCCCTGTGCCCTGATATATTTGGTCATTGTGGAGCTCCTGTCCTCTCCGGGTCTTACTAACTCTGCCTTTTTTCATATAATTCCCTGCCCTCTGCCAAAGATTTGGTTATGAGTCTTAATATCTGTTTTGATACACTGCTAGATAGAGTCTTTCCAAGGCCCTCTGTGGTAGGCTCTTGTCCTGTTACTTGTTTTCCCCTACATCCAATGTCCATCCCATTTGTCTTTCTAAGTGAGGATTGATCATCTTGCCCCAGGTCCTCTTTCTTGTTTGTCTTTATTAGGTGTATAGATTTCAGGATGTTGATCCTATCATATAGGTCTATATAAGTGAGTATATACCATGTGTGTCTTTCTGCTTTTGGGATACCTCACTCAGGATGATTGTTTCCAGGTCCCACCATTTGCCTGCAGATTTCATGATTTCCTCATTTTTAATTGCTGAGTAGTATTCCATTATGTAAAAGTACCACAATTTCTGTATCCATTTTCAACTGAGGGAAATCTAGGTTATTTCCAGGTTCTGGCTATTACAAATAAAGCTGATACAAACATAGTTGAACAAATGTCCTTGTTGTGTACTTGAGGATCTTTGGATATATGCCTGGGAGTGGTATACCTGGATCTTGAGGAATCACTATTCCTAATTGTCTAAGAAAGTGCCAAATTGATTTCCAGAGTGGTTGTACAAGTTTGCATTCCCACCAACAATGGAGGAGGGTTCCTTTTTCTCCACATCCTCTCCAGCATGTGTTGTCACTTGAGTTTTTGATCTTAGCCATTCCGATGGGTGTAAGGTGAAATCTCAGGGTCGTTTTGATTTGCATCTCCCTGATGGCTAAGGACATTGAGCATTTCTTTAAGTGTTTTTCTGCCATTCTACAATCCTGTACAGAGAGTTCTCTGTCTAGCTCCGTACCCCATTTTTTAATTGGATTACTTGATTTGTTGCTTTTCAAATTCGGTAGTTCTTTATATATTCTGGATATTAGCCCTCTGTCAGATATAGGGTTGGTGAAGATCCTTTCCCAGTCTGTAGGCTGTTGTTTTGTTTTGATGACAGTATCTTTTGCTTTACAGAAGCCTTTCAGTTTCATGAGGTTCCATTTATTGATTGTTGCAACAATCAATATTTGCAACAGCAAATGTTGGTGTTCTGTTCAGGAAGTAGTCTCCTGTGCCAATGAGTTCTAGGGTCTTCCCCACTTTTTCTTCTAACTAATTTAATGTGTCTGGTGTTATGTTGAGGTCTTTGATCCACTTGGACTTTAGTTTTGTACAGGGTGATAAATATGGATCTATTTTCATTTTGTTTTCTCCATCTATGTTGATTGAAAGCTTTGCTGGGTATAGTAGTCTGGGTAGGCATCTGTGTTCCCTTAAAGACTGCATGACCTCTGCCCAGGCTCTTCTGGCTTTCATAGTTTCTGATGAGAAGTCTGGTGTGATTCTGATCAGTCTACCTTCATATGTTACTTGACATTTTTCCCTTGCTGTTGTTAATATTTTTTCTTTGTTTTGTAGGTTTAGTGCTTTGAATATGATGTGACGAGAGGTATTTCTTTTCTGGTCTAGTCTATTTGGTGTTCTGTAGGCTTCTTGTATGTTTATGGACATCTCTTTTTTTTTTAATTTGGGGAAATTTTCTTCTATGATTTTCTTAAAAATGTTTTCTGGTTTTTAGAGCCTGGAGTCTTCTTTTTCATCTATTCCTATTATTCTTAGGTTTCATCTTTTCGTGGCGTCCCTGATTTCTTGAATGTTTTGTGTTTGGGACTTTTCTGATTTTACTTTTTCTTTGAGTGAGGAATCAGTTTCAGCAAGTGTATCTTCAGCTTCTGAGATTCTCTCTTCCATCTCTTGTATTCTATTGGTGATGCTTACCTTTGTGGTTCCTGATCTTTTCTCTACGTTCTCCAGTTCCAGAGTTTTCTCTGTTTGTGTTTTCTTTATAGATTTTAATTTTGTTTTCATGCTTTGCACCATTTCCTTCATCTGAATGAAGGTGGCTCCTATTTTTCTAGAATTTTAAATAATTATTTTAACAATTTTTAATTATTAAAATACTATTCAATAAAAATATTGGAAGCAGTCTTGTTTTTTGTTTATTTTTAGTTATTGCTGGGAAGTATTTTCAAAGCAGTTTTATAAACTTGGAAATAAATGTCTTAGATATCTGGAAGACTTTAGCTTTGCTTTTTTATTTGTTTTCATTTGGCAGTCCTGGGGATGGAATCTCAGGCCTCAGCCCTGCGTGCCAGGAAAATGCCCTGCACTGAGCTGCATGGACTCTCCAGCCCCATTATTGTTGTTTGTTTTGAGGCGACCTCACTAAGTTGCCCACACTATCCTTTGACCCACTCTGTGGCCCAGGCAAGCACGTGCAGCCCTCCCACCTCAGTGTGGTGAGGTAAGCACTGCCTGCGCTGCCAGGCCCAGAACCTGGGTACGGTTTAAATTAAGACTGTAAAAATAAGTGAGGGGAAAATTCTAAAGGTAGTTTTCCCTATACTTAATAACTTTTTGGTGCTTAGTTTGCTAACATTGGTTCTTTTTTATTGTTGTAAATTTATTTTTTATTACAATTTATTCACTTTGTATCCCTGCTGTGGCCCCCTCCCTCATCTCCTCCCAATCCTGCCCTCCCTCCTCCTTCCCCGCCATTCCCCTCACCTAGTCCACTGATAAGGGAGGTCCTCCTCCCCTTCTGTCTAACCCTAGCCTATCAGGTCCCATCAAGACTGGCTGCATTGTCTTCTTCTGTGTCTTGTCAAGGCTGTACCCCCTCCCGAGGGAGGTGCTCAGAGAGCCTGACACTGAGTTCATGCCATAGACAGCCCCTGCTCCCTTACTAGGGAACCTACTTGGAGACTGAGTGTATGGGCTACATCTGAGCAGGGGGTCTAGGTTATCTCCATGCATGGTCCTTGGTTGGGGTATCAGTTTTTGCAGGGCCCCCAGGGCTCAGGTTTTTTTGACTCTGTTGGTCTCCTGTGGACCTGTCCCCTCCAGGTCTTTTTGTCTCCCCTTCTTTCATAAAATTCCCTACACTCTACCCAAAGTTTGGCTATGAGTCTCAACATCTGCTTTGATACCTCGATCAGTAGAGTCTTTCGGAGGCCCTCTGTGGTAGGCTCCTGTTCTGTTCCCTGTCTTCTCCTGCTTCAGATGTCTATCAGCTTTGCCCTTCTAAATGGGGACTGAGTGTCTTCCCTAGGTTCGTTGATTCTTACTGACAAAACCAGTCAAGAGTATAGACTGCGTGTGAGTCATGGCGAAAGTGTGACTCTGTGGGGTGTGTTATCTGGGTATTGGTGGGAATGATCATAGCCCCACACTCTTATCAAAGCCTTAGTAAACTTCCATTAAAAAATAGGCTTTTATTCAGATAACTAATATTTTACTATGTTCTGTTTTCTGTTGAAAGGTAAGGTTGTATTTGTTTAAAAGTTTATGTTACACATTAGTTAAGAAAGCAATAGAATTTTGAAAACTGCACCAAATAATAAAGGTGCTAGGAACAAAAGCTTCTTGTCTGGGTTACATATTTAAGCCAGTCAGCTCAAAACAAGAGGTTTTTTTTTTTAATTTATTTTTATATCAATCACAGGTTAGGTACTTTGCATCCCAGGCATAGCCCCCTCCCTCATTCCCTCCCACCCTCCCACTCCCTCCCTCATCTCCCTCCTCCCCGCCCCCTCCAAGTCCACCAACAGGGGAGGACCTCCTCCCCTTCCATCCAACCCCAGCTCATCCTGTCTCCTCAGGGCTGGCTGCAATGTCCTC
>CM053744.1:24181979-24201189 GCA_028658305.1 Pachyuromys duprasi
GCCCCATCTGAGCGGGGATTCCAAGCCACATCCACACATGGTCTTGATTGTAGAAACCGTCTCATACAAGACCCCTGTGCCCTGCTCAGTTTGGTCTTTGTGGAGCTCTTGTTCTCCCCGAGTCTCACCAACCTTCCCCAGATCTATCATTACTTCTCGCCCTCTGCCAAAGAAGAGGTTTTTTTTATTTATTTATTTAAGGGAAATTAAATGTTGTGCATTTAATTAAACGCTTTCTTCAATGAAGACTGTCTTTATTCCATGTCTAGGTACTGTGTCTGACCACATTGAGAGAGTATACAGAAGAGCTGGCAGCAAAAAGCTCTGGTTTGTATTAGTTTCCCTGTTATGTTTTAATTTTTGTATCATTATATTCAGTAGCTTAAAGATAACAATTGTATCTTACAGATGTTTTTCATCCTAATTTTGACATTTAGACTCTGAAGTTATGGCACCCTAACTTCATGCTTTCGAAGGGTATTCCCATTTCACAGGACACTAAAGAAAACTATCTGGGAATAAAAACCTTCCCAGGGGTTGAGCGTGGGGAACCCTCGCTGGTCTGACAGGGTCATGATTCTGCTCTGCTGCACCGCCTCAAGGAAGAGCTTTTAGTGTTATCCGTGTTTGGAAAGTCTGTTCTGTTGTTTTAGAAGACACTAAGAGACCATTTAATCATAATCAAAAGTAATGAGAGGTGATTATCTCATCACTTAATTTGAAAGAGTCATGAATAAGGCTGTCTAAATTCACAATGAGGAGAGTGTACCTAAACATGCAGCTTGGAATTTTGATTAAATTAAGCATCAAGTAGTTTCTTGTGAAACTCCCTTAATCTGAGTAATCCTTAAATTTCCAGTCTCTGAAATAAGGGACTGGACAAAATTTCTACATAGTACTTCATCTCTACTTTATGGTGAATACACTTTTCCTGCCTGGAGACATAGTAAGCATCTAGCTTAGCTATCTCAGATTCCCACTGTGAGTTCTTGGTGCAATAAGATGTGCAGTCAATGTTTGTATAGATAGTGGGCTTCACTGTACCTATAGTATCGTTTGGGCTAAGCAAAACCAGTTCTTGCTTCTGCATTATACTTATGTCTTTGATAAAACAGTAAGTAGCAAACATTTAAAAATGCTGACTGTTATATTTAAACAGAGTCCTGGAAGCTTTATTTATTCTATTCTCCCTTTTATGGCTTTCCACTGCCCCCAGGCTGGCTGTGCGGTACGGGGCTGCATTTACCCAGAAATTTTCCTCCTCTATAGCCCCACACATTACCACCTTTCTGGTACATGGGAAACAGGTAACATGCACAGAATTTGGGAAACTCAAGTTGCTTGATACGTGTGGGTTTATCTGCATTCTGATGGTTACATGTGTCTTTTGGTGTTCAAGTATTTGATGAAAGAGTCTCTCTAGAACTGGGAAATATTTGTTTCACTAACTTGGTCAGCTGTCGGCTTGATTTTCTACTAGTCCTTTCATGTTGTAATTAAGAAATAGAAATGCTTGTTATAGGCCAATTTCTGTGGATATCTTGAAATTTTAAAAACAATGGTATTTTCAAACCTACATTTTGATTTTACTTTCTCTAAGTGTTCACATAAATTTTATTTCTGAGGGGAAATGTCTTATATATTGCATGTGGTGTAATTTGGGGGGTGTAAATCTGTTCTCTCTACATTCTAAGACGTTTTCAGGAATATAAAAATAAAAGTGTGAATTCCTTCCCCCAACATTCTGTCTTTATCAAGAAAGAGAGAGTAATTCACTTCAGAAATGCAGTGCTGAGTCCTCTAATCCCAGCATCTGATTATCCAGGTACCAAAAGCAACATAAGTCAAAGCTAGAGAGAGATGGCCCAGCAGTTAAGAGCACACACTGCTCTTCCAGAGGACCCAGGCTTGGTTTCTCACATGTGGCAGCTAACAGCCGCTGGCAACTCTGGCTCCAGTCTCTGCAGGCACCCACACTCACATGCACATACCTACATGCACACATTCTCAGAGTTTAGAAATAATATTGTAGAAAGAAACACGGCATAAATTGGTATAGTGGTCAGTCACAGGTACATAATGCTTTTATGCATTTCTTGATGCGAAGCAGAATGTCCTCTTAATTCCTCCCTCTCCCATCCCAATTAAAAGAATAGTTAGGGCCTCTTGTTCTTTTTCTTTCCCTTATCTTTTAGAAATTGATCTTGGCACCAGTGATGCCTTTTGCCACTGCTTGGTGGCTGTGGTGAGGGTGAGACATGCCTTCCCCAATTCTAGATGGTCTTTCTTCAAGGTCAGGTCTAATGAGAATTTACTGCTGCTTCTCTATCATGTGAGGACCCAGCTGTATACACTTTAACATTTCCCCAAAAATGGGCACCATTTATTCACCTTCTTTTCTGTTTGTGAAGATCTGGCCTGCTTTCTTCTTTGCCCTCAGGTCGGTTGTACGCCGTGCAGCAAGTCTTTTAAGTAAAGTAGTGGACAGCCTGGCCCCATCCATTACTAATGTTTTAGTGCAGGGCAAACAGGTAAGTAGCTGCTTTCCACACACACAGTCACAACAGTTTCTGGTTAGCACACTTATATCTGCAGACATCGGTGTCAGAGACTTCTCTAAAGAGATTACCAGTGAGTGGCTTGGGAGTTTCTTCAAAAGTCTTTTTCCTCAAGCAAAAAAAGATGCTTTCACAGTCTGAAAGCCACAGAGCAGTTAGTGGGCCATCTCATTTTCATCCTGCACCTTAGGGCTAGAATTTTCAGCCCCCATGTTTATTTGAGTTCAGTGCAGATTCTGGTGTAGAAAATAGACTAATGTACCTACTGAGGCACTCAGATTTATGATGGGCAAAGCAAAGCTAGGTGCAAAGCAGAGGACACATTTTCCTTCCATTCCACCTGATCACTGCCTTCCCACTGCTAAGAAACTCAAGAAAAGCCAGAATCTACATGCCTGCTCTGCTCCTTCCCTTCACCTCTAGACCATCTCTTCCTCTAACTCCTTCTACCAGTAAATTCTGGCTTACTGCTCACAGGGCCAGCTACGATTGGCGCTCTCGCTCTCTTTCCTCCCTCCCCTCTTGCATCTTCCCTGCTCTCCCCTCTCCTCTCTCTCTCTCCATCCCTCTCTTGTCTCCACTTCTCCCTTTCTTCTTCCCTCCATTCTGTCTACCCCTCCCCTTCCTCTTGCTCTCCTTCTCTCCCTGTCCAGTCCTTTGTCTCTGTCCAAGATCCTTGATGGTAAATGGGTTAAGTTGAGCTATGCATGCTGCTGCTCATTTCCCTTCATCTCTAATCATCTGCTGATTCATTGGTTAGAGTGAAAACCTGTTTGCTTTCTGTCTCTCCTTTGGAAATGGATGTGTTTATTGTCTGTTCCTAACAGCTAATCTAGAAATATAGTAAGCTTTAATAATAATGGAGTTTTTTTAACCTTTTTTAATACAATCAACCAATTGCTCATATTTCAGGGATCTTAATTAAGACTGAAATAATTTAAATCAGATACATAGCTTCGGGGATGTTAGAATAATGTTATTTACCTTCTCTTAGAATGTTGTTTAACACTTAAACATAAATACACTAATAAGAAATTACTGGAAAAAGTTACTTTCCATATAGTTTTTTCCATGCTCCACACAAGGGTGTAAGCTTTAAACCACTGTCAGTGTCAGGAAGTGTTTACTCAGCACCTTTTACTACTAGGATCTTTATCTATAGCCAGAGTCTTTCACAGCCACCACAGCTGTGAAAGAAAGCTAGGCTTCAGGAAACACGTTTCCCATTGGTTTTAGGCCCTATCGCACTGAAGTATAGCCACTTCTATGTGTGGTCATAGGTTTTAGAGCTAAGGGGTTACTGGCCTAACGCTAGAAGGGTGGGCTTGGGTTTGTCTTATCCATTCTGAACGATATCCAGAGGAGGCTGTACCCTGCGTTTAAGACCCTGTTCCCACATTCCAGAAGCCTCAGAACCTGTCCTCCAGCTGTGGCTAGACTCTTGTCCCTCAGGCCAACACATCTCCCACAGAAACTTTCAGTATTACAAGCAGTGAGGCCAGACTGAGGCCATAGACCAGCAGCTCAGCCTAATGACAGGTGTAGGTAGTTTCCTCATTGACTTGTTCCCATCCCTTCACAGGTGAAGTCATGGAAATAGATCAAAGCGTGCATTTGCCCTTGTGTAAGATCTGTTCCAGCCTGAGTAGTGTGGTTTCCTCAGACAACTTGTAAACTGTCTCAAGCTCTCTTGTATAAAAGTAGTTTACTCATCATTATCTCCAGGAGCTAATTATTTCGCTTTTGTTTTCTTTACATAAATGGCATTTTAATCAAAGTAACCATATGAATATTTACTGGTTGGTGTCATTAATTTATGATAAACCAGTAGTTCTTATAGGTTGATTTTTAGATAGATAGATAAGATAAGATATAGATGTGGATATATTCTAAAGCCCAGACTGGCCCCAGACTCATAATCCCCCTGCCTCAGCTTCCAAGAGAATTGATTCTAGATGTTCACCACTATACCAAGCCAGTTCTTACTTTTAGTCCATTACAACATTAAAAAGAATGTTTTACTCCTTCCCTCATCTCAAAATCACATGTCTTTGAGGTACTGTCGCTTTTCCTGCCTTGAACACTTATAAGCTGTATGCAGAAGAGGTAGAAAGTGTTGATGAGGAGGAAGCAAGAGCCACAGACCCCTCTGAGAAGCAGCTGGCCAAGGAAAGAGGAGAGATGCAGGCATTCTCTTGCAAGCTCTAGCAGCGCTTTCTGCTTTGAGTTTTCTTTATCATTTCTTTCTGAGCTTTTTCCTTTCACAGGCTTGTGGACAGTCAATCCATTCATTCATACCACAGGCGAGCCATCTGGTGTCACGGATCATAACCCTCCATACATACCTAACATTATTCCAGGATAAGTGACAGCTACAGAGAAGCTACACAGCCTTCCTCCTGACTTTGGAAAGGTTGAAATGTTGTTAAAGAGCAGGAAGTTTTACTTTAGAAACTGTAAAAATAGCTCTCTCAAATGCTGAGCTGTGTAGTAAAATACAACTATTGAATGTATTTTGGTTCCTCTAAGGGACTTCCTAGCACTAAAATTGCCCCCTCCCAAATTAATAGTTATTTATATGTTCTCACCTTTACTCCCCTGAGATCCTTACCTGCCCTTACATTTTATACCAGACTCTCAACCATCATGGACCCCAGTGGGAGTCATGCTTTGAAAGCCATTTTAATAAATATCAGGAGCAGTTATTCTATCTAACTCCCTAGCTTGCACAGAGCAATTTCAGCCTGCCAGTCATCCTGAAGCTTGAAAAAAATTTTTGGTAGTTAGTAATTATTTAACAGTAAAACTCTGGCACTTGTAGGTAACTCTGGGTGCCTTTGGACATGAAGAAGAGGTCATCTCTAACCCTCTGTCTCCAAGAGTGATTAAGAACATCATCTATTATAAGTGTAATACCCACGATGAGAGGGAGGCGGTCATTCAGCAAGAGCTCGTCATCCATATCGGCTGGATCATCTCCAATAGTCCTGAGCTATTCAGCGGCATGCTGAAAATACGGATTGGGTAAGTGCTTTGGTTTGCACAGAAGTGTATTCAAGGGATCCTCCAACAGATCCCAACTTCACGTGGAAAGCCAGAGTCTGTGAGCGTTTAGGAAGGTGCTACTTTATTCCATGCTGTAGAAAGTAGCATCTGGAGGTGTGAAGAAGTAAATGCCAGTGGCCTCAAAGAATCCATACCTGGGTTTACTTCCCAGGTAAAACATAGCAGTGAAATCAAACTTCAAGGGCTTCAACAGCTGTATGACATAAAAAGAAATAAGAGGCAAATACTTGTCAGAATTCTTAAAAATAAAATGGATGAGCCATGACAGAAAATTCTTTTTTAGCAAATCTGTGTCAGGAGACATAATCCAATGAGAAATCAGTGTTTTAAGAATATTCTGCATCTATTTCTACCAAATCTAGTATTGGATTGTTATACTCAAGTTCAAGTGAGGAACTGAACATAAGGCATCCCCAATGTCCCCAACCAAGACTTTTGTGGAGAAGCATGAGGAGGGTGACAAGCTCTGCCATCCTGCTTCTTAGTACTCTGTAGTCCTGGGTGGCTCTGGGCCTCCCGAAGGAAATGCTTTGAAAGCTATGGCAACCCATAAGCATATTACAAGTGACCTATAAATATGCTCTCATCCAAAACACTGAGATGACATCTGAGCAAAAGTAACAGATTGTTGGAAAGAATATACACTCTCTATTTTTAAAATAATTTATTTAATTTTATTTTATGTGCATTGGTTTGAAGGTGTCAGATCCTTTGGAACTTGGAATTACGGACAGTTGTGAGTTGCCTTGTGGGTGCTGGCAATTGAACCTGGGTCCTTTGAAGAGCAGATGGTGCTCTTAACCACTAAGCCATCTCTCCAGCTCACTCCCTATTTTTTTAATGCAAATGCATTGGTATGTAAATATGAATAAGGACACTGTTTCTGTTCTGCTTGACCCTGGATTGTTGATTTAAAAAAAAAAAAGTCTTTGCAGCTTTTTGTATAGATTTATCTTTGATGTAAGCATTTGTTTACCGTGTGTGTGTGTGTGTGTGTGTGTGTGTGTGTGTGTGTGTTTGCAATAGCACAAGTGTAGAGATCAAGTCAAAAAACAATTATAGGAGTTGGTTTCCCCATTTCACCATGGAGCGCAGGGACTGAGCTGAGGTTATCAGGTATGGTGCCAAGAGCCTTTATTAATATGTCTTCCTTTGTGTTGTTTATCACTTTCTAGCTTTTTAATTTTTATTTCAGACATCTACCAAAGTGTACACACTAATGTGGCAATAGTTACTTACCCATGTTATCTGTAACACATGCATGCACTATATGTTCTCAGTTCTTTGCCTGTGCTTATGTTTCTGACTAGGACATATAGCTCAATCCTGCTACCCCAAACCAGGAGAAAATGCAGAATTTGAAGTATGGTTGTCATAAAACTCATGTTCATTTCACACCATCATGAAGCTACAAATTGAGAATGACCAGGGTTATAAGGAAACATACAAAATGAGATTTTGTACCTTTACTTATCATGCAACAAGAAATATGTATGATTTGAAACCAATTCAAGTCCCTTTATCTCTATCCAGGAGATAAAGGCACTCCAAAAAGTTCGGGATCTTAGAGCAAGCTTTTCACTTCTTGTAATATTGGAAATGACCTCTGGAGTAAGAGAGTTTCATCTTGTTGACCACACATTAAAAAGCTGTAAAATCTTGCTACTTGTTGATAGATCAAGCTGGCTCAGTCAAAGTATAACAAGAGCTTAAATCCATTTACTTAGTCACACTTTCAAGATCACTATTGCAGTTTGAAGAAAACCACACTTTGCCTTTTTCTTTTTGTACCTAGGGTAGATACCCCAATTTCCTGATTGGTGGATATGTACTGGGCTTGTGAGGCTGTTTAGTATGTCAGCAAGGGGAAGTGATGGGACATAAATAAGTAGAGAGTTGCTATTCATCTTCCCCAAGGAGCCTCTACATCCCTGCAGTCAGTTCCTGCCATCTGCTTCACCCCTCTAGAGAGCAGCTCCATGTCATGCAGGAAGACTGGAGCCTGAGTCCTAATTCTGCAGCCCTGTCAGGAGACTGTCTTGAGCATGTGCGTTATCTTCCTGTTCTCAGAGAGAGAGAGACAGTGACTACTGGAGCTGGCCTCCTGAGCCCTGGGATAGAACGTAAGACCCCTTCAAAACCTCCATTTCACAGATAAGTCAGCAGCAACCAGTGAAGTTAAGTAATTTGCCCATGGCCACAAAGTCAAAATTCAGGATTAGAAACTAGTGTGGATGCCTCATAGTCACTACTTCGGTCCCCTCACGCTGGGAAAGGAATTTTAAGATAATTCGCAGCATTGTGACTCTAATGTTTGATAATTTGAGGTACTCTCCTTGTGATATTGGAAAACAGGTTCCCCTGGGGAATTCCTTTTAACCACCACAAATCTCAAGAATCCAAAGACAAAATGTCCCAACTGCAAAACACCCCCAGCCACCTCAAACACACTCGTTTGGCACTTGTTTGCTTGCTTCCTTGGTTCTTTAGACGATACCTACATCTCAGGTGGGTATTCTTACCTGGATTTTTTTCAGTTGTTGTGGACAGTGAATAACCTAAGATCATTTGGCTCGATCTTCTTACTGGAGACAGTCACCCTGGAAAAGGAGTCCTTTTGAGCATAGATTGATGCCCCTTTAGGGTCTGGTGAAATGACCCCAACCATTACCTATGGAAACTCAGAATCCCAATATGTTATCTGCTTTATTTAGCATGATCTCGCCTCTTATTTAATTGGACCTCATGAAACATCATATCCTGTGCCCACAGTGATTGTTCATGAGTTTCATACAAAGGATTTAGGATGCTATTTCTGTAATAGACCAGCACAGACATCAAGAACTATAGTAATTCAGTCTGTGAGATGACCACCCCCCCCACACAAGAGGAAAAGACTATATATAACACAGAACACAGCTCTCAACCACAAAGCACATAAGAGTTTATTCTAAGCCAAAATATATGTGACTGTGGTCCAGGTTGTCCTGAAGAGCATCATGGAAGGAGGTATATTAGCTTTCTTTAGAACAAAAGAATTCATAAATTAATACATTTACCAAATACAGCCAAAAGAACTCTTCTAGGGTCCATGTCCCCAGTGAGAGCACAAGGCTTCTCCAAAGCTAGACCCAGAGAGCACCAGATAGACAGGTGACAACAAAGCTAGGAAAAGTCTGCAGTAGATTTTAGGCAGCTGAGGATGATATTCTTAGTTCATGGATTGCTGAAAGCTATTGGTCTGTCAAAAATGGATGCCAAAGCTGAGTGTGGTGACATGTGCCTTTAATCTCAGCACGCAGGAGGAAAAGGCAGGAAGATCTCTGTGAGTTCCAGGCCGGCTAGAGCTGCACAGTGAGACCTTGTCTCAAAACAAAAATGACAACAAAAAGAGGTGCTAAAGAGGGCTGTTAAGGGTCTGGAGAGATGGCTCAGAGGTTAAGAGCACTGTCTGCTCTTCCAAAGGTCTTGAGTTCAATTCTCAGCAACCACATAGTGACTCATAACCATTTATATGAGATCTGGTGCCGTCTTCTGGTGCATGCAGGCAGAACACTGTATACATAATAAAATAAATAAATCTTTTTAAAAGGGGCGGGGGAGTTAAGTTAGGAACAGATGTGGACAGTGAATAACCCAAGATAATTTGGCTCTGGATCCGTAAATTCTAACTTCCACATCAGGAAGTTCTAATCAGTTACTTGGTAGAGTCTTCAGCATAGGTATGCTTTTCCCCGGTACTTGAGTTACACATTTTGTCTCTTTGTATATATCCTTATTGTATGTACTTCACCTTTAATAAGTTTTTACTAAGGTCCTTTAGGCGACCCCCCCATCTCCATGCAAGCAAACCTTTAGTGGTTGGCTGCTGGTGGGAGCGAACTTGCACCTCGTATGTCTCCTTATGAAAGGTTCCCTAAATTAGTCTCGGGTACATTTTCAATTATCACGGTTTTTAAAGGCCAAATTCTGAATAAACTGTTGAACCTGTAGCTGCTTCTAAGGTACTCACTCATTGATGTAGCATTTTTTTTAAGCTGGGAAATGTTTAGAGAAGGCACTTGTTTGCTTGCTTCCTTGGTTCTTTAGACGATACCTACATCTCAGGTGGATATTCTTATCTGGATTTTTTTTTCAGTTATTGTTTTCTTTTAGTGCTAATAAAGATTAGACACTAACTGGTGAGGTTTTTATATCACATTCTTCTTGAAATGTCAGCATTCACTAAGCTGTGCTGAATGCACACACTTTAATCACGTTACATCTTATCCTCAGTTCCCACATGCTGCCCACACTTTTATCTGTGCTTTAACCTTCCTGAGTCTTTTTCAAGGTTTTTTAATTTGCATCACACACTGCTCCAGTTGCTTTTTAAAACAGCAGCACAGTGTTTTTGCTTCTCTCCAAGGCTAATCCTGCCAATGCAGTGTCTTCAACTTTGTTGTGAACCGACTCAGCCTGCTACAGGAATGGTATCCTAGCCTTATAATGATTTGATTTGCTGTCTCATTATTGATTTGTGTGCCAGCTTTCATGTTGAAATAGATCAAGTTCCTGACAGGCCATTACTGTAAAGACCTGCAATCAACTGCTTTCTACTGTAGGCCTGTCAATCAGGCTTTAATAAGAAAAAAACCCCTGGGGATGTATGCTATCAGGACTTTCTCAGTTCTGCCTTTCATATTGATTTGGCATTCTGTGAGCAGCTATGACCCAGATGATCCTGTCTTCTGATGCCTAAGATGGCCTCTGTGGATCACATATTTGGTCACTGGTGTCAAAGGTACGAACTTTAACGTTGCTTGGGCAATATGGAAAAGTTGGTGATTACAACCCCAAGTTCATTATCATCATTTTGGTACCCTCTAAAATCTTTGTTTTGAAGAGCATTTGACAGGAGAGGAAGAAGTGAGGTGACATCTGTCATATCTCTATTCTGTCGATTAGGTCTGGGCCAAAGGAGGCGAGGCACAGTGCTCCAGTTTTGTAACTAGAAGTTTAGTTTCCTCATCGAACTGTCATACTTTCTATGTTAACATGAATCAGGCCAGAAGTCCTACCTTGCAGCTTTTCCACTTCCTGTCACATGGTATCTTAGACATCTTGGGCTGCCCTAGTAAAATCTCAAACTTATTTTCTCGACATCTGCAAGTTCAGAGTCTTGATTTCAGCTGATTTGGCTCTGGTGAAGAGGCCACCCTGTGGACAGCTGTCCTGTCACTGAGGTCACCGTGACCTCAGCTCACCCTAGTCCTTTCCAAAGGCCCCAGCTCCAGATACTCCCCCACGGGGCCAGGGTTCCAGGACAGGAATTTGGAAGGAGTAGTGTTACAGCGTAGTGAATAGCTAGTATATGGATAGTCATTTATTAAGTTGCTTAACTACAAATATCAGGCTTTATTCTCTTGAAACAGTGTGGAAATAATTATTAAAGTTGTTTGTTGCCCAGGAGCAGGACTGTTCTTTATGGCTTGTGTTTTCAGATGTGTATTTTGAGTGGTGTCAGTTACCTGTACTTTCTTCACTACCACTCCTTGATGAGGGCATGCTATTAAATAAAATGCTGACACATAAAATGGTGTTCTCTGGACTGTTTGGGAGTAGCCAGCTGTCCGGAGGGAGGGCACTGTTAACCTCCAGCCAGACCCTGAGCTGTCTGGAGGTTAATCCGCCAGTCGTGTGTATCTGCTACTTTCTTACTTGCTTACTGGCAAATTGAGTGTGTCTGGTTCTTCAGATATTGTTCCAACGATAACCATTGCTCTTTTGACATCCCACGTCCTTTCTTTCTCTCTTTTGTTCTTTCCCCAATTTTGGGAATTAAACTGCTTTTATGCTGGAGTCATCACATCAAGTTTGTGACATTGGCAATGGGAGTGGAGGTGATAAGTCAGTCACCCGTGGACTTTTTAACTATTAGTCCTGGAAAATGTCTCTTGGTTTTCTCTTTTTACCAAGCTCTTTTATTTTTCTCTTTTCTCATTGCCATATGATTGTTACAGTAGTGCATTTTCTTACATTTCTGACATTTTCTGATCTTCACTGTGTCACTCAGCAATTTGCTTTCTCTGAGCCCCCAACACCTTCTCTCGTGTTTTATATGTAATGTTGCTTTTCTGTTTTCATATTAGTCTTTCCAAAAATTTCATGATATAAAAAAAATTTCTACTGGCATTTTGTGATTCTTTAGACTTTCAAAAGGACTTTTAAAATATATATGGCCTGATTTATTTGTAAGTGTAGTATTTTAGATGAGAAATAGTCATGCCACCATTTGAAAAGTAACTCAACAATGGGGCACAGCTGGTAAGTGAGAGCTTTGGGTTATTTTGTTTTTTCATTATATTGTGGTTTTACATTTGTTTTTAATTGACAGTTTGATCCATGTGTCTAATGGGCTTTGATCATCTATGCTCACACCCCTGCCCTCTTTCAGCCCAGTCCTGCTTTGGTGTCATTCCTCCTCTTCCACCTCCGTTTCCCCCACTGAGTTAGTTAGGATGCTTTGGTGAACACTGGTGGGCATTTGCTGAAACATGGACAACTTAGCAACAGCAAAGCCACCAAAGGCAATGACAACCCCCAGCTGGGATGGTGTTGCACACCTTTAATACCAGCATTCAAAGGCAGAACCGGCAGGTCACTGAATTTGAGGCTAGCCTGGTCTACATAGTGAGACTATGTCTCAAAACAAAGCCAAACAGCAACAACAACAAACAAAAAACAGAAAGAAAGAAAATATCCTGGTACCTGTGAACTGCCAGTAGCCCCTCAGGGAGGGTGGGACCTCAGGAGCTGCTCTTGCGCTTATGATGGAGTGTTGACAGGCCCAGTCTTGTGTGGGTCCTGTGCAGGAAACCATACCTGCAGTGAGTGTATCAGTACAGCAGCCATGGCATTACGTCTGGGAACAGCATTTCATAGCATCACCTCCCATCTTCCAACTCTTAGACTAAATCACTCTCCTCTTCTGCGACGTTCCCTGAGCCTTAGAGTGGGTGAGATTGGTGTCCTTTTCAGGGCCAAACACTCAACAGTCATTCATTCTCAACGATTTGGCCGAATGTGTGTCTCTGCCTTACCTGTTGCCTGCTACAAAGCTTCTCCGACAAAGGCTGAGAATAGCAGTAGTCCATGAGCACAAACATAAGTGTTTAGAAGACAGTGTGACATCAGGTCCGCTTGACAAAGCAACAGTGGTAAGTTCTCCCCGAGGGCTGTGATCTCCGCAGCCATGGGCTCTTAAATAGGTTTACAGTAGCAGGGCTGGCTCACCAGTGGGGCAGGCCTCATATACAATCGAAATGGCTTGCTGCTCGTTCCCTCAGGTACCAGGGGGTACATCTTGCCTGGCAGGTTGGTGTTATAGCCCCAGAGTCCACAACTGTATAGGATTGCTGATGCTTATTCTTCCCCAGGAGCCTCTACAGCACCTCAGGCATCATGAAAGCCAGAAGACTGAGACCTGCCGCTCAGTCCCAGCATGATTTCTCTGCAAGTGGAGAGTGGCGTCTTCAGCAATCTAGCTCTAGTGGGCAACCAGGAGCAGTGACAGTAGCCTGTGTTATTTTGGAAGCCCTGGGACATCTGGAGCAACAGCTTGTAGGGAGAAAATTCCTATCTTGCCCTGGGGTTTTCATTTAGTAGCCCATGTCTTCTGGAAAGAACAGTATACACCCATGCAGGGTGCTTCCGCTTAAATTTTTTAAACTATATTCTTTTAATTAGCTTACCTCTAAAATAATAGGTTTACATGAGGGCATTTGTTTTAGATACTTAGTTTTGGTGAACCTGTCTGTTTCAACCTCTCTGTTTCCCTATTCCCATACCCCATCCCAGCCTGAGCCTCTCTATCCCCCAACTATTTCATATTCTGTATATTCTATATTCCCCTCCTTTAAGGCTTCCTCTCTAGTGACCCTTTTTAGCTTCCTAGCCTCTATAGACACTATGAGCTAAACATACTAGTCCTAGAGTTCAATGGTAGGATCTGCAAATGAGAGCAATCATGTTGTATTTGTCTATCTGGGCTTGGGCCTACTTTACTTGATATATTTCCCTGTACTATCCATTTCCTCAGAATTTCAGAATTTTTCAGAATAAAATCCAGTGTGGCACTTATGCATGTGCATGTGGCAGTCAGCACATCTGCCACACTGTTGTACTTTGCTTTGTCAGAGGCATAAAGAAGTTCTAAGTGTCTTGCCTTTCATTCCTGAGCATCTTAGAGAGTAGATAGAATTCTTTTAAAAAGGCTCATAGCAAGGCATGGTGGCTCATACTTATAACCAAATACATGGGAGAACAAGACAGTATTGCCACAAGTTCAATGCAAATCTCAGACTCTGTCTCAAGAAAGAGGGGACAGAGGGGGGAGAGAGAGAAAGAGAGAGAGAAGAAAGCAAAGATTGCAGTGGCTACCAGCACCTACCACAGAGCTTCAAGGGGTCTGAGAGACCCAGAGAGGCTCCAAAGTGTGACAAAATGGAAAAGGAGACTCATGAGATTGGAAAGAAAAATGACAGATAATGACAAATCTATACCCTTTGCTGCTACATGGCAGGCTGCAGGCACGAGGATTGTGCCTTATGAGCCATGAGGCTGCCGGCACCAAAACCAGGAAGATGTATGGGAGCCTGAAACTCCTGGAGAAACAGGTCAATGCTGGGTGGAGCTGGCCCTGGGTTCATCAGCCAGCCCCTTGCATGGAGCAACTTCAACTGCAGCCCTTGCTGCCTGCCCTGCTGGAAACAGAAGCTGCCCACAGGCTGCAAGGTTAAGGTCGGGTGGGTGGGGAGGTGTTTGGCAGCCAGGCGCCAGCCCTCAGACACCCTTCCTAGCCACAACCTCACCCTGACTCTGGGCAGCAGCAGGGTATCTAAGAGGAGGCTTGGCAGTGTCTCAGCAATGGTCCACCATTTATGGTGCTTCAGAAACCAGAATCCTTGAAGCAGACCAACAACTCATTGCGAAGAATATTTGTATGTAAAGCTGTTTGGGGAAAAATATACTGTGACACAGTGCAGTTTCCAGTGCCACTGTGAAGAACAAATCTGCACTGAAGAGGTGGGACAGATGGAGGAGTGGAGCGGTGAGCGAGCCGCGGAGAGAGACAGAACCAGAGACAGGAAGGTGGTGAGAGGAGGCTACTGTGTGGGGTGGGGGCATTGGACACAGACACGCAACACAGGGCTGAGTAGGGCTGACAGATGCAGCGCAGCATCTCAGTCCCCAGACAAGGTGCCCAGCCGCATGATCGTCCTGGCTCTGAGCAGTGACAGGATGTCCAAAAGGAAGAATGGTTTATTTTCTGGATCAGACCTCCCCCAAAGACCTTTATGGTCCATGCTACCCCTGGAGGCCAGGTTGTTATCCATTGTCCACTGCCCCAGGTCATGTTGAAGCCCAAGGTTAAAGTGGATGTCCATAGTCTGTGTTAACACAGGAGGTAGCAGGAGGCCTTATTAGTGTTTCTGGTCCAGGTTGCCACCAGGGACCATGTTGATGTGGGTGGCCTGTGCTGGCACTGATGGCCCTGTTGGGGTTCTGGAGTTCTGCTACAGCTGGGGTCTCTGTTGATGTCTGTGGCCCATGTTGCTACAGAGGAGCATGTTTGGTTCTATAAGCCTACTGCAGCCGGGAGTTATGTTGATGCCTGTGGCCCATGTTACCATTGAAGGCCACACAGATGTTCATGGTCTGTGCAGCCACCTGAAGCCTTGTTGATTTCCATGGGTCATGCTGCCTCTGAGGGCCATGTTGACGTCTATGGTCCATGCTGCCACCAAGCGCCACGTCTGGATCTGTGGTCCTGCTGCAGCTGGGGACTATGTGTATGTCCTGGTTGGACAAAGGCCATGTGGATACCCAAAGTCTGTGTTGACACCTGAAGCCATGGTAATGTTGGGTGGCTGTGCTACCACCTAAGGCCATGTTGATGTCAATGGAGACCGTACTGGTTCAGAGGCCATATTGATCTTGGCCTGTGCTGCTGCTGAGGTCTATGATGGTGTCAGTGGTATGGCTGGAGCATGGGGCTGTGTTGATGTCCATGGTCCTATCCTTACCCCACCCCAAAAAAGTAACAGCCTAGATAGGAAAAAAATCGAAGAGAACTCTAAAAAAATTAGGTAAGAATGCTGAACTGTCCCTCTCAACAATTGCTGGCTTCTAGTGTATGTGGGGCGGGGTGGAAAAGGACTCAGTCTTCTTTAAGTGACTGCCAACTATTGGGAGTTTGACCACGCTTCAGTTTGTATATGGACAACACAGATTGGACTTGTGGGTTGTTTTCTCCTTTTTTGAAGGAGATCTCAAGGATGGAGGGGGATGGACCTGGGAGGACTAGGAAATGACTGTGATCAGGGTTCATGATGTGAAATTCCCAAATAATAAAAATATTATGGCAGAGAAAAAAATTTAAAAGAGGGGGAATTCTGACTTTGTTGTCATTGTCCATCTGGTTGACGGTTTGGTTTTTTATTTGGTTTGAGATATAGTCTTACCATGTAGCACAGACTTGCCTCAAAGTAAGGATCCTTCTGCCTCCACCGCTGAAGCACAGAAGTACGGTTTGCGCCACTGCTCAGCCAGTGTGATGTCTGAATCACAGAGCCATTATTATCACAACAAATTAACACCACGAAACACGCGATTTTTATTCCCCAAATGAAGTCTTACTTTCTCTTTACAATGGGTCCACACCTGGCAGTACATCTCTGTAATCACGTAGTCTACAAGAGTACCTTCCACTCCCTGTTTCTAAGTGACCCGAGTGTAGATTTTCCACTGCATGACTCAATCCTGAGCCATTACTTCAAGCTACTACCAATATAAAATGTGACATTAGAATGAGAGAGAAAAAATTAGAATTATAAGTAACTTTAAGTTAAACCTATGAAGACTGTAAAATAAAAAACAAGATTTTTATTTAAAGAAAAGGCCCCTTGTATAGGGTTTTTTGTTTGTAACAACTAATTTCACAAGGAATCTTACATCAAAGCATCCAAAAATGACCATGTTCTTGTGACTGCTGTGTTTTGTATACCATTTTGCCAAATGTAGTCTCTAGTACAGGAGGTAAACATGTCAAGAAATTTACTTTTTTTTTTTTGCCAGAAGCATAAGCTTAGTTCAGTAGCCTGGTGGGTTGTTCCTCCAGGGAGTATATCCATAGAAAAACAGTCCTCTAACACATCACTGTAGTTAAGTTGAAGCTAACTGTCCTTGTATTTCAAGCATGGTGCTTCTGTGTTTCCACCAAGTGACTTATGAGGTGAAAAGAAATTTTATTTTTAAAAAATTATCCTTCTTGTCATTCCCAGGAAGAGAGCTTTTATGTGCTAACACATCTCAGTCCCTTTCTCAAAAAGCCTCATTTATGTACCATTTAATTTTGGCATGTGTCTTGTAGCAGCTATTTGCATATATATACAGCAGTAATGAGGCTGACCTGGAAAGAATATAAGTACTTAGCTCTCACCATGTTTTACAACTAATTACGTGTTCAAGAGCAGCCTTTAGATTCTGATCAGGTTAAACTCTGGATGGAAAAAAATATCAATGGCCCAGAGACTTGAAATGGCCTCTTCTTCATGTTGCTCTAGCCGTATCCATGCTGTGAAGGGTGTTATGGAAAGCAGTGTGAGCTGACCACGTTTGAAGAGATCTTTGCTTTTGCTCCAGGTGGATCATCCACGCCATGGAGTATGAACTACAGATCCGAGGCGGGAACAAGTCAGCCATGGACTTGTACCAGCTCTCACCCAGTGAAGTTAAACAGCTGCTGCTTGACATTCTCCAGCCCCAGCAGAGTGGAAGGTAAGTAAGATCTTTTCATTACTTGTAGGACACTCAGAGACAGAGAAGCATATGCTTCATGAAAACTTAGTACAATATTAATAAGAAAATTCAGAAGTCAGGTATGGTGGCATACACCTATAATCCCAGAACTTACAAGGCTGAGACAAAAGGGTTGTCTGTGCTACACAGTGAATGCCAGGCTAGTGGGAACAGAGGGAGATTCAGCAGAACATGAGCCCACCTTTCCAGCTAGAAAGCAGACACAACATGGCAAAATATCCGGATTTATGTTTCTGTGTTGATACTTTTTCCAGATATAATTTATAATACTTTCCCATTTTTATTATTCTGTGCAATATATAATATTTCATACAACTTTGATTAAATTTCTGAAGCTTTATAGTATATGGCATTTCCTCCCAACACTTTGGGAGAAGAAATTGGGCTTGGTAATATTATGTAGATGTGCTGCCTGATTCTGTCTCCCTAAGTAGACTATAAGCATCAGAGCTAAACCCTTTCATATACTTAACTTAGAAGAGAATAAGAACAAAAAAGTATTTGTGGGTTGCCTTGAATTTAAGGGTTTGATTTTTGTTTTTCTTTTTTAAGGATGAGCAGTAGTGTAATTGTTTAGGCAAGTACTTATTTAGTGTATTTGGTTCTAGCATTCCCATGATGATGAAGTGTCTAACTAGACTGTCTACAAGAGAGGTTGTCTATAAAAGTGTGTCTGTGTATATATGTGTATATGAATGTATTATGTGTTTAACATGTATATATATTTATTCACACAAATATATATTATTCAGGCAAGTGCTTATTTATTGTATTTGTGTCTAGTATTCCCAAGATGGTAATGTTTTATATATATATATATATATCATACATATATATATATATGATTACAAATATATGCCTTCCTGGCTTCTATAACAATATATTTAAACAAACAAGTAAGTCTTCTTGTTATAGACGAGTTAACATTATAAAAAATCAATTGTAAACGTAGCGCATCCCAATGACATTCCAAGAGCTGTTTCTGGAGCCAGACAAATTAATACTGAGCTTCATGTGGAGAAAGTAACATTAGAGGAGAACTGATAAACTAAAATAAAAACTTTCTCCAGTGGTTTCAAAGCATGCTACACAGCTGCTGTGACTGAAACCCTGTGGCGCAGGTACGTAAACAGATAGGCCCATTGGCGAGAAAAGAGAGGCCAGAGATGAACCCTCAATAAAAACACTTTAGGAATGTGCTACATGATAATATTACCATCACAAGTCCCTGAGCCAAGAATGATTTTTAAAATAAATATATTGACAACTAGATCACTTTTAGGAAAAGGTAAAATCAGACAGTTATTATGACATACAGAAACCAATTCCAAATAGATTAGAGAACTGCATGTAAGATATGAGGCATAAAAGAAGACACTAATAACTTTCTTTTTAACTTTGGAATGGGAAAGGTGTTAGGTATGATTCAACCCAGGGGTAGGATAAGAACAACTACTAAAGCCTATCAATTTTTAAATAATATCTTCACAAAGATAATGTCAAAAGAAAAGCAAGAAACTGGACCCAAATGTGCTCTGAAGAGTTACTATGCAAGTATTCTTAAGAACTGAGAGATGCTTTACAGAAGCTTTTCAGCTTCATGAGGTCCCACTTACTGATGGTTGATCTTAGAGCCTGTGCTGTTGGTGTTCTATTCAGGAAGTAGTCTCCTGTGCCAATGAGTTCTAGGGTCTTTCCCACTTTTTCTTCTAGATGGTTTAGTG